>JBBPKI010000001.1:0-336411 GCA_038089155.1 Nevesoporus exiguus
GGGAGCGATGCCGGAGTCGGTCGGCCGTCTAGCAGCGGTCTCGCACTGCTCGTATGGGAGGCCACAGACAATGAACGAGGCTCCCCCCCAGTGCTGTCAACGGGCCTTAACACCCCCGGTCCAGGTTGAGTCTGAATGGTCAGGGCCGATCCAGCCGTGGAAGGCCTTGAAGATCCCTTGTACGTGGTCTGTAGCAACGGTGCGGTCGAGAGCGACGTGCCGCGGCTGTGACTACCAGAGTATCCGCTAGCCGAGCTATACTGTGACATCCTCAGGGCTTCACTGGCCGCTGCAGGAGGAACAACCTGCCCCACGAGTCCGTATTGGTAAGGCTTGGGCGCAGCACCCGAATCGAATCTGCGATTGTCGCGCTCACGGCGTGGAGTCCAAGCATCCTCGTTATGGAGATTGTCCTTTTCGAAGATGTCATCCCATGATCGACGCCTCCGACTGTGGTATACCAATGTTGTCAGTAAACACGTCAAGTATGAAGAACCAAGGTTGTACCATAACCACCAGAGGGATGCCACAACTGCTATTAGTCCGACGAATCCACCGACGACACCTCCGACTATCGGCGCAGCATTCGTTCCCGGCCCTTGTGATGAATTACTCTGCAGGGTAGGGCTGGCAAGGGAAGTAGGCACGTAAACGGAAGTGGGAGGCGGCGTCGTAACTACTGTCACAACAGTTTGTATGACGGAGCCGTCTGCGAGCGTGGTCGAGGACGACTCAAGGAATGTAGACGGTGAAGGAGTGCTCTCCACGAGAACAGACGTGGTCAGCGGAGTGCTTGTAGAAGTCGGTGCAGATGTTTGCAATGTAGACGAGCTCCCTCCTGCGCTCGCGCATGGAGCAAACAAAGTCTGAGTGGGCTGTGTCTCTGCGACTGGGAGAGTTACGATAACCGGCACTTGTGCGGTTTGACCACCACCTAACAAATGCAATCAGCGCTCGCCGTCAAAGCGTGTCTATTCCAGGCACATTAGAGCGATCGGAGCGCACTCGGTCTCTCAACGCCGATGCGGCGGATAAGAGGAAAATTGGCACAACGCAAGGGGACTCACCTCCCACAGTATTCACCTGTGTAACATGGGCACTTGACGTGCATCCGATTGATGAGCCATTGATCGTGCCTGAAGCAACACACGTCTGAAGCACGATGGTGGTCAACTGAACGTTGCCTGCTGCGCTCTGGGAAAACGAGGTGGAGGTAGTGAACGTCGTGTGGGTAGCATAGAGGGTTGCCGTAGGAGATGGGGTGCAAGACATGCTCAACTGGACTGGAAAGTGGTCAGACAACCCGCGGGAAGGGATATCTAGACGGAGGTGGATCCCACTGGGACGGAGGGGGAGAAGGGAAGGAAAGGAGAGAATGAAGGAGAGAAATGAAAGGACAACGTAAAAGGCTGTACAAGCTCGGCGATGTGGGCCTTAAGCGAAGAATGAACCGAGTCTTGGTTGTGCCAAAGCTACGTATATAATACATGCAGCCAACCGCGACTATCATGGGACCATGGACACCAAAATATGGGGCAGATCGCTAGTGCTACTTCGCTGCACCTTGCCCTGGCCAAGCGTCCCGCGTTCGGCCAGTGGCGACCAAGAAGCCCGACGTCCCCGGTTATCCTCCAAACCCACAGCATGGGACACGCGTTTATCCTTCTCCCCTGATGCCGTGTCCGAGCAGACGGTGGACCTGATGTCTAGAACAGGCTCCGCAGGGCACGCCACGTCCCCTTGCGAGATAATCCTACTACCCTTCCTCACTTTCCGCCATAACATCTTGCTCGTCTCTTTCAAAAACTTTGCAAACGAAATGATTGGGTCCTCCATGTCCTCCGGCACGTCAGGGTCTGTGGACCATAATAACGATGCGCCTTCCTGCTGAATAACAGGCATGCGGCGCAAGCGCCCAGGTACACCAAGAGGTGCCAGGGACCGCTTCCTATTGGGATCAATTTGTGGAAGGGGTGCGAACTTGACGGTAGGAGTTCCATGCGAGGAACCGAGGGACGAGTGGGCATCATGCAGCGATGATCCAGGGATTAACGACACGGGCGAGCCAGTGGCGATAGAAAAGCCGGAGTCGAGCGAGGACGCAGTGACGAGGATGGCGACCTCGTGGACTTGGTGGACGTCAAGTGGGGATTGGTTTGGCGACATGGGCAACTGATGCTCGGTGTTTGAACGAGCACGAACTCGAGGATAAGAAAAGAGTGTAAAGTCGAATGAGAGTGCAGCAACGAATTCGAGAAACTTGGAACCGCCCAGCGTCACAGCCTAAGTCGAAGGAGGACTGCTGCTCACCGACGGATGGTCAGATGTAGTGGACCAGGAAAAAAAGTTTGCAAGTCGATGTGATGTTGGTACTGTCCGCGCTTGGCAATTGCGACTGTTTCCGCGTGGTACGACATGCTGGATTGAACCCGTCGTCCATGTGATGGGCACGTTGGTTCGTCCCGATCCACAGTCCCAGTCCGTCCTTCAGTATGGTCGGAAACGATCCAACACGGCCCAGTCACTCGCTAGGATGCCCCCTACCGCACACAGCGCTCCGCTAAAGCTAGGCGACTCCAAGGTTCTCAACACCTGGGTCCATGACCCAAAGGAGTCTCCCAAGGTCATTCTCAATCAGTCGTTGTGGCCCGGGGTAGCAGAGGGAGACTTGCTGCGTGTAACCCAGTCTGGAGACACATCCGGTTATCTTTTTACCGTGCCCAAAGATGAAGGCTGCCCCAAACCAACCCTCCAGGTAAATTCCTTTCGATCAGTCCCAAGCAGTCTCTGATTATATCAGATATCTTTACCCAGAAACGTAGCCGATGCGTTCGGGATGAAAAACAATACCGAGGTGACGGTGACCAAGGTCATAATATACTACTACGTCCGCATCATGAATTGACAAACGTTCAGGTAGACAAAGATGGTTATTCTGCTGACTATGTCGAGTTCTTTTTTGCTGATCAATACCTGGGCCGCAACGAAATGTGGAGACTCGGTAAACATTTGGCCGGTCAGTGTGTTTTTGTCGACCAGGAAATTTCTTTTATCGGCGTGATCGCCGCAAGAGTCCAGAGTGTCTACGTCAAAGGCCAACAGGTGGGATAATCCGCGCTTTCGCTATTGCCTGTTTGACCTTTTCCGTGTCAGGTGTCCTCAGGCTACGTGACACCAAGGACCAAAACAATTTATAGGTCTTTGTCGGCCAAGGTTACGATATTCATCCAAGTCTGTCGTGAGCTTTGGCAATTTGCCAGAGATGGAGAGCGCTTCTATGAGAAGATCGTCCATTCTTTTCTCCCCTCCCTTTTTTCGAAATGGCGAGAAGCAGGCACAGATCACACCGTCACAATCGTCTTGATCTCCAGAGTCTATTATGATGTGACAGAGCTGGAGTATGCCGCGGGACCATTGCATCGCGATGAAGACGGACGGTGGTACAAGGATTTCTTCAAGGTCATCACAGACCTAGAAGTCATCAATGACTGGAACCCAACTCTATTTCTCCTCAAGGACTCTTTCTGGGCCTTTCAGCGGGACATTCTCTTAGCGCACCACTATCATCAAGCTTCCATGGAGTCCGCCAAACCCGACCAAGCGCGTCTGATCGGACAATTATCATATGCTCATGATGGCCCAATCCTCGAAGCCCTCAACCTGGGTCTCAATCCCAATGAGACCCACTACATTGACCGTTCGTTGTCATCAACGGGGGTATCGACGATCCTCATAACACCGGGAACTGGATATTTCCGCGTGTCCAAACAGCTCTTACGCTTGACGACAACCAGAATGTTGGACCAGGGGTTCGGGCTTGACCTTGTCTCCCTTGCAAAAGCTCCGTTGCATCAGAGTCCCATCTTCAGCTTCCAAGGGTACGAGCCCAGGTCTGACAGAGATGCGAAAAGCAGCGTCCGAGACTTGGATCCGTTATGGGGTGGTGACGAGACACCTAATGATATGACTCCACGCAAAAAAGTGACCTTTTGGTGGGAACCATTCTGGATTGGTGTAACATTCTGGGACAAGCAGATGGACCTGCCCTTTCGAAAGGATAGGTTAGTTTCGAAGAAATTCGGGTTTTCTTGAAAGCCAGGCTGACGTCTGCATTGTATCAGGTTCGTTGCGAGGGTTAAAATGCATGAAATACAGATGCTCGGACTGTTGGAACATGACGTCCTCTCGACCATTGAAGTTCCGTTCTTACCCGAATTCCGAGATTTGTCGGTAACTCCTCGAGATTCATATACTGATGACAGAGCTCCATCTGCAACTGAGGCGGAGCAGGCAGACTTGGACCTCTTTGCATGCAAGAAGGAAATTCGGCCTGCTCCTAGCACTCGGACCTCATATGCGTCAAGTACGAGCAGCACGATTGTCCCTTTATCTTATCGTTCATCTACGGCCACCGAACGGCGCGGCATGGTTTCACAGCGCACCTCCATTGTATCTACACGCTTCACGCCAATCGAGGAGAGCCCTCGGCGAATCATCATGGATCTTCCACCCGAAGGTAACGAGGATGGTCCGGTACCTTCGGTCACTGGACTGAGTACTTCCCCATCTCAGTCTTCCATGAGATCAGGTCGCTCTGTCTCTACGACTGTCTCGACCATTACAACACCGAGCAATGTCACTCCACCTTCCACGACGTCACGGCTTGCTAAGCTCACTCCTTCTTGGCTGTACAATCCCTTTCGCAGCAACTTGGCAGTTGAGCCACAGTCATCGCCAAATACCTCGACACTTAATATTACCCCAACCACACCCACCCAGGCTGTTCGCGTTCCCATCACTCCGAATAGACCAGTGACACCCTCTGCGTCTATCTCACGCTCTCCCAAACCCATGGCTATCATACAGACTGCTTCGGGCAGGACAACACTTAGTCGGACATACGAAGAAGAGCCACCGATAGCAATTCCCCATCGTGGTTCTATGTCGCGGTATTCTCCTCTGAGCACGCCACCCCGCGACGAACCAGCATTCGGAAAACGTCGTAGCACCGCTCTGACATCGCTGAGCATCCCGTTATCATCCACGTCACCACAATCAAGCCCTCGGACGAATCCCTCACGCCCTCAGTTTGCGGTCTCCTACACACAATCTTCTCTCGCTCGCCGCTGGGAACACATCTTCCCGGCCCCAATATACAAACATGAGGTCAAGTGGAAGTCGATGGCTACACCTTCTTGCCTCCCGCTCGCCGTGGAGCATTTCCCAAGCAACGCAGAATTAGAGTCTTCATACGACGTTTTCTCGTACGACTTTGTTGTGGATCCCACCGAAATGCGTTCATTCTTGGTCAAGCCACCAAATATGCAGGGCTCGGTTGATGAAGTCCGTCGTGCTTGGGCGCTGGTCGTAATGCGCGGCATGGTCGCCGTCCGGCTTGCCCAAGGTTTCCAATTCGTGCTCCGTTCCCAGAACTCGTCGGACGAGAAGTCGACTTTACCTCGCGCCAAGTCGTTCATGACCGAGGAGGACAAGCCGGCTAGCGCAGCCGAAGTCTTGAACTCTACCAAGGATCCTGTATATCTGAGCATGAGTAACGAAATACACCTGATATCCTACACCGGGGAAACGATCCAGGTCCGTCGATATGTGCGGAGGATGCCTCCAACGCAACCCTTTGACTATGAATGCTTGATCTGGCCCAAATTAGGAGTCGGATACACGGAACTCAAGACAAAGTTCGCGTCGCATGGACTAGAGAACTATGGGTGGAATAGGTAAGTGAAGCGTGCGAGGCGAAAGGGAAGCACTCGACTCAACCCTTGACAGACTGGACATGTTGGTTGCGGGATACGAACACCAGTTCAGCGAGTCCTTGCGTTATTGGCGCACCAGATTCGTCGTTATTCCGTCGGCCGAAGCACCAGAGATGACGAGTGGACCCACTGGGGAGAAAATGAACGAAGAAGAGATTCGCCTGATGGGTATCGACAAGCTTGCAGAGATTTTCACCAAAGCCCGTTGGCAACCACCGGACGAACGCGGACAACAGCTACCTCCTGTCAGGTTCCTGCTCACCACGTTAGGTCCGGCTCATTCCGTTCTGGATGACTCGCTCGTGTCGCAACTCGATGAAATACACGCTGCCGGACCACTAAAGAAGAAGATGAAGAGCGAGCGGGAGATTGCGGACATGTCTCTCTCCGCGATTGCAAAGGTGATGCGTGACGACGACGGTGTACCCGTCAAACTTCATCGATGGCATCGAAAGAAGTATCCGGACTCGTTCACGGGATTCGATCTCGTCTCCTGGCTCGTCCGGGAGTTCAGGGATGTCTCCTCGAGAGAACAGGGGACGGAATGGGGTGCGAAGCTGCTCGATCAAGGTCTCTTTATCCACTGTACGGGTCGCCACGGTTTCTTGGACGGGTAGGTGGTGTCGCCTCGGCATTGGCGTTCGAGCTTGGTGACCGATGCGTTTTAGGCACTACTTTTATCAGCTCAGCGGAGAGTACGCGACAGTGAGTACGCCTTCCAGAGGGTGGTTCAGAGCCGGTCGCTACACACAGTACGACGATGCCTTAATTGGGCGAAGTCACCACCCGTCGAACCAAGGGAAGTCGAGTGGGGTCAGCCCAAAGCGGACGAAGAAACGCATCCTCCTCACGCAGAGCATGATTATCGACGTCGATTCTGGAAAAGTAGGTCTCCATTCCTTCGCGCAGCTCCCTACTGTGACACGGACTCTGCACCACAGAAAAGTGACTTGGCAGAAACTGTAATTCTGCACTATGACATCATACAGAACCCAGGGACAGTCTTCCATTTCGAGCTTCAATGGATTGGCTCCACTGCTCGATGCATCGAGGACACACTTCGACAGTGGAGCAGGGCGATCGAGAGATATGGACTCAAGCTCGTAGAAGCATACGTGACCGAAATCAGTGACGTCCGGGATCGTAATGCATTCCAGTCATGCTTCCCGTTACACCTTTCGGTCCCCCCTCCGGTCGTGCCTGACCTGGAAAAGAGAATTCCAGAATACACACAATCGACGCACTACTTCGAGTATGTACTTCTGAGGCGATTTGGGTTCATCATCGACGTCGAAGCGATGAACATGTACCCCAAAGACGTGGACGTGGTTTACTCCTATCGTCGAGCTCCATTCAAATACTCCCAGTTTGTTCACCGATCGGGAGTCGCTTTCGTGCAGGTGTTGGAGGGCTCTCAGGGTTTCGTCTTCTTAACGAACCGCCTTATGGGCGCGGGTCGAATGGGGGCAGCGACAAAGAGCAGGGATAGACTCGCGGCCGCTGCCGACGAAATTCGTGCCAAGCTTCAAGAATTTTGCTCCGACGAAGTCGCACTGACGAAATTTTACGACGACGAACTTGCTGCTCTTGGACCAGATGATCCACCTCCATTGAGTATATAGGTACCGCAATGCGAACTGGTTGAATCAAGCAACGTGTGATGAAAGTGGCATTGATGCCAGACTGTTTACACGAGGACGAGGGGTTACGATACGGAGCTTGCATTAACAACCACCTCGCGGCCATTGCTCCGCACTGAGCGGCGCAAAGGGTCTCTTGAAAGGGGTTTGCGCATGTCTATGGAGGTTGAATGTCTGCCAGGGACCGGAGCGGTGGACCAGGACCCACCAAATGCATCCTCCTCGTCTTTTCCACCCTTACCGACACCGAGTGAACCATAATACTCCCTCACTCGACGATACACGCTGTAGCCGAACCCCTCGTACATGCTTATTGCAAGCGCGTTGTTACAGCGGACGTAGAGATCGACGAAGAATCCTTTGTAATGTTCATCGGAAACGAGCTCTAGATGACTGACCATGTTGCGCGCGAGGGAGAGACGACGATACTCGGGGGCGACGGTCAGCGCGGTGATGTGGCCGTGCCATTCGGCGGACGAGCCTTCGGCTTTTCCAAGTACTATGCGAAACCGGGATTTGTAGGATAGATGAGATTGCCAGGGATGAAGCGCGTACTGTAACCCATCATGCGACCACCAGGTGCTTCTTGGACGCAGCACAAATCAGGCCATCGTGAGAGATAGGACAAGTAGAAACTGATAGCATACTGTACATGACCCGTCAGTGTTGTGAATAGAACAACATATCATTCACATACGGTCTCTGTCCAGACGTCCAAGTTGCTGAGTGTAGGTTAAGGCATGTTCGAGGGGATACGGTATCCAAACTTACATGTTGTTAAACTTGAACATGTCCGTCGCCATGAACGGTCTAAGGACGCTCATTGTGGCTTTTCCTAAACAAGTGGGAGAGGGAACGTTTCACGTCTATCACCACTAGCGTTTATCTCGGGGAGGATGGGAATCCCTTGGATCCTAACACGAACAAACACCTCTTGCAGTGCACGGAGTCCCTGCTCCTGTCGCAGCCAACGACGGTGGTCCGAGCCCAGAGACCCCTGGAACCTTATTTCTCCGCTCTGCCTATTTCACTGTATCAATGTATCAGCAATTTTCTGCAACTGCACCCCCTGACTATGAACATAGCTCACTGATGGGGTCCCTCTCTGCGGGCCCAAGCACGGTGGCCCCGCAAGCCACGACAACAACGACTTCACAACAGAAACCACCCCCACTTGTTGCGACGGGGAACTGGGCACACGAACTCGTCCAACTCGCGAAAACCGCCGAGCTCAAGTAGGTTCACAGAGATCCACCCACGCCTGTCCTCTTTTTCGGTTAGAAAGACGTCCTATCATGACTAGACTGATCGTATTTACCTCTTAGGAAGCATTCCCTGACGCTGCAACTTCATACGGCCCATATCGTGTCTGCACATGCGAGTCTAGAACAGAAGGACAAGGCCATTCAGGACATCAGAGAACAGAAGAACAAGTACGTCTGATACGCTTGATTGGGAGAGCGCACGTTCGTCTTAAAGCATGACTACCTGCTCTATCATGACTTGCTTCTCATGTTTTATCGCTCGCATACATTCCAATCACACGTGGCTGTTCTGATTCAATTTTTGAATGATGCAGACTTGACAGCGAGCGGACACGATTACTCAATGCTCTCGCAGAGGTTCGAGCTCCTTCTTTCGCAGGGAGTGCCTATTGATCGGATGCATCCCTATCGCCCATCAGATAAATTCGGACCGCGACAAGGTAGATCGATTGCTCGGATGAGAGATGGACGAGGTCTCATGATTATCTAGGCTGACCTACTTGAAGCATCTATCTCGCGAGAGTACGTCCGCATTCGCTTGCGTGGTTATTGCTGGACGCTGAGAGCCGGATCGAAGATGTGCAGAACTTCGCCAGCAGATCGCAGCCCTGCAAGATGGGGAATATACGGCAGCCAAAGCGGAAGTGGACCGATTGCGTCAAGAACTGGGGCAGCCCCCTCTCCCACCATTACAAACCACTTTGGACGAGAAGACGTCTCAGTGAGTAGCCGATTTCCACGCTATGTGGCGATGGTTTCCTTTGGGGCAGCAGTTTCGGCAGAGAGACCGGTGCCATCTGATCGGTAGCCGTGTTTGGACACGTATTACAGATGAGTCTGGCTTACTGGCTGAGGCAGAACGTCTGACTATTCTTGACACGATTTCCTTTCTGCGTGGAACATGTGCTCATATTACACACTCCCGGCAACCCGTGTATACAGGTACCTGCGCGATCGCCGGGTAAATGGGGAGAAGCGGAGCGCGGGTGACGTGAGCCAAGAAGCGCCATCGAGCAGTACAAAAAGGCCAAGGGGACGGCCAAAGGGGAGCAAGAACCGGACGAGCAGGACGGGGGGAAGCTCATCAGGGGGAGGTGCGGGGACGGGGACGGGGACAACGGGCGGAGTAGCCTAAGGTGATGTTAGTGATTTTGATGAGGAGATATACCCGGAATCGACATGATGAGTGCATGTAACTAGGATGGGGAGATCAGGCGTTGATAGCTGTCGTCAGTGGTACGATATATCGGATGGATTAGCGAGTGTGGCCATTGTTGTCGGGTGAGACGAACTGGTTTGTAATATTTTGCCGTCGTGCTTCGTCGCGATCGATGCGCCCCGGCCGATTAATGACAGAGCAAGAGACGGACGCGATGCCGTCGCTTAGTCACTCGTGGCACAGTCAGGGGGAGTCATGAACTCATTAATCATTTCTGTTGCGTTGCCCACACGTCCGAGTCAAAGCGCATCACTGGGGCTCACTAAGCGGCCCAAGCGTGGACCGTCTGCGTATGTTATGCGTGCGGGCCGTGCCGAGCAGACCATATATGTTCATGTGTAAAAGTGCTGATGTAAGCTGGTTCGAGGACTGTTGCTCGTTCGGCTCTGACTCGGGTTCAGAATTCCATTGCTAATCCCTTCTCCCTTGTCACTTCTTTCCTTTTCCGTCATCTTCCGATTCGGCCCTTTCGCTGGCCCGGATCCCCTTTATAACACTCCCTCTTCGGTCGGTCATGCCCCGTCCTCCTCCTCCCCACCGCCCCAATGGCCTCCTCCCCGCTCCACCACGCCAGCCTCGTAGACCCTGCTACCCACTCCCCGGCACTCCTCGAGCTCCTCGACGTCAAACCCTCGAGACCCATCCTCGGTATGTCTCTCTCCACCTTCTTCACCTTGACCCTTACTGACCCCCTTTCCAGAGTATGTTGTAGACTGCGTCGTTGATACCGTCGATTATGCCATGGGTCGCCCTTCCTCTTCCCGCCGCGGTCGCGCTCTCTCGCGCCGCTCCGAGCATGCTGCATTTGCCACCTTTGTCACCAACGTCCTCACCCGTGCCGAAGTCACCATGCCCGTCATCCTCGTCTCTCTCGTCTACATAGACAGAGCCAAGCCCCACCTGCAGATCGCCCTCGAAGAATGGGCATGCGAACGCGTTTTCCTCGGCGCCGTGATGATAGCCAGCAAGGTACAGTGCCTTTCTTCCCCTCTCACGTCACCAGCTCCTCAACGTCTCGTCCCTAGTATCTGAATGATTCCACTCTCAAAAACATTCACTGGGCCCTATGCACTGGCGTGTTCGGCAAGCGCGACGTTGGGCGCATCGAACGCGAGTTCCTAGACGTCCTCGACTTTGAGCTGTCTGTCACCGAAGACGACATTCTCAGCCACCATGATTCTCTCTCCGCGGTCGCTCTACCCTCTCATAACCATCGTCGCTACGTCGATCCCCACGCACGTGCTCATTATCGCCCTGCGAACCACGCTACTTGCCCAGACTTGGATCCTTCGAGCCCCAAATCATCTTCTTCTGGGAGCTCTCCCGCACCACGCACACCGGACACGCATGTTGATACCGGTTACGGTATCCACCCCAAAGTGTACCATGGGAGCGTGGACGACACGACCACTCTGGTGGACCCAGTTCCATCAAAACAATCTCAAGCCTTGACGTCCACCATGGACTTGATACGGGCTTTTCCTCTCCCGGTGTCGCATTCGCATTCACACTCGCAACCTTCCGTGCCTTCGCACAAGCCACACCATCGTTCTTCGCATCAGCCTTATTACTTATTGACCCAAGTCACCGCATAGCCATCTGTCTCGTGTTTCATCTAATAAAACCGTGGTGTCGCTATATTTTATGACATATACCACTCTCTTTGCATCTAAGCATCTAGTACTCTACGTCATGTTTTCTCCTCCAGCTGCAATAAAGTATTACCCTGCTCTGTATCGCCTGTGTGCCTTTTTTGACAACACGCCATGGTTGCTGTTCACCGGGAATTCAACGGACATCCGGATCGTGTAATCTTGATTTGCACGAGTAGTAATTCGGCCAACAGACATCAGTGATGTCCACCGGCAAAACCGGCGTACTCATCATTATGGCAGCCAATTGGCCGTGTCACGGCAAGTCAGAAGTGCGGTCGCGTCGGATTCGCCCTCAGAATTGGACTTGGGTGACGGCTTGTGAGTTATTACCCCATTGTTCTGATTCGAGCACCCGGTCCGCCCACCACAGCCTCGTCAACCCGAACGCGCATCGAATTCCCCAAAAGTACACATGGATGGCCGGGGATACGTGCCTCCCGAGCTACGGCGGGTCGTCGTGGCAGACCTGCCAACAGAGGAAGCGTCTCTTGGCATCCCAAGACACGTGCGCGCCGCATTCGCCTCTTTGAGCCATTCTTTTGATACCGTCGGGAACTGCGCGACTGTCCCGGCAGGTGCTGCGAGTTGCGCAGCGGACACCATGATTGGGACCCGTGCCGCAGACGCTGACTGGCAGTCGTCCCCTTCCGTTTGGCCGCAAGCCCATCAATGGCAGGTGCATCGCCATCGGACGAAGCTAGCTTATTCACCGTGTGTGATGCTGTCCTCCAGCCTTACATGATCGTGAGACTTTGGCAGCGACGCCCTTGAATGGATGCCGCCAAACAGCTCGACTGGAGTTCTGCACCATACGATATCTCTGCGCGATCCGCGTGCATCGTGGTTTCGAACCGTCGCTCACTCTGTGGCCCCGGATGTCGGGAATCGCCGAATCGACGGGGACGGCGTAGCGCGCGCGCAGTGCCCAAGTAGTCACCGTCACAGCGACTGCCAACAACCCGATCAATGGCTGGCAAGGTCGTATGCGGAGAACGCCAGCCACATCCCTGCCAACTACGGAATCTGGATGGCCGCTCCCGTACCATTCCTGCTTCTCCTCCACACTGGTACGCCAGTCCGTGGGATCCCCCGACTGGGGTATTAAGCCCCGAGGCCTCGACCAGAGTCTGATGGAACGTCTTGAACGGTCGTTGGTAGCTCGACCCCTGGAGGCCTGGCCACATTCATATTGACGCACTGATATAGACATTGAAACCCGGGGACGGGTGTCACCGGTCTGATCGTTCCTGGCTGTCGAACTGAACAGGCCTAATCGGATGGCCACTTGCGAAAGCTCGCGCCCTGCTTACCCGACGAAGCCCGCTCAAACTGCGCGCGAGATGAGCTGGCCAAGAACTTACCCTGCTGCGGCACGGTAAGAGGCAACTCAGGAACCCGGTTGGGGGTATCTCCGTCGGCAGACTGGCGTGCACTCATGGTCACCTTAATATAAATAAATCCGCCCATCTATTTCGGTTCACCTCTTGTCTGACTGACCACGCGACCAGGTCCACAGCTAATGATTCATTTATAAGAAAAAAATTTCCTATCAACGTGAGTACAATCGGATGAGACATGTCATGTGAGGGTATTGTGTCCAGGCGGGATAAGAAGTACAGCGCAAAGTTTACATCATCGTGTGCTTGGAATCTTGGATACTAGGGAATGTATATCCTGGAGTATCCTTCCACGCTAACGCAGTCGTCAGGTGAGAAATCTGAGCCAGCGAATCCATCGCTTACGTTGTTCTACAACAAGGGCACGTGTGCTTGGAGGCAGACGAGCGCGATGCCAAGTTTTCTCGACAGTCATCGCACAGCGCAAGACATCTGCGAGCGTCAATCAGGTTCCAACGGCGTAATCCCCGGAGGGTGCTCACCGACACGGCCAGCAAATAATCTGCCGCGGCTCCACTGTACATATGACACAGTTTCTTCTCGCTTCATCGAGGGAATCTTCTGGTCGCGGGACGACAACGCTTGGTCGCCGTGCACGCATCACGTCTGTCCACCCATCCTTGGTATCTTCGGGGATGGATGAAGAGCTGGACACCAACCGGCTGAAACGCCCTCGCGTCAGTGGGGACGGCGAATGGTCAGCCAAGTGCGCCAATAAATGGGAAGCTGATGCCGTCGTCGCGACAGCAGAGGAGAGGTCTGCATACAGACCAATAGTTTCAACTTGGTTATCGTATGCATGGTCGTTCGTATTGTCAGATAGAGAAGAAAAGGACTCGACAGAAGTCGACCGCGACCGCGATGTCGGTTTGTATTCGTCGTATTCATCGTCGCTGAGCTGTTCTCCGCGAATGAATCTATCATAGACGTCTTGGCCATCTACGCGCTCGGTCTGCGGACAGTTATCTGAACTCTCCCTATGCAGCAAAGATAGCGGGTGCGAGCGCGGGCTTCTCAGGAAGTCCCGGAAGAGCGTGTACAATCCTTTGAGAAAGCGGACTACCCCGACAGCAAATCTGACGAATTCACGGTACCAGGCAAGGTCCAACCAAAGGTCGCCATCGCCGGAAGCAGCCTTGACATGCTTGATTTCATTTGCGAATCCTTTCTTGGGCCTGCGGTTCTTACCATACCCTTCGAGTGAGTGCGAGATGAAGTCGACACCGAAGCGGCTGAGTGCAACAGTGCCAGCATCTGTCGGCTCGGGAGGGGGAGACATGAGAGCGACACCGGTAACTTCGTTGCCGAGACCGACTACGCTAGAAGTTTCAAGACTGGCTGTTCCCATGCGGAGGAGAGCGATGGAAAAGTCTTCGTCGAGCCTTGGTAAGAGAGCGGCGTGGTGGCCAAATAGGGGTCGAGAGACGGAGCCTTCAGCAACGATCTGTGTGAGGACATTGAGAAAGATGGCAAGAAACGTGACAAAGAGGAGGGAGGATTCAAAGAGACAGGGCATGTAGTTGAGGAGGGGATACGTGGAGTCGGAGAACCAGAGAACCCAATGGAAATGAGCGAGGGCAACGGTGGATGCAAATGCGGAAGGGATGAGGCGATGATTCGACCAGGACTGTTTGATTCCCAGACAGTGTACGATGATGAGCTAAGATGAGGGTTGAGTTTCTCGCCAGACAGAAAAAAAGGAAGTCATGACGGACTTGCAAGAGGGGAAGAATGATGGTGAAGACGACATGCTTGTCAGGACGGGAGGGGAGGCCTTGCAGCTTTGTGTCGTGCGTCACTGGAGACGAGTATATGTGCAAGAGGAACGCATAGCCGAACTGATGGCGATAAGATGAATGACCGAAGCGATGAGGGTTATCTAAGACATGCGGCAGATGACATACCAAGTTAAATGGAGACGCGTTGTTGCTCGTGCCTTCCAAGCCACGGGTGAGTGCTTCTACGCAGAGAGCACCGCAGACGGCACAGAACGTAAACCAGCAGAGTGCTGCGGTGTCGTAGCGTGCGACCAGAGAAGCAAGGGAGAGAAGCGCATCCTCGGGGAACTTGTGTGCGGTCTGGGCAAGGGTGGTCGACCAGAGTAAGAGGGACTTTGATAAGAAATAGAGGGAGGGGAGACGGAGGACGAGACGGACGAGGGAGGAGGAGAAATCGAGGGGAAATATGGCACGATATGCGATTTGGAGGAGGAAGTTATGCCCCGATACGGGACGAGGGAGACGACGGACTCTGTGGCGCGGTGGAACGACGATGTTCTGTATGCGGTGCATGAGGACGGCCTGGAGTGTGTGTGAGCGGTGAAATTGGGAGGAAGGGGTCGTATACCATGACGATGAGGCCGAGTATGTAGCCCGAGGTGAGGAAGCCCCATGGCCCGGGGAGCGGGGAGACGGGATGCTGCTGGGTGCGCTGCGGGGGCTGGCTGTCGAGCCAGTCGGTCAGTTTGCGGACGCGGGCGATGAGGCGGGAGGGCCAAGCGGACTGGCTGGCTGCGATGGACTCGTCCGCCATGACGGTAGTGGACACCCGTCCACGCGATTAGTCAGCATGTCCCTCCTCAACCTGCTCGCTGCTACTCAGCCCGCCATCCCGCTCCCCGCCGGCGCCGTCCGCGTACTCGACAGCCCCCCCGCGTTCCACTCGCTACTCCACGTGCGTTCCTTCCCCGCACTCACGCACTCACGCTCAACCCGCACAGGACATCGTCCGTCGCGCAAGACGGCGCATCTTTCTCTCCTCCCTCTACCTCGGCGCGTCGGAACACCGTCTGGTCCGTGCACACCCGTCGCGCGTCCCGGTCCGCTCACCCGCTCTAGCTGGCATCCCTCGACACAGCCCTGCGCCGGAACGACCGTCTCCACCTCCACCTCGCCCTCGACTACAACCGCTCCACCCGGCCCGGCCCGGACTCGCCTGTCCTCGCCCTTCTCCCTCTCCTCCGCGCACACGGCTCCAGGGTCCGTGTCTCCCTCTTTCGTAGCCCAAACCTCAGCGGGCCCGTGACCACTTTCGTCCCCCCCCGCTTCAACGAGGGATGGGGCACTTGGCACCCAAAAATATACGGTGCCGACGACGACGTCATCATCACCGGGTCAGTCTCGCCATCTCTTGGTCCCACTCCATCTGTCTAACCGGAACGTAGTGCAAACCTCGGCGAATCCTACTTCACCAATCGCCAAGACCGCTACCTCCATTTTCGGGCCCAGCCAAACCTTGCAGATTATTGCTACACTTTTCTGCAACTGATGTCCTCCTTTTCGTATAACGTATTCTCGTCACCCGACACAGACGCACCCGTAATCCAATGGCCTGACCCATCCATCCAGCCCTGGAAAATCCAGTCCAAAGTTCACCACGCGTTGACTCAGTTCCAGGCTTCTCGTCTCACGTCCTCACACGATTCAGACGACACCGTCCTGTTCCCTGTCATACAAGGGGGTCAGTTCGATATACGCGAAGAAGAACGTGCCATGTCGATCATCTTCGATCACTTGGGGTCTCAGCACTCTAATCGAGGACCCACCCCTGCAATGACCTGGACCAGCGGCTACTTCGGCCTTTACAGACCCTATCAGGACATGATCCTCAAATCTCCTGCCGCATGCGAGGTCATCGCCGCCAGCCCAAAGGTGCTAGCATACACGCTCTCATTCGCCGTGTCCTGCTGATCCATTGCAGGCAAACGGCTTCTACGGTTCTCGTGGACTATCGGGTCTTATACCCGAAGGGTATACCCTATTGGAGCAGAGGTTCATGCGTGCAGTCCGTGCAGCAGGCCGACTGTCCGGCGATGCAGTCACTCTTTCAGAGTGGGAGCGCCCAGGTTGGACGTACCACGCCAAAGGTAGCTCGTGTCCCTCTCTGGCTTCCCTCGCCCATGCTTATGCTATGCAGGCATCTGGCTGTCCCCTTCCAAAGGCAGCCCTCCCGTGTTGACAATGTTTGGCTCGACGAATCTGAATTCCCGCTCCGCGAACCTCGACACCGACCTTTCCTTTGTAATGCTCACGTCTTCGCAGGCGTTACAGCAAACCCTCCACGACGAGGTCCGCAACTTGCAACGATGGGCAGGGCCTTGGAGAGGGGCCCATAGGAAAGTTCGTTTAAGAACGAAAGCGATCGTCGGTCTAGTCGGTGGAATGTTGTAAACCCGTTCTATTCACTCCTTTCTCACCAAATACGTGACTTGCTTACCTGGCCTTGAGAGTGAGTCGACCTGATTTCTAATCGACGTACCTCGCGTGCGATCAAGGTATGCCACGGATATAATGCAGTTCATTCAAACCCTGCGGATCCGCTACTGCGTAACAGACCTTCCTCGTTCACGACTCTCCGCCAGGGGCCAGAGTGGTCTGCGCTGGTTCAGCGGGCCCAGGCGAATCACTCTTTCCTTTCTTCTTTCCCCCCCTTTCGCTGCCACTGCCAAGAGGTGTGACGTACTCGAACTTTCTGGTATCAAGGGTGAAAGTGACGGGACCCTGTTATGAGATGAATACAAAGCCAGCACTGGGCGTAATACGCTGGCCTGCCGCCACCGTACCTCGTTCGTCAAGCTCACGCTCATCAAGGCACCAAACTCGCCATCTGTACATACCCTTTTTGAGTCGTCGCGTCGTATTGAACCTCAAAGCCCACCTTTGATGCGATCAGGCACATAGAGCTGCCTCATCCTGTCTAGGAACACGCCGTACAGCTGACGCGACGGCTCCGTAGACTGCATGCATGTTTGCCAAGCAAGATTAATCAGTGATGCGCTGAGCTCGGACGTGCAGAAACCCCACCATCGCCCGATGAAAGTCTGGTTTGTTTCCCTTGGTCGTATTCGCCAAAAGTGTGAACTGTGACACGCAGAGGAGCTCGCCTGCGACGTCCCTGACGCTCGTCTTCCACATTGCACCGCTCGCATCCGAGAAAACGCGCAGTGAAAGTCTGTCGTAGCGGAGGAGCAACGACAACGATGGTCAGTGCTCAGAGGTGGGGTTGCCACGGAAGCATAGCATTACATTTTATTGGAGAGGACGTCGACGTCAGTCGGGGTGTCGTCTGCCTTGCGAGGGACGTGCGTTGAGTGGGATGGTCTCAGTTCAGGAAGGCGTGGACGCCATACCGGTTCCAATGCCGACAAGGACCATGAGTCCTCTGGATATACTGGAGATCACTTTGCCATCGACTGCAGAACGTGAGGTGGATGGCTCGCAAGTCAGCCTGGATTGCTCACCGGCGACGGACGCGGATGTAACACGCTGTACCACTGCTCTCATGGACGGACAGTGAGAGAGGTGTGTGTGGCGCCATTATCTGATTAGGCGAGCGGGGTACAAGTACCTATCTATGACACGATAAATCTAGGTGGGTTACAACAAAGTCCGTATGCCCTCGTCGATGACACCACAGCCCAGACACCAGTCTTCAGAGTAAATGGTCGCAATTTGACCGGGAGCAATGCCCTTTTGAGGTGTATGAAAAATGACGTGCAGTCCCTGGGCATCTCTGCAAGGTGTCAATAGTAAGAACTGACGGATACGATGTATCACCCACCGGTGTACAGTACATGGCACATCCACCATGCAGTGTCGATACTTTACGCGGGCTTCCAAGCCAGGCGGTCGTGAGACTTGCCAGGGCTCGCCATCCGCCCATATCCAACGAAAGTCACGAACGCGGATAGTGTTGACATATAACGCGGGGTGGTCCCTGTAAATGCTAAGCAGAGCGGGATGCAAATGAGTGACACAACTTACGCCCCAGGTACAACGAAGATCGTATTTGTCTCTGGATCTTTCTTGGCCACGAACATTCTTTGCGGCATACCACTAATTTTAGCCCCTTGACCAATCGTATAACTCCATAATCCCTGATGAACGCCCGCTTGCTTTCCCGTGGTCATGTCTACGATAGGCCCTGGTTTGGGCATGATGTATTGTGCTGAAGAGACTGAGCTCATGTCGATCGCGTGATACAGACATAATTTACCTAGAAATTCGCTGAATCTCTTTCGTTCACCGACGAAGCATAGACCCATGCTTTCATCTCTGGTTGCCGTCGGTAGCTTCCACTCGGTAGCAAGATTCCGTACCTGGGTCTTGGTCAATCGAGAGAGAGGGAACAGGGCACGCGAGAGGCTGTTTTCAGAGATAGAAGATAGGTAATATGTTTGATCCTTGGTCGAGTCCAAGGGCTTTTTGAGCATGGGACGCGGCTCCGAGGGATGATCACCTGTATGCCAGACCTTGCGCGCATAGTGACCTGTCGTGGTACGGGTCAGGAATGCTGGGTAGGTAGTTTGAGGAGGTATATGAACCAGTTGCAAGCCATGCATTTGAGAACACGGGGTCCTTCGTAAGACTGTCCAAAAGAGCACCGAATTTAACTTCCCTGTGTCATCGACGGGAGTCAAGAGGGGAACTACATAGGGTAAACCGACCTCACTTGTTGCACCAAACGTCAGGGTTCGGTGAAAGTCCTGAAGCCCAGTCCCTGAGGGATGGCTCGAACACCCGCAGCCAATAATCTCGACTAAGATCAACCTGTTCTCTTGGTGAGACCAGCTTCGATCGACGCAGAGTGTGTGCACGCACCATCTTGACGGATATATCAAGCATCCGACAGACTCTCTGCACGTCCTCCCAGTCCTTCTTCCATTCACATCCCTCGTCTGACCCGGATTCGTCGCGCGTGTCCCAATTCCGCATGAAAACTGCAGAGAGGTCATATCCCTGAGCAACATAACTGAAGCGCGATATAGTGCGAGAAGACTGGACTCACGTTCGAGGCGTCAGCTAATAGCTTTGCGGTCACGGAAGAGTCGACTCCCCCGGACATTGCCACTACCACTGTACGGGCATCGGAAGAGCGCAGAAACTGTCGAAAGACGCTGACATACCCTTGTCTCCGTTTGACGGCGTGGTTGAGTCTGCATGATAGTTTCGAAGATGGAGGCGTCTCCAGCGGGCAGAACATCGCTGGACAAGTGCGAGCCGAAACATACTGTGGGTCGGACGAACGCGTGGCGACGGAACTGCCAAATGTGTATGCTCATCGGGCAGGTCATCCTTGACTCAAACCCGAGTCAACCACAGGCCAGACATGGTCGTCGGGACCAAAACGGACGGTAAACGCTCGCCCATACCCTCCACTGACGTCGCTGAACCCCACTCGAAGGCCCATCACAGGCCGAAATCCTGCTTCGAGTCACCTCCGCGATCGCTGCAGAGTTGATCAGATCGCATGACGCCAACGAATCCGTCTCTCTCAATGAGCTTCGCGCCAAGATGTCGAAAAAGTTTGGATTCGGAGGCGTTCCACGGCTCGTCGACATCATCAGCGCGATTCCGGACGACTACAAGAAGGCGCTCCTTCCGAAGCTCCGTGCGAGACCAATACGGACTGCGAGTGGGGTGCGCTCGTTCAGCGGCGCCGCCTATCCGACGTGACTCATCCGTCTGTTGTCTAGATTGCGGTGGTCGCGGTCATGTGCAAACCCCATCGGTGTCCGCATATCGCCATGACGGGAAACATTTGCGTGTGAGCGCGTTCGATCTCCGGACTGGTCTATCTTTTGTCGTTGATACTCCGTGCAGGTATTGCCCGGGCGGACCAGACTCCGACTTTGACTATAGCACGCAGAGCTACACTGGGTACGAACCTACGAGCATGCGTGCCATCAGAGCTCGTTACGACCCATACGAACAAACGCGTGGTCGCATCGAGCAACTGAAAGCCCTTGGTCACAGTGTTGACAAGGTCCGTGTCGTCATTCTTCTCGACTTTTGATATCCATTCCAACGATGTCCGCCCAGGTTGAATTTATCATCATGGGGGGCACGTTCATGAGCATGCCAGAGGACTATCGTACAAAGTTTGTCGCTCAGTTGCACAATGCCCTGTCCGGATTTACTGGTCTGAACGTTGATGAGGCGGTCCGTTACTCGGAGCAGAGCAAATCAAAGGCTATTGGCATCACTATTGAAACTCGGCCCGACTATTGCCTTAGACCTCATCTCAGGCGAGTCTAATAATTGACCCTGGGCGAAGACAGTGTTCCAACTTTTCTGATTCTAGTCAGATGCTCCGTTATGGATGCACTCGTCTGGAGATTGGAGTACAGTCCGTTTACGAGGACGTTGCAAGGGA
This sequence comes from Nevesoporus exiguus, assembly GCA_038089155.1. Lineage (NCBI taxonomy): Eukaryota > Fungi > Basidiomycota > Agaricomycetes > Boletales > Boletaceae > Nevesoporus > Nevesoporus exiguus. Next base: position 21,105 of record JBBPKI010000001.1, read on the forward strand.
CACTAATCGTGGACACACGGTCCGCGCAGTGTCTGAGTCCTTCCATCTCGCCAAGGATGCTGGTTTCAAGGTTGTCGCACACATGATGCCCGACCTTCCAAACGTTGGACTCGAGAGAGACCTCGAGCAGTTCAAAGAGTACTTTGAAAACCCCGCTTTCAGAAGCGATGGGCTTAAAATATATCCGACGCTGGTGATTCGCGGGACCGGTTTGTACGAGCTTTGGCGGACTGGACGATACAAGAATTATACACCCAACGTTTTGGTCGACGTCGTCGCTCGTATACTCGCGCTGGTTCCCCCGTGGACGAGAGTTTACCGGGTCCAGAGGTCAATAGGGCACCTCATTTGGGAGGTGATGCTGCTGATCTACTATTCGCAGAGATATTCCACTCCCTCTCGTGACAAGCGGTTGTGAAAATTCGGGAAATCTGCGGGAACTCGCTCTAAATCGCATGAAAGACTTTGGTGCTGAATGTCGGGACGTACGCTTCCGCGAGGTCGGGGTAAGTTCGTCCATATTGTCCCGCTAGTACGTACAAACTTGACGTTTCTGCAGATCCACGAAATCCATCACAAGGTTCGGCCAGAGTCGGTGGAGCTTCTTCGTCGGGACTACACGGCAAACGGTGGATGGGAAACATTCCTGTCGTACGAAGACCCTGAACGAGACATTCTCGTCGGGTTATTGCGTCTCCGTAAATGCTCGGATGAAGGCACGTTCAGACCTGAGCTAGTTCGCAAAGAGGGTGCGGAGGGTGGGTCGAGTATAGTGAGAGAGCTACATGTCTATGGAACGGCAGTTCCCGTGCATGGTCGCGATCCGACCAAGTTCCAGCATCAGGGTTTCGGTACGTTGCTGATGGAGGAAGCAGAACGGATAGCGAGGGAGGAGCATGGGAGCGTAAAATTGGCTGTTATTTCTGGTAAGTCGTTATTCATTCAACGAAGAATTCATTGATAGGGCATCGGCATTGTAGGTGTTGGCACCCGAGACTATTACCGAAAGCTTGGTTACGAGCTCGATGGTCCATACATGAGCAAGTCGCTTGTATGAGCAGTGACATTGTACACTTATGTCGTGTTTCTACCTAATTGACATTCGTCGTCGTCTTATTGGGACTGGTCACCCATGACAAGAGTATGAAAGTTTGGAAACACCAGCTCCTCCTCGACCGTTTTCCGTATGACATCCTGGATGAACCGCTCGACCCGCGTCACGTTCTTCAACACATGTTTGTCTGTCTGACCAATCTCGCTTTCGATCAATATAGATGGCAACAAACGCTGACCGACTGGCAGTGGTTTCCCCTCTCGTCTGCCTCCCGCATCATCATCCACGTCCGATGGCGTGCTCGATTGACTTCGTTCTCGTCGATACGCAGGCCCATACGGGTCTAGGTCATCCAGAATACAGATATGGACGCGTCCACGATTGCCTTCATACGCCACTGCTACTTCGCCATTGAAGACGAGACCGGTCACGGAGAGCTTGATCGGCAGCGACATGAACGACGGAGACGGATAGTTGATGAGCAACGACGTCGTAAGCGTCAGCCGAAGATTCGAGTGCCAGTTCAGATGGAGGTGTAGCTGGAGATTTGGTCGTGTCTGCTGATCAGGTGGTACGTCCGGTGATGAGTCCGGGGGTGGGGGCGAGAGTGACGCAGGCCGCGTCGTCGGATGGCATACGGCCACGGACGACGCCGATTCGTGAGTCGAGCCCCCCTGGGGAGACGACGTGAGCAGACCTGGTTGAAACAAGCCGGACGATGGTCTGGGCGCGACGGCAGGTCTGAAATCGCCCAAGCTTGGCATGCTCCTGTTCCTCTGCACGGGCACCCCGCCACCGCGCCACATGTCCCGCGACGGCGAGCCCGGGTACAGCGCGGGCGTCGACGCAAAGAGGTCCACTGCGGGACCGCGTCCGTACCGGACGTGCGGCGGGAGGTGGTGGTAGGCCAGCGTGTCCTCGGCAAGCCCGCGCCGGGATGCCCTGCGCGATACCCACTCGAACCCGTCTTCGTCTTCCTCGTGCGCCGTTCCACCCCGCTCTGTCACCTTGACGTTGTCTGGCTCAGAGCCCGCCTCTGAGTCATCTTCAAGAAAGTCACGGTGGATGTCGCGCAGGTCAACGAGCTCGACGTCGGGGGCGTGCGTGCCAAAGTCGAAGCCTGTGATTTCGACGGGCCCGATGAAGGACGGTCGTTGGGTGTGGGTGAGGTGTCGGTTGAGAACGTCGACGAGCATTTTGGCGAGGGAGGCATCGAGTTTGTGCCACTCCAAGTCGATCGACATGGTCGCTGTCGCCGAGGGGACGTTATCATGGCACAAACGTCAGGGTTCATCCACTCCTCTTAAGTTCTCTGTGCGCAAACCCGGTGGACATGGCGATTGGAATATCCACATCTTGTTCGCTTGATCAATCTAGCACTTTTCGAAGGACCACTGCCGACGCGCAAGCGTCCATCGCTAGTGCTCATGATCTTGCCTGTGGCTCCGCTCCTTGCCTGCAGCATCTGATCGTCTGCCAAGTCTCGCTCGTTAAACAGCACACGAGGGAACTTGAACTCCAGCATGTCTTCCTCTGGATAAAAGTCGTCCATAGTGCGTGAACTACTCTCTGAACCGTGACGCGCGTCCCCTCCAATGCGTGTTCACGATACACCACTTATTTGGCATCAACATGCTCGACGTGAGCGAAGTTTCGTCAGACGTAACTCCCGTGCATGTCGCACTCCTCAAGCATAAGTTGATGAGTGTGAGGAGCACTCGGGCTGATAAGGGGATGAAAAGGCCGTCGCAATCGCCGTCACAGCACGGACCCTTTTTCCGGACGACACCCTCGATATAATCTGACATCATGTCACGCAGCATACATGCTCCAGTTCGCGTGATATATGCACAACCGACAGACCATGTCATGGCGTGCTCGACGAACGAGACATCGAATTGCGACGACAATCGATCAGCAGACTGAATGTCCACGATGCGGTACGCGAGTCACGACGACAGAGACCACGTCGGCGATGGAATACAACGGGTATACAGAGGTCCTAGCCGGCGACGAGAGCGCGCAGAGTCCCATCGAGATCGCCTCCGTTTTCAGAGAGCGCCTTCTCCGCCTGTGCTTGGGTGACATCAAACTCCTTGACCTGGGACGCGATCAGATGTGACATGGGCGTCGACGTTCCAAGACGGACATGTACGCACGATGAGGTCTACGTCATCTTTCTTCACGGCCACTTGGCCTTTGGTGAACTTGACTGATTTGCGGTCTTGTATTAACTCGCGAAGACTCGCGTCTAGCTTCGTTTTGGAGTACGAATAGCCGTCGTTGAACTGTGTTCATCTCAGAGAACGATGCGGACAAGAGGCGGTGGTACACACTTGAGCTATCACTTCCGCCTCCCGCCCGTTGTACAAGTCGTGGCTTTGCATAGTCAACCTACAGGTGGCAGTGCTCATCCAATCGATCACACAAGCTGGGCCAGAGTTGGTTCCTTATTTTTTGGTCCAAGGCTAAAAAGATATTACAGTAAACACCGGACTAGAATGCCGGCGAAGATCTTATTATTCTAGGGAAGTTATCGCCAAATGCCTACGAGAGCTTGTGCCTCGAAATAGCAGGGCTGTTCCTTGTACCGTGCATCAACAAATGGTGGGGGTGGAATGTTGAAGGAGGATAAAACCAAGAAAGAACGTGGAGAATGCACATGAAACGGAATGACGCACGAGAACCCCTGCATATATGACAACAGCGAGAAAAGGACTTGATGCAAAGCGACAGGAAACCGTGGATGGCGTTAACAACGTTATATAAGTGAAATAAATTTCGCTCGCTTGGGGTGGGGTCGATACTACGCAACGCGAGGTAGTTGCCGAGCAATAGCTGTAGTTAGGTTTGCAAACATCTAATAGAAAGGGGGGTATATCTGGTCATCACGTTAGAAGTCGTATGGTAAAGAGTTCGATTGCTCGGTGTCCATGGCAGATCACAGCCGCTCTTCAGGTCGGGGAGTGGGGGTGCGCGATGGGAAGGGCGAGCCGTAGGGCGCGTTGAGGTATCGAGACGTAGACTCCATTTCCGAAAAGTACTCCTTTTCTACCAGGGGTCCTGACTTATCCCCCAATCCAAGGGCAGAAGCAATAGCTCTGGGGCTCCCAAACGGTGATGGCTTCTTGGTGGGAAATTCCCCAAGGATAGGGTCTTTCTTGCCAAGAGACAGATCTGGGAAAGGTGTTTTACTCCCCGAAGAAGTGGCAATATGAGGCTCTTTGGGTGCCGGTTGATTGTACATTGCGGTGGCGGCGAGCACAGTAGAGGCCCCAATGATGAATGGGAGCGTGACATGGAAGTCAAAGAGGACCACCGAGGCCAGGAAGGAAAGAATGATGGAGATAGACGTGGCGAACCCTTTGAGGATGTTGTCTGAATATTTGATGACAACCGCTGTAATCAGGCCACCAAAGACTTGAGTAGCCACGGTGGCCCACGCCCAGCTGCCAAAGTTGCGGAAGACATAGCTAATGAAACCGTCCGACGTGCGAAACTGGGGAGCATACAAGATGGGTAGGATGGCCGGAAGGAGAGAAAACAAAGACAACTGGACATTCCGAACCCACAGATCGGCCTTGGAGTTCTTGAGAACCATCTCAAAATACACACCGGCTAGACCGGATGTGAAGCAGGCAGCCGTGACAGCACCAAAGCCTTTAAGGGGGCTCATGATGTGGATATGTAGCGGCGCCGCGTCGTGAGCGCTACCCACACGAATTTCTCTGGGACCAGTGCTCGAGGTGGAAGTTTGAACCTGGACGATGCCCACACCAATGGCCAGGAAGAATAGCGAGAGCCACTTTGTCGACGAGAGCTTCCTCCGTAGAAGTAGGACGGAGAATGCGGCAGTGGTCAGAATCTTCATCTGGTATGCGACTTGAAACGAGGCGACAGGCAAGTTGGAGATAGCAACGAATTGGAGGGTGTTCTGTACGACGTAAAGTAGAGCAGGAATTGAGAGCTTCCAACAGTCTGCGCTGAAAATCTCGCTGCATACTTGACGGAAGGGAGCAGACCAGGGGGCTAACGAGTAGACGATGCCCCAGAAAGACTTGCGGGAAGTCGATGGTAGATCTGCATCCTTCGCCCTCCAAAGTGCGATCAAGAAGGATATCGAGCCTTTTAAAATCTCCCCCAGAAGGACGGCTGAAGCTGGAGAGTACGATAGATGAGCTGGGGTGGAAACCCGTGAATAGTGCATCACTATTGACAATGACGCATTCTGAACGGCAAGGGTGACAAGCCTTGAAAAGAGACTTTTAAGTTGGTGGACTGACTGTGGACACGAACGCAACTCACGACACGTATTTCAAGGGCATACCGCAAAATGTTGGGTCTTTGGACACTGCACGGACCTCGGGGGATACATCGACAGGCGACTGGTTGAGGAGGAGACCCGACGACTTGCTTGACAGGTTATCGAGGGCGGCGGGTGGGAGGAGCGGTGCTAGACGTGGGCTTGGAGAGGGCATAGCGGAGGTATTGGGAGACGAAGGTACGGAACGGACTGATGGATAGGTTCGGTGATACATTTCATTTGAGGGCGAAAGCACTGCAGGATCGAAGTTCAATACGGTACAGCTGGGAGGATGGAAGATGGTTCACTTTGGGTAGAAAGGACGACTGGGGGATAGCGATGAGTATGGTTCGCGTAGAGAGGGCAGTCGAAGAGCGTACCTCCCAGGGACGCGATCTGGCAAGGCTGTTGACAGAGGAAAGCGGTGAACTGCACGGGAACTGAAGAAGAGCGTGACGACGGAGGGCAAGAACAAGTGAGCCGCTCTGCTCGACGTCCAAACGAAAAGAAACGAAAAGGAAAGGAAAAACGGTGGGTACAGAGTCGCCGTGCGTGTTGGTTTTTACGAGGGGCGCAGAGGTATGCGCGCGAAGAAACGAAGAAAAACAGACGAAAATCACGACTACGACCCCGTTGCCACTCGGCTGAGCGCGTCTCATCAGCCGTTCCGTGATCATCTACTTTTCATTCAGGGCTATATCTAAGTACACGCTACGTTCACCATCCAAGGCATCGCTACAGAGCGAAAAACGTTAGTCCATGCTTGGAGGGAGGTCGACTGATGGGACGGCGGAACACCTCAGCCTCGCCTTTAACTCTCCATCCACCTCCAGCTGCCGTTGGCTCCGTAGGAACCACAGGCGACACCCTCACTCAGAGAGGGACCCTCGCGGGCGGGATGTGTTCTTTTACCAGGATGCTCGTCCTCGGTGTTCGACCGACATACGACCCAAACAGAAACGCTGGTACTCACATGGGATACCCACTCCTGTGTAGCTTTCAGATTGGATGACGTGCGCGTCGAGTAGAACAGACGACTCACTATCACTCCTACGTACGCGAGTAAACAATGTGGACATCTCCAGGTGGTCCTGCATCCTCATCCCTCGACCAATGGGAGGGACATCAGCAAAGACTGTTTTCGAGACGACCTCCAAGTATTCGTCTTCGACGTTTGTCTGGACCGTCCATCCCTGACGCTTGCAACGACGTGCAGGAGGACGAACAGTAATTTGGACGTCGGTGTATCTGTGGACGAACCATCGCGCGTTTATGTATCCAGCCGGAAATTGCCGACCTCGTCCCAGAAAAACGTCCAGCCCGAGTCGACGCTCGTTGCGATGCCTTGCTCAGCGTTGACCCGTTCGACGTTTGGGACCCTCCTCAAACACTCAAAGTTCTCCTCCTTCGACCCGTGCATCAGCCAAGTCTACACCACGCACGGCGGTGATGCTCATCGTGGTCACTGGGGCTTCAAACGCCCCCTCCCCCTCCGTCGCCGTGGTGCTTACATCACAGTGAAGAGCGTCGATACCCAAGAGTACCAGACAGAATGGAACTCTGCAGAACCACAGGCGTTGTGGGTCAAGAACTGGGACGAGCTTAAAATTACTGCCGACACCAAAAAAGATTTGGAGGAGCACATAGTCGATTCCGACTACGTTCCTCAATCACAGAGCCCAGAGCATTGGCGACTGCCGTACATCCCAAACCTCGAAGCCATGACCCGCAAGGAGTTCGCAGGGTACCTCAACAAGATACGCGCTTGTCGAGATACTTTCATCAAGCAGCGGACAGCTCGCGAGCAGCTCGATGCCGTGACATCCTACCAGCTTAGCAACTTGAGCAAGCCGCACACCTCATGGCACGATCTTATTTCCACTCAGTTCTCACAACGGCGCCGATCCAACTCGCGTAGCAGGGAAATCGAGCACATGCCACATCCCTCTGGTGGCTTGAGCTATGCAAAGTATCCACCACTCCAGACCTTTTTGATGACCAAGGAGCGCAAAGGTCGGTTGGCAGACGAGGGGAGTTACTTGAACTACGTGGCATCGTTCGCGGGAATGGCTGGCGTTGTGCAGAAGAAGAACGCTGGATTGGCACGCCCAGTAGTGTGGGACGACCCCAACCGCACTGGCGAGGCCATGATCAGGCCACAGAAGGTGACCGTCGGTCGCTGGCCCATCGTAGTAGGAGAAAGGCAAGGATTGAAGGCAGCGAGGATGGAGTTGGATTTGAGGGTTTGGGACGAGCAGTCGCACTTTCGGAGTAACCCACACTCTCCTGGATCTCCCGAGTACATTGCAGCAGAGCCGCCGCGTAGTGTCGAGGAGCTGACGACTCACATGGCGGTGAGCAAGGCAGGTACGAAGAAGAAGAAGAAGGCGCGCCATGCGACGACGCTGTCGCTACTCAGGTCGGCCATGGCGAGGCCCACCCCTCCGTAGACTAGCTCTAGGATGACTTGCGCTCTATTATTAATGTGACAACATCGCGTGACATAACGTGACTGATTAACGCGTCCCGACTCGCGCCTTGTTTATTTCCCACCACGATCCTCTCTACGGCTTGCTGCCACTGGCGACGGCGACGGCGACGAACAATGCCACGAGAGTCTACGGATCGAAGAAAGTCTTCTATTGGGATGCGGAGGGGGCCCCCAAGACAACACATCCCCTTTCGCGCCGACGATCTCGCCCGCGGCAAGAAAACCGGGATGGCAGTCGCCTATGTCGACAGGAACTCGGACGAGTTTGAGCCTTTTGAGCAGGTGATAAAACAGGCCGACGATCGAACGCCCCCGCGCATAAAGTCCAAGAAGAAGCGCATGTCCATCGCCCCTCCCGTCGAAGAAGTAGACGAAGATGGTGAGATGTCCATGGAATTAGCCGAGAGTGAGCGGAAGTAGGCCAGCGCAAGTGTACCGGGCTCATGCGCGGCATCTTACAGGCAATCAGGGAAGTCCGTTGGCTTACTTTACGAACGCAAATTCCGCATACGCTGCCGATAGCATGAGACGACCTGTTATTTCCCGCTCGATTGCTCGAGTGTCCGAAATCGATTATGATCAAATTCCTTCCCCAAAGTCGCACTCAACCGTGCGACCACTGACAGTCAATGGGCGAGCTACATCCTCTCTCTCAAAGTCATTCATTCCACGCGAGCCAATACCGGACCCCGACTTCGATTATACAAACCCAGGAGCGTTCGACGAATTTGAACCCCCCCGGTCGGACGATGATCCTCCAAGATCACCGACCCCTGAGGCCAGTCCCGAGGATGGAAGAGAGGCCGCAGAAGCGGAAGACATGGAACAACCAGTCGTTGCACAGTCACAGACCGTCGACAAGGGCAAGCGGAGAGCGGATCCGGTGGAAGGGGATGGGCCATCAGATACGGAAGTAAATGGGGTGGAAGATGATATCGCACAGGGGCTTGAAGAGGTTGAGAACGCGCAAGATGACGAAGACAACGCTCCCCCTGCAAAGAAGCTCAGAGATGAGCCAACCAAACCCAAAAAGCCACGGCCAGAGAAACGCATCATCAGAACTCCTGTCGAGCGTGCGTATCGTGAGGCTAGTAGTGTCTTTGTTCTTAACCAACACAATTGCAGGTTCCCCTACCCCGGATGGATTACGGCGCGGGCGGCGCCACCGCTACAGGCCACTAGAATGGTGGCGACAGGAGAAGGTCGTCTACGGGCGACGTGACTCTGACTTGATTCTCGTTCCTCAGATCAAGGAGATCGTCCGCATCCCTCATGAGCCTATTAGGCCTCTTGGTAAAGCGGGCAAGCGTAAACGTGGAGCGACAACCCGAGGTAAGAGCAAAGGGAGGGATACACCGTTTGGCCCAGAGGAGGGATGGGACGAAAGCACGCCTACGAATGCGACGGTCATCGACTATGACACGCAAGAGCAAGTCTCTCGACGTAAGGGCTGCATCGAAACCAAGCACGGTTGAAAGGCTAACTCGAAGCGCTTATCCAGGCGTCGCATTCCTGGCTAGGATGATCGATCCCAAACCAGCTGCAAACAGTAACTGGTTCTTCCAAAAGATCTTTGGGGAGGGCGAGTTTATCGCAGCCGGCCAAATGCTTATACCTCCCAAGTCCCAGAAACCAAGCAAGTCGACGAAAGATAATACATACGTGCGTGTTGCCTATCACTATTACTTTTAACTCGGTACCTACAATTCATCTGCAGGTGTTTTATGTGATTCAGGGCGCTGTATCCGTCTTCATACACGAAACAAGCTTCATCATCACTACCGGCGGGATGTTCCTCGTTCCCCGAGGTTCGTGTGTCATTCACCTCTAGTGATTCAGCAAAGTAAGGCTGATGCTAGGAAACACGTACTACATTGAGAACATCGCAGAAAGGGACGCCAAGCTCTTCTTCACACAAGCGCGTATGTTGCCGGCAGAGGACGCCATGCAGGTGCAACATACAGCTCAGTCAGCGCCCCCTTCGTCGCACCGAAGAGCTATTTCCGAGGATGTTTCCGCCGGTCCGAAGAAAGGCACGCGCAAAACGTGATGATAATCATGTCTTCGTAATCCAGGGCCTGTTCTTTGGCGATGTTGAATTTATCCTATATTGCATTTACGTGTCCACTCCGATCGTTCGATATAATAGCAGTTCATACCCTCGTTTCATAGTCATCCATACAGCAAAGTTTTTACGCAGCAATTTGAATCATAACAATTAGTCACATAGTTGGAGCATAATGTGCATGACAACAATCCGGCAGGGAAAGATAACGCTAGTCACTTTCACGAGGATTGCCAATGGGAAGCTGGCTTGCCGTCCCGAGGGGCGAACAAGCGTTGGGGGACGGGTGGACGACGGGAGTCCCGAGAACGTGGTTGCTTGCGACAACTAGGTTGACTGTCAACAGTACGATGGGCCACGAAACGCGCCCCCGCAATGTGCATGCTGGCGTTCAACCAGAATTGAAGACGGAGCACGCAAGTTGGTCAAACCCACCGAGCAACGCCGGATCCAAGGTGGTTGTCAGCACTGCGACGACGCTAAAACACAGTGACACCGGACTGGGTCCCAGTGTATTGGCTCTTCATGTCGTCCGCATCCGTCGTCCCGTCCTGACTCTTATAGTCGTAGCCACTCATGCTTCCCATGTCAGTTCCGGCAGCCGAGGAGAAGGAACCACGTCTGCGCAAGCGATCAGACTGGGAGTAGGCCAACGACCCGCCTAAACTACCAGCACCAATACTGGCATTACTAGGCGGGCCAGCATCCTGGGAAATGATGGAACTGGCGTAGCTTCCGTATGCGCTGCGTTTACCCACACCGCCAGCCCCGCGAGGTACACCAGGAGGGAAACCTCCAGTAGCTGCGAACATAGGGAGACCGGACGAGTAGGTCGCTTGAGAACGCAAGGACTGCGCATCTGAAGGAATGTATGCAAGTGGGTCGTGGGTACGATAGAAGTTGGCGTCGAAGCGGCTCGGGGTGCCGGAACGTCCGGTACCATTGTTGGGCAAGTACTCGCGCGCATTCGTCTCGTGCCGGCGGAACGAATCCATCTTGAGAGTGCGACGAGGCTTGCTGAACTGGATCATGCTTGGTTGGAGATTGTTAAGCGGGCCTTCGACCAAACAGTTCTTCTCCTTGTAATGAGTAAGCAAGTAATGCCACAGTGGGTGCTGAGGGGAAAGACTGAGCATTCTCCACATACAAAAGTTATTCCATGTAGCCTACCTTGCTCAAAACTTTGGGATTCCCAAGAATGACAATGCCGTACTTGGCACGGGTGAGAGCAACGTTCAGTCGTCGAGGGTCGTTTAGGAAGCCGATTCCCTGGTGTTCGTTGCTCCTAACGCAACTGAGGATGATATAATCCTTTTCTCTGCCCTGGAAGGCATCCACACTGGCAACCTCGATCTCTTTATACAGGTCCTTCTTCAGCGAACCATTGAACTGCATATAGTTGACGATATAAGAACGCTGCCCTTCGTATGGTGTAACGATACCGATCTGCGCAGGAACAACTCCAGATTTGAAGAATTTTGTGACAATCTTTTCTACGTTTGAGGCTTCTGTCCTGTGAAGGATGTACGGGCACATCTCAAGAGCAGTTGAATAATACGTACCTATTAAGGAAAGATGTGCCACTAGACGATATCTCTTCCTGTCCTAGGTTCTGGTAGAAGAACATTGGTGTATCAGGAACGGGCCAAGGAAAATCGACATTCTTGCGGAGTCGCTCAGGGGCAGTGACGCCATTCTGCAATGTCCCTTCATAGAACATGTTGGACGGGAACTCCGAACAACATGGGTGCATGCGATATTGAACTTGAAGACGGATAGGGCGGTTGCCAAGAACAACGAGGCGCTCGAACAGCGACTGTGTCAATCCAGCGCGGGCAGCTTTCTTGTTCATAATGACTGGTCCGAGCTGTTGATGGTCACCAACCAGGACGGCTTGCTTGCAACCAAGGACAAGAGGGATCATACACTCTGGCACCGAGGTTCATGTGTCTGACCACGAACAAGGATTGCGAGACATACCTGGCTCAGCGGCTTGAGTCGCTTCGTCGATGAGGACGGTTCTGAACTTGAATTTGCTCAACCTCGGGTCTCCGGCGCCAACACATGTGCAGCAAATCACGTCTGCCGCACCCAGGATTTCTTTCTCGCACTGGCGGATAAGAGTCTTGTATTTACGTTCATCGTTCGAGCTTAGCTCTCCTTGCTCGTTCTTTAGCTGAATGAGCTTCTGAAGTTCAACATGGGTGGTGCTATTTGCAACTTGTTGATGCAGTGTTAAGAACGCGACACTGGAATCCAGAGCTTCTCGAGATTTGGCCGTGAGACGGACGACCTTCAAACCCGTAGCATGTATCTTCTCCGTCAATTGATCCACGGCAACATTGGAGGGAGCGCAGACAAGGACTTGACCAGGGTTCATTTTCGCCAGATGGTGCACGATCGACGCAGAAGTGACCGTCTTACCAGTTCCAGGAGGGCCCTGGATGAGACTTAGTGGCTTCTGGAGGACGCTCTTGACCGCATACATCTGCGAGTGGTTCAGCTCTGGAAGCCCTGGTGCAGAGAAGCGTTTTGGCATCTGGGTACGGAGCACCTGGGGTTCAACCTCGTGGCCCAAAAGCTTATGATACTATTTCGAAGCATTAGCACCGACCAAGGCTTAATGAACTCTCAACCCATGCTTACGATATAACCGTTTACACTCTTCTCATCTACTGCGAATGTCTTCATAGCCAATTGCATCCGATCGAAGCTGGTCGACTTCCAAACAAAGTCGGCCGAAAAGCCATGATTAATCTCCGTGGGAACCCCCTCTGTTCTTCGAAGCTCCAACCCAATTTCATCGGAAACATCTGTGAATAGGATAAGCTAGAAGCGAAAGCGCCTAAAGGCGACCTACTGTTCGGTATCTTGATAACATGACCGACTCCATCCCAAGCCTTGTGTAACTCGCCCTGATACCTTAACCTCAGTTCATCACCCACAGCAAGCCTTACTTCGCCACTCTCAAGTTTCGGTAGATAAAACCACGCCACCCTCTTCTGGTTCAGACCGAGGTCCCAACGCACGGTGATATCAGTTTGAGTCTGACTCTCCTTGAGTCGTTTGTCGTAATCGGCTTCTATCTTAACCAAGGGACCAAAGATATTCTGGTACTGATAAGCGTCCTCATATCGCATCAGAATTGATTGCGGTTCGTCATCTACGCCAGGTTTCTCGAGATCTTCAAGGGTAGCATTGGCGTTTTCACGCCAAAGGTCTTCTAACCGGTTGATCTGATTAAACGATATCTGACGGGAACGAAGTTGTTCGGTTTCGCTGGGGGGTTTCACCAACCAGGAAAGGAAAGAACGGTCGTCGATTAACGGAGCCCACAAGGCGGCATTCCACGACATGTCTTTCGTAGTTGCTGCGCAGGGTTGACTGAAAAATGGATGTAAGTAGGAAGTAGCGGTGAAAAAAACGGATAACCGTACCGGCACAATAATACGACGACGGTATCACTCTTTGCAGGTATAAAACCGAGCATGAAAACATTTTTGCTACCGCAGTTGTAGCATTCCGGAGTTGTTTCTCCAAGGGGACTCTCGGCATGCAAAATGACTTCCTTGTGCTTGGCCCTGACTAGATGATTGACGATATGCGACGCAGAGGTGTTTCCACGTGAGTTGCAAAACCATTTGGAACAGACGAGGCATTTGACAACCGACGCTGGGGAATGAATGCCACAGTAGCTAGATTACTAATGTCAGTTGCAAACAGGGAAAGAAGAAAGCCTGCACACCTGCAAGCGTGCGCCGGGAGATCCACGGAGCCTTCGTCCTTCAGGTCGTCGAGGACAGCATCGAAGTCCTCGTCTATCGTGGAGCGTGAGGTGTGGTGGCCGCTGTGGTCCGCAGAAGAGACCACGGAGCGATCGTCGGCGATGGAAAGGCTGCCGAGATCGACAGGATTGTTGGTGGTTGCGGTGTAGACAGAGGAATTATCATCGACGACGCTGTGGGCGCCGCCGTAAGACGAGGCAGAGTCATACTGGAAGTTATCGAAAGAATCCATCGATGTCGTTTGAGGTTGAGTCTCGCCGGTGGACTGTCCATACATTATAACATAATAACAACTATCTATTTCCCACGCCCGCTTTGTAATCCGAATACGCTAATTTACCGTCCAACCCCGCAGTGTATGTACCAACGCCAAAACGAACAAGTCACCGTCCAAGTCCGGATGCAACTGACCTCTGGGCTGTCCTCCACAGGATACCCGCATCATCGTCTACCGCCGTTTCTTGCAGCTGGCCGTATTCTTGGTCGCGTCGGGGTTTCGTTTGTCGGTAAACGTGCGGGTATACCATCCCAAGAGAGAGGATTACTCCGTCTGTGTGAACCGTCCCCCGCGGGCACTCTGCCACGGTGAGAAACCGTCGGCCGCGAGGATGTACTTCTCGCCCACTTCGAGCTCCCAACCCCATCACCTCGCTCCATCAACTCATCCTCCGTATCGGTTGGGATACGCGATGAGTCGTTATCATCTACAATATCGCGGAGTGGTCCCCCTTGCTCCGTCGACTGTTCCGATGATTCGAGTAGGGGGTCCTGATCCATTGCGTCGACATCTACCTGCCCCTCCCCTTCACTGTCTTCCTCCGTGTCATCATCGTATATCCCACCAGGTGGTTCCCCAATCCAGTCATCATCGCCATCGGTTCCAAAGTCCCAGACGTCGAGCATAGTAGTCGTGTTGCGGTTGCTCGCTGCCACACAGCATCTACCCTCGAAGACGACCTGCCATACGCCGTTGATTCCGGTGAGTAGGTCTCGCACCACCGTTCCATCACGGATATTCCACATCTTTAACGTTCCGTCCGACCCACTCAGGACTTTGAACTCGTCGTGTTGGAAGCATGTGATGGCACCAGCATGGGCAGCAAGTGTGTGGCGCAGTTCACCAGTGTCAGGGTCCCAAATACGCAGTGTAGAGTCGGCCGCAGCGGAGACGAGGAAAGACGAGGAGAGGCCGAGCAAACCGACCAAAGAAGTGTGCCCCGTTAGTGTATGCTGGCACTGCCCATTGCGTAAACTCCAAATGCGAACAGTCCCGTCCATTGATCCCGAACATGCAATGTTACGATTGAGGTCTAGCACGACGCTGTAGACTGTAGATACCATAAACACGAAAGGTTTTCGGGGGGGCAACGGAGCAGCTTACCTTTTTGAGTGTGGCCAACCAAGACTAGTTTACACTCGCCCGTAACAATGTCCCATATCCGCACGGTGCAGTCATAGCTACCAGATACAAGAGTACGACCACGAGCGGCCAAGGCACGAACTGCATGATCATGGCCTTCTAAGTGCAATTTATGGTATGGGTTTTCATCGATATCCTCCTAAAAATGATTAAGACAAAATATGCAGTCACCAGTAAAAGCCCACCTCTGACAGTTCGACATCAGCGTCATCCGCACCCACCCATCGATATTCAGGGTCACCCGGACGGGGTAACGTCCATACCCGTAGAGAGTGGTCACGACTTCCAGTCACGATCACTGATCGTTTGGGCCATCTCTCCCTGGAAATGATGCCGCCTTCACCTTCAACCTCAACCCATTCAGGCTTGACGATAGCAAGGCATCGAACCGTGCTCGTATGCCCAGCAAATACATGTGTACAACGGCCAGTGGCCAGGTTCCAGATTCGGACAGTGCGATCAGTGGAGCCGCTGACGAGTGTGTCCTTGGTAGCTGCCAGCGCCCAAACGCCTCCGTCATGACCGTCCAAGGATTGTAAAAGCTCACCAGTAATCGGTGAATAAACATGTATTGAATGATCATCCGATGCCGATATGATCCGCCCATGCGAGAGCAATAGACAGGTCACGACGGAAGTCCCGTGGGCAGGGAATGTGTGGTGTTTTGGCATCTCGTTTGTTACCCAGCGCGTCCGAGTGAGATGTCGCGATTTGAAGAGTAATTTGTATGGGTGGGGGAGGGGGAGAGTGGAAAGTAACCTACGGGGTTCGGCCTGACGACGTGCGTAGATAGAACGTGCAAACGCCCGTTCGCTATCGCCTCCAAACCAGATTTTTGTGCTCTTGAGAAGATCTCTCCAGAGCACTGGGTCCGAATCAATGATAGCACGCCAGGATTTCGAGACTCGCGAAGCTCGTGCAAGCGTAGAGTATGGAAGATAACTGAGGATATGTGATACAAGCTCCGGGGGAAGGAGGGTCAAAAAGTCCCGCGCTAGAGTGGGGGTTAAAACTGAATGCAATGTCCGCAGAACTGGTAACGGAGAATGCCGTAAAAGAGTAAGCAGAAAATGCGACTGCAATTGCTGTGGCAGATTTGTGAAATGTGTTAACAGCGATGGAAGCGTCAGCAGTGTCGTAAGCGCGAGATCGGGCTGAAGGGGGGGCTGCGGATACGGTGAAGAGGCGCCGCTCGGAGGTGCTGAAGGCCAGATCGTCTGTGGCGATGGTGAACCATGGGGAGATGGGAGAGGCGAAGGGGGAGCCGCGGCATTCATCGTCGTAATTGGAGGTACATGCGCGGGTCTCGCTTTCTTTCTCGGAGGTGTATGCACTTCTCGCTCCATCGTCGGTTCGACACCTTCCATCATGTTGTCAATTCCGTGCGACCGTTTCCTACCAAAGCGCTCGACCGCCTCGACGAGACCCACTACCTTGCCTTGTTCAGCCGTCTCCTCGGGTTTAAGCATCCTCCAACCAACCCCGCTTGCGGCTGGTTCCTCTTCCCGCATTTCCTCCTCGCCGTCTTCACCATCTCGGAAGGTAGCATGAGTGCCTCCCGGAAAGACGAGGGAGAATCTTCGAAGAGATGCAGGCAAGTGGGCGTGTAACAGGGGATAGTCCTTGGGATTCTTGGGCTCCGTTGGCGGGGGCAGGGGCGGCAATTGGATAGGGGCATATGTCGTGGTTGTGGTCGTCGTGGTCACCACGCTGGCCAACCGACCGACGCGTTAGTGGATAAACGTGCACCGGAAACGTCTGAGAACATACGTAGTAGTATTTACTGATGGTGCCAGCACCAACGAGGGACGTGCTTGATGGCTCATGGCCGCGCTGGAGAGGTGGTGAAGAGAAGAGGACAGTATCCGTGAACGCGCATCAAAGCCACTCTGCCAGCACAACCCAAGCAGAGCCGCTTTCAGGTGCCGCTTCAGTCTCCGAAGGGCCTTGGGCTTGCGGCACCTTCTTGCCGGGTTGCCGAGCAGGGCTTTTCGGACAACCCAGACCACCCGAGGCGACGTCGACGTCATTACTCGGTTTTACCAAGGTATGCCTACCACCGAGCACCCGGCATTATGAGATAGCCAAGTACTAATGCTGATGCTATCCCACGTGCCCCATTCCGGCGGTACTATGAAACCATTTAGACTCTGGCCGCTTCAGTGACTTGTCGTAGAACCCCTTCCTTAGATCCATCTGGCATTCCGATTTCACAAAAGGTAAGCGGTTTTCGCTTTCCTGAACAGATCCGAGCCCGTAACAAAAGATATAGGGACGTGCATGTGCCAGTTCCCGAAATGAAAACACCCCGGTGCCGGGTCACCGTCTGAGCCCACGCAACGTTCTACGCGGACATGATCTTCACGATGTCCCAAGGAACTCGTATCGCTGGCAGCTCAGTTAGTAACCTATCGCTAACCCATCTGAACCACTCCGGCCTCTAATTTAGAACCTAGCACCACTAGCGTGTTTAGCCCACGACCCGGTAGATTCTATGTCTGAGGTGTGTGTACGTTGAAGGTGACTCCAGACGACTTACTTTTGTTTCGCACTGGCGAACGGTTTCACAGTATTACGAATTATGGAGTGCCCCCATGTGGACGTCCTGAGCTTCTCAAGATTGACAAGGCGCAAGAAAAAATCCCGCACCGAGGAGGGAGCACTTCCGCACGGGACAAACATTTATTACCTTATAATTGGAAAGAGTCCAGTAAGCAGAACGAGACCATCCGTCGTCAATCACTGACGCGACTCTTTCCAGGGACCAGCGACTCAATGCAACCTCTTGATCCCCTCTTGTAAAAATAAACTCGGTAACTAAGACTCTGACGGGTACCGGGCTTACCATTCCAGTGGTCTATGAACAAACAAGTCCCGGGTCGAGATCGTGGAGAATGAGGGCTTCTATCGCCGGCTTATCAAATTGTGAGACTTGGAAGGAAATCCGTACACTTTTTGGAGGTTGCTGACTGATGACTGATCATGGCAGCCCCTCGTACCGTGCGATGCAAATGATCGCATAATCGCCCAACATTAGCCTTGTGATACATGGTCAGCTTCGAGCAGCTCTGCATTCGATCGCCGGATGTCCAGGCCTCGGGTTTGGCCTCATACTTCATACTTGACGAAGCTCTAGAGCTTTTTTTTCCCGAATATTCCACGGAGACGAACCATCGTGATATAGCTGTCGGCAAGTCTCGAAACGTTGAACTCCGAACGAAACGTACGTTCGACAGGTGAAAACGCGCTCGCTGCATACCTCACCAGGCAGCCATATTTTGGGCAAACGATGATCACTTCATAGTGACTATCTAAACAAGTCCTAGCTCGGTACGGTGTGGTAGCGGTTGGGGCTTACTGCCTGTCTGAAGAAAAATGTGCATGGGGTGCGGGACTCGCAAACTCTCTGAGAGGTTCCCTTGAGGGTTCGGGTAGCCACCTGCGGGACTTAGATTCCCGTGCTCGTTGGGCATGTTTCGCGAGCTGGGTACTATCATAGCTAAGGCTTTGGTCTACACCAAGTTTTGGATCGTTGTTTCATGCAGTCACGACTTCATCGCCAAAGTCAACGGCCTCTCAAGTCTTTTAATGTTGTAATCGAGACATTCCTAACCTCGGACATGAAAGAAATAAGGGGATGGGGAAGGGAGCACGACGGCTATCGAGGGACAAACTCAGTTGTCGTGCGGTGCAACGGACTTGATGTATTATCTATCGAGGGACCTCGACTTGACATTTTGTGTGACTTATTTGACTCTAACAGTAGGTGACTCTAATACTCGCACTGTTCACGTCAGAGGGGCCTGGAGACACAGCTTACCGTCAACTCTGGTTTGCAAAGAAAGTGATCTGGTAAAGTGGACCATCAACTTGAAGGGAGTATAAAATCATCTCTTAAATGAGGATCTATTCATCATGGCGGACTATGCGACATTGCGTACACGTCTCAAAATTGAACGACCCGCAAAGAACAGAAACTACGGGAATTGGGGTATCAAGTGCCAGGTAGAAATCGGAGCCTCGCTCCTTCGAATTATTGCACGTAATGTCCGACGAGACGAAGCCGTCGTCAAGTAGCTGAGACGCCTTGATTTCCCCGGTTTATACTAACCTCTAGCTATGCGGCGTGTTCCGTCGAGTGTCATTTTTCACAATCAAGGCGTATATCCGTCCACTCTGTCACCATCAGGTAATAGAGGTCCTGTTACTACCTGCGCTCAGAACACGCTTCCATGAGCAGGACCGCTGTTAACCATGCGATGGCCTGACGACGACGCACGGTATTTATGCGGACGTTATCGTGGCGTCTGTAGATAACGAGCCACTGGGAATCCAGGAGGAAACCCATGCTGGCCGTACGGTTTGCTAGGCGCCGGGGTAAACGTTGAAGGCAACCACTCGGAGGGAACGAGGATCTGGGGTGGAGCGATCGCACATTAACCCTACTTTATCGACCGACCTTCCCAACCCCAGGCGGAACTCATCAGCCTGTGGAAGAAACCCCAGGTGTGCCTGGCCAGGCCAAAAGAAGGTCAAGCATATCTCGCGACTGACCGTGGTCACATGAGGGAGCGAAGATACGCACGCGTCCACGCTCTACACACGCTTAAGGAGTCCACGTGTCGATGACCCACTACACCTTTACCTCACGGTATCTTTCGAAGATGACGTCCTGGAGCCATTGGAGGCGACGAGATGGGAAGGTAGGAGGCTCGGCAGATCTCCGTGCCGAAGCTAGCATAGTAGCCTAGTAGGACATGTAGCCTGGGAGATGTCGCCTGGGAGCCCCGATTTGGATGGTGCGAAGAAGGCTGATGAGAACTCGGCTACGCCCCTGCACCACATGGCAAGGGACCTCTGGAGTTGTGGGCGCAAGCGAGTTCTTCGAAATGCGAGGCTGTTGGTGACGGAGGTGAGCTGGTGAATCTGGGCCGTCAGGAAAGTAGGCTGGCCGACCAGCTCTCTGCTGTGGTCGATGCGGTGATTGGGTGCGGGTGCCTGCAAGCAGTTATTCCAACTCCGACGGGGGAGGAGGCCAACGACTCCCACTTGGCAGCGAGTCGGCGTACAGCGCCAAAGCTCGCGCTGCATATATCTGCTTGCTTGTAAGTGTATCTTTACATCGCCCCTCCATCATGTCCCTCATGCCCTCGTCTCCCACTCCCGGCTACCCGCAGTACTACCTCGACCCCGCCATGTCCATGCACAACCAGGACCACGGCATTCCACAGCCCAACATGCCCCCGCCGCGTTCCCCTCAGATCGACCCTGCTCTTTCCATGTACCCTTCCTACTACCCGTATCAGCACCAGCACCAACCACAGCACCAACAAATCCCCCATCACCTCCCTCTCCCCAGCAGCCTCCCCTCTCCCTCCTCCCAGGGATCCGACACAATCGGTACTCCTCCAGCCGACAACATGTCCTTCTCTCCACCCGATGTGATCGGAAAACGCCCGCCCTCGCTCGTCGGCGGCATTACCGACACAAGCAGAAAGAAACCCCGCACCGACGACACTGCAGATGCCCACAGTCCTACAGCCGAAAAGGACGAACCCAAACCAAAGTCTACCAGGGGCGCTCGGTGAGATCATCCCCTGCCGCAATCACTCTCCCCTTATGTCCTCCTCCAGCGCATGCACCGTATGTCGCCGCCTTAAAATGAAATGTGTCGGCGCCGAGCAAGGTCCACCTTGCAAGCGCTGTCTCACAGGCAATCATGAGTGCATCTTCGAAGAGTCCAACCGTGGAAAACGCACGTCGAAGTAAGCTCTTCAACCTTTCATTCCTCGCGAAATATTCACCGCTCAAACTGAAGCCCAAGAAAACACGAACTCCTGACGAAGTCCCTCCGCAAAATGGAACGCACCCTTGACACCGTTCTCAGGTCCATCGGAAATCCGAGCATGACCTCCGGCATGATATCCCGTTCTCCTTCTCCGGGCCCCCAGACAGCCCAGACTCAGGCGCTTTTGCAGTCACCGTCTCCTTCTCCGCAGCAAAATTGCCCCCCACAGAGTACTACTCTTTCTTCGTCCTCTCCAAAACTGCACTCCCTCCCTGACAACTCATTGAATCCCTTGGGTTTACTTGCGGAAGCAAGTTTGGCAAACCGGAGAGCCCACGGCATCACGACGTCGTTCACCGCGCGTCCAGCCGACGGTGACTCGGACCATCGCCTGGGCGTCGCGAGTTCCAATTATTTCAAACCAGGTTTCGTCATCTTACTTCCGATCTATTTTCACCGCTCACTTCCTTTCAGGTCCAATATCGATCTTGCCGCTTAGGCGGCTCTACATTGAGAGACAAATACAACCCGAGATGCTCAGTTTTGTGAGCACCGATGAGGTGGTTGCTTTATTCGACATGTCAGTGCTTGCGTTACTTCTGTACTCGTCAAGCTCAACTTTAAATCTTCCATCAGTTACTTCGACCATATGAATGTCGGTCTTGACGTTCAAACATAATCGAAACGCGACTAACATGCTGACAGATGCATTGCCATCTCTTGGATCAAGAATTCCATACACCAGCCCTTGTTTGTTCAAGATCTCCGTTCTTGCTTACATCAAGTGTGTCACTCCTCTACTTAAGGAACTGTTCTCACCCAGAATCGTAGTCTGCGCTATCGCTTCCAGGTTCTACACGCACAGCCCTGACCTTCACCCGAAACTAACAGAGCTTGCACAAAAGCTCGCTTTCAGCGTACCTGCTCGAGGTTATAAATCTCTCGAAATTGTGCAAGCCTATCTCTTGCTCACATTATGGGGGTGTGGCGCTGTTGAGCGGTATGAGTATGACAAAACATGGCTACTGCTTGGGATGGCTATCCGGTTGGTGTATTTCCCGTCGCGTTATATACCTTTCTGATACCCTGATCTAAAGGATGGCAACGGACCTCAATCTGCATCGCAAGACGGCAGTAAGTCAAGATTCCCCAGAGGGCCGTGCGCGTGATAAGGAAGTACACAATCGCGAGCGTACTTGGCTCCTTTGCTTTGCGCTCGACAGAAGTACGAGCGCTCAGATGGGCAAACCTCATTCAATACGCGAAGAGTGAGTGTTTTTTTTCTCCAGCGCGCGATGACCCGACCGAGCCGCTGGTCCCGTTCTCCGTAGCTTTATCATACGCAATGTCCTTCAATGGATCAACTCTCCCGCAGGCACACCTGATGACCGATCGCTTGCGGCTTATGTTGTGAGTCCTTCTATTTTCTCACTCATCGGCATACCAGACTTGTCTTTTAGGAGTTGCAACGTATCGTGTCTCGGAGTTTGGATCTCTTATACTCGGGCACCGGTACTCCGTCCGGCCTTCAAACAAACTGCGACTATCTCTTGGTTATCAAGACCTTCGAACAACAGATAGTGGCCTGGCTGCATGAGTGGACAAACGCTCGCGCGGTAATGACGAGTGAGTGTGTATATACATGCCTTATCTTCAACCTCATCATTTTGGTGCCCTTAGATGATGATGTTCTCAGGGACTACAGCTCCACAATGAGGATGTTTTATTTCCATTACTACTCGCTAGTCTTACACTCCTTTGGGCTCCAGAACGCCATCGAACACTCGGCTGTTGACATTCCATACTTCTTCTCGAAGTGCCACACCTCAGCAACGGCTATGGCCGTCATTGCACGCGACGAACTTGCGCCACGAGGCTTTCTCAGGTACTCCCCCGACTCCCATTTTGTATTCCTGTCGTATGCCGTTCTTAGTTTGCTCAAGGTAATATTCATGCCAAAAAGGTAGTGGCAGCCATCTGATTGATCCCTTTAGCTCATACGTCCTGAATTTCAACAATGTATCCAGAATGAGCAGAAGATCATCGAACTCGTAAAAGACATTGCCACGGTCCTTGGCGATATTGCCATTAACTCCCATCATACTCCCGCTCTGTACAGCACATTCCTCCGTGCTCTTATCTCTGCACGGACCGATGGTCCTCAACAGCAGCAGCAGCAACAGCCGCAACAACCGCAGCAACCGCCACAGCAGCCACATCAACTACAACCGCTACAGCAGTCTCATCCTCAAGCCGAAGTTGTTGTCGATGACGAGGCGGGGCAACATGATATGAGCCTCTTCGCGCCAACAATGGCCCTGAATGGTGTGAACGGCTTTCACTTTACAAGCGAAATGGGTCCTGTGGCAGACATGTCCACCTTCCCGCCAACGATGGCTACCGTCCCAACGTCCGACGGAGACATGGGGATGTTGTCAATGGAGAACATTTTTAGCAATGGTTTTTGGGACAGTGTCTTGGTGCCAGGTGCGTTGATATTGGATATCACCTTTTCTGCTGTTGACAATCTCTGGCAACAGGCTACTCGGATACCATGGAAGGGTTAAGTGGTGGTTTCGTATTTGGCGCGGGTGGCAGCGGCCTCATCACGCCTGGGTGGCTACCTTCGCCACTTCCATCTGGGCACAATACCCCACCTCGTGATCTCAATACCATGAATTACACCCAAAATCTGGGATCAGCCTTGATGCAACGCAAGGGTTGAACACTATTTCACTTCTGTCTTTTCGCTCTCGCTGTACCCGTTCCACCGTTGCTTTAGCTTTACTCCCAACTTCGCTCGTCTTGATTGTTGTCTCAGCTAAACTGCTGTCTGTTTTGATCGCATTTCCTGTCGGGATGTTGCAGGTTGTGTATCGTACACGTTCCTCCGAATCTCTACTCTATGAACAAAATTTGTACACGGGAACGGTATGAGCTCGCCAGGCACCTTGGATATGGTGCAGCAAGTTTGAGGTTTACCATGACAAACTGGTAGAGACTACCGTAAAGTAAAGTAGAACGGACACGTTCTTAGCACAGCCTCAGACCCTGTTGCGAATGTCCAATTCGACTCCTGTTGTTCGGCTCCTCCGCTCGGGGTATGGACTCCTTCGTTCCCTGCTCTTGGACAAACGCTACTTCTGGGCTCTGTGTGGTATTGCGATCCTCGGGGATGCAATTCTCACCCAGCTCATTATACACTTGATTCCATGTCAGTCTAGATCTACACCTGCTTACAATTATATGACCAGCGACAAACAGATACAGAGATCGACTGGGAGACATATATGGTCCATGTTGACCTGTACTTAAAGGGAGAACGGAATTATACCGCTATAGTTGGTCCTACCGGTCCGTTAGTGTGAGTTCGGATTCTAGTCCTTCAAAGCTGCTTCGTTAAAACTCTTGGACAATAAGATATCCTGCTGGACACGTTCACATTCATCGCTTCTTGCATCGCATAACCGATGGCGGTCGAAACGTTGGATTAGCTCAACAAATTTATGGTGTACTGTATATCGCCTCTCTCGCCATCGTATACTGTGTTTACGGTCAGGGCGGTGCTCCAAATTGGACTGTCTTACTCTTGCCCCTCAGCAAGAGGCTGCATTCCATCTTTGTTTTGCGGCTTTTCAATGACTGCTGGTCGATAGTCCTCGTGCAGGCCGCTATTTTGGCGTTCCAAAAGGCTACCGACGACTTGGGCGTCCTGCTATTCAGGTTGGTTCCAATATTGAGCGAGCTCTATCTGAAATGGAACTGACAATCAACAACCTAGCTTAGCACTGTCTGTGAAGATGTCCGCCCTATTGTACCTCCCTGGCCTCCTGGTCATCCTCTTCAAGCGCCACGGTTTAATAGGCACTATGCGCCATCTACTCGTCGTGGCTACAATTCAAATTGCGCTTGCACGATCCTTCATAACGGAAGACGTACGCGCATACATCCAGAACGCCTTTGACCTGTCGCGCGTGTTCATGTACAAATGGACGGTCAACTGGCGATTCTTAGACGAACAGACTTTTCTCAGTCGTTCGTGGGCGCGGGGCTTACTTGTCGGCCACGCTACTATGCTGGTCGTATTTGGCCTATTTAGGTGGTGTCGCTCTGACGGTGGGGTTGCTGTTGTTCTCCGCAAGGGCTTCCGCTACCCGATGCGTTCTCCTGTTCTCTCGCCAGTGTCTGCCGATTGTAAAGTTACCCTTCTGCATGCTAACCGGTGCTTTGCTGATTAGTGCTCTAGATGTTGCCACGGTGCTCATGACTTCCAATCTGATCGGCATCCTCTTCGCTCGGTCGTTGCACTATCAATTTTATTCTTGGTATTTCCAACAGCTCCCTTTCCTGGCGCAGCGGACGAAATATCCACTTTTTATGCAGTAAGTAATCCATCGCGTCTTTACGCCGCCTTATGGTCTTTCTTATGTGTTTACCGGCAGACTGGTGATTATATTTGGGATTGAATATGCATGGAACGTGTTCCCCTCCACGTCTTTGTCGTCTAGCGTCTTACTTGCATCAAATTGCGCATTGGTCGTTGGGATATGGTTTGGATACGCAGAGGGTAAACCCGGTGCTTAAAAGTCGAATAAATCCATCAGCAATCCGGCTTAGGAGTTGACAAGGTGTATTTATTATATTTTCCTGATTATTCATCCTGCGATCCCATTCCCACTACAAACGTGCTTCTACCACCCCTCGGTAGCACCAGGATCGTTTCAGCTCCGTGGGCTTGGTGTGTATCAGTGTTGGGAAAGACACTTGTTGCCATGCCATCGCATGCAAGAGGTAGTGGTTTGACACCAATCTTGGGCAAGGTCAATTCGCCATGATGCAGTGCTATTAGAGTTAAAGGGACGCTGAACGTCTCCTCGTCCTGTATCCGCATTGGTCATCGTGTCGCGCAACTCAAGTGCGCACGTGTTGTGCTTACCCGGGCGACGAATTCGCCTCGCTTCCGGCCACAGACAAGCCAATCTTTGACGCGTTCCTCAACATCGTAGCGCAGAACATATTCTTCCTGCTTGCTCTCTGGGTCTCTCCAGTGCGAAGATGTTTTGATGGACAAGGTGCCGGGGGTCGGCTGCCCAGCATAGATGGGAGCAGGTTTTTCACAACCTCCAAATGATCCAGGGTGAATTCGCATCTGTGCCGTAGCAATGATCTGGAATAGAATGTCGGGTCAACTCGTTCGCTATAACAAAACTTCGGACTGACGCTCATCCGCGGAACATCCACTGGGATCCTGATTTCTCTCCACGGGGATGGCGACTCCGTCGGCGGTCTGCTGCCCGCCAGCCTCTGGAAAATAACGCGAAAAAGATTAAATGAATAGATGAGTCTTGTCAGAACAACGTAAAGCACCTGCTGTAAAGAGGCTAACAGCTCCTTGGACCCCTCAGGAATTTCCAGCGTGTTCGGTATCAAAAGTTCGCCTGTGACGCTGTATAGCTCGACCCACGCGACATCACCCTCTAGGTGTTGGGCGATTCTCGCGGCCAGCTCTCGACCCTGCGAAGCACTGTGCAGAGTCTGGGCCCGAACGTCGTCGAGTATCGCATGTATCAGCGCTACCACCTCTGCCCGTATTACTGGTCAACAAACCGACAGCTATTAAACTCAGAGCGGTACCTTCGCGAAGCATACGGTACGCGATGACCAGCCTGAGAGGCTCTAAAACTAAATCGAGCTTAGATGGAAACAAAAATTAAAATACTTATCGCGCACCTGGTCCATGCTCAGATTCGACGGAGAACACATAATCGACAGGGCTTCGCGGAGAAACTGTCTGCCAAAGGGTCGGGCCTCTTGTGTGTACGGCTCAAAGATCTGACTCACCACCGTGGCATGGCTTGAACGATAGTTAATAATCTTGACGCCATCGAAACCACGCGATGGCCCTTGCAGATCCACCGAAAGCAACCGAATACATTCACGAGAAGCGGCAGATATAGTGAATTTCGAAAACAGCCTGGAAACAGGTTGCTAGCACGCAAGGACTCAAGCTGATGGACATTCAAAGGAACCTTTTCCCGCGGAAGAAGTCTTCAACATTGACTGCAATAGGAAGTGAAACGTTGACAATGTGTGATTTTCTCAACACCCGCGTAAGTGTCGGTTGCGAAATCGTGCTATAGGTCACCTTGACATCAATTTTCTTAAGGGCACTTATCAAGCATAAGCCACGGGAAAACGTCTCTTCACATACCATCGCGCCAAACCGAGACGCATCTGTGTGCGGGACTAAGATGACCGCATTGGTGTTATTCGGCACATTCGCAATTTTGACACAATCCTCGGAAGAGTCGAGTTCCCCTACTGCTATTAGACCAGTTACATACTAACGCCGAATACCAAGTGCAAGAAAGGATACTGCTGACCTGAATTCTGTATCTGCACATTGGCATAGTCAAAGTTTACTCCTCCAGGCGCTGATAGCTTTATTGTCGCCAAAGAGATGTCATTATGTCCAGTGGATAGCATCAACAATATCCGGGAGATTGCCCCAAGATCAACTGTTCACAACGTACGGCATCAGCACCGATAAATACGAAACTACATGAGCTCCTGCCTTCGTGTGATTGATGCAACTGAATATCTAACCCTCGGGGATTGTACGGGAGACGCACTAGTGACAACATCGTACCCTTCGTGGGAACGACACCCCCCGATAGAAGTTTATGACTCCACTGGAGTCGAAGTCGAGATATCTGGATCTCGCTGTTGTCAAGGACGTACACACCGCAACATGCCGTCTATCGGGTCGGTGGCTGAATGACCTTAAAGGAAGAAACACCTGAAGGGCAACGCACTGCACAGTTTAGTGCCAAATGATTATCCCCGGGAGAGAGCTTCTCAATTTGCGCCGTAAACCTTAAGCGGTTGGTTTCTTGGCCTACAAGCGTTACGCTGACTTCGTCGATGGTAATGTCCTGGAAAAACATCAACAATTGACATGGAATCTCGACAGCTTCCATACACATGGTAGTCGGTTCTGAACGGTCACTTCCAGGGAAAGAGAGTCTTCTCCTTTGCTAAAGCGAGCACTGCCCGCGGTGCTGATTGACAACGCGGAATGATCGGGGTGGATGAAGTCTGAAAAATCTGCGGGTTAGTGCCGCAATATGCATGTAATATGAGTCTAGCCAATAACCAGAATCAAGTTTCCCGGCCGCCTCTCGGAGCGCGCTTATAAGTCGGGCAATGTATTTTATGATGTCCTTTTCAGACATGACTAACTCCATACTCCAG
Source organism: Nevesoporus exiguus (assembly GCA_038089155.1). NCBI lineage: Eukaryota > Fungi > Basidiomycota > Agaricomycetes > Boletales > Boletaceae > Nevesoporus > Nevesoporus exiguus. Next base: position 49,265 of record JBBPKI010000001.1, read on the forward strand.
TCATTCACGTATGTCTTGAGGAATGCGAGAAGGATGTGGATCCACTCGCGGTCGCGTGATTTCTCTAATGCAGCGTGCGTATTAATGGCACGCGAGAGCATCAGTGACTCTAGGGATGTCCACCTATGGGGTGCGTAGTGTGCTGGAAGAGACGTGAATACAGTAAGTGCGTTCAAAAGCCTTCCCCGGTGGCTGCAGTGTACAACCACTCAGTTTCCAAAACGATCAAGCATAATTGCGAGCCTACACATCAAGAACAGCAAGGCTGCCGTGTAATTTGAGCGCAAATTTTCTTCTCCCGGCTTTCGCGTACATGTCAATGGCACGGTTAGAAATAGTAGTGTACAAATCATAGAAGACGTCTCGGTCCCCGATAGCGGACATGATTTCGTGCGTACTGATGCGGTAGTCTGAACGCTTGTTGCCCACAATGGGAGGATCTGAAAGGACTGCTGGGGCAGGTACTGCCAAGGAGAATGGTGGTTCTGAAGGCAAGAACCCTTCTCTAATACCGAGTATGTCAAGCTGTTGTGTTACTCAATACAATGATATACTACCTTCAGCAGAAATACACACCTGACTTTTAGCAAGTTCGATCAATTCTCCTTTCCTTGCGCTATAGCGTGTTTGAGTTTGAGCATCCATCTCCGGCCATGAAGAAGCCCATGAGTCGCATTGATCCAGAACACTGAGGGCGGAAGAGAACGTCCAAGATTCAATGAAGTGTCGAGGAAGTGAAAGCTGCGAAATCTTGTGAGTACGTAGATATCATTTATATCGATACGCTTTCCAACCTCAACCTCCCTGAGGTGTCTCCCGAATGTAGTCAAAAACATGAACGCCTTCCAGCAAATCTCCGATGGTTGGTACAGCTTGCTCAGTAGTATGGATTGCCTCGAAAGGAGGTATACCCGCAAGTCGAAAACAGAGATCGTGTTTGCAAGAATGAGATCGCGATAAGGTTTCTTGGACGTGGACAGCAATGGCATGGAGTCGTCATTAGGTGTTGGATGGATAAGACTGCCGAACCATGACATATTCTTCTCTCTAAGGACCTGCATGAAAGCAGCCTCGAGTTCACTGTACTGCTGTAGTGCATCCTCAAACAGGTTTATTCCCTCATACGAGGTTGCCAGACTTTCCTGAAATGACCTCTCTTGCCGGGACTTCACAGGACGAGATACTTGTAGGCTTACCTTCAGGATGAAATATGTGCAAAAGTTCCATCCTGGCATGTGGCGCTGACCTTCGGACCGCTTTAGTTCCTCCTCTCTTGATAACACAGAGCTATCGAGGGCAGAAAGTAAACCATCCTTGATCTTGCCTATGAGGTCGGCCCAGACAGCAGGACTCTGCTCGCCAGCAGACCAAGCGAGCTGCACGCACCTATGAGGTACTGTGTACAATCACCCAAAAAGACAAGTTAACACAAAGCATTACCTGTCCCGCTTGTCAACGTTGAAATCAGCTTTAATTTTGTCCAACACAGAACCCTTCATGTTGAAGAATTTCCGGTCTACTAATTTTGTGTCTGGGCGCACGACATGTACGATGAGCCATTCCTGGTTTTTCCTTGGTAAGATGGATGTCTGCCAATCTTTAATCTGCTTCTTGACCGTTGTCCTGTAGACTTCATTATCCTGTACAGAAGAGTATATCATAAAGCTGAGTGGAAATAAAGCTCTATTTACCTCACATGCAACTACATAAAGATTCAAGAGGGGTTTCTCAAGGAGGGCGAGAGGAACCTGTGAGGTAAGCTCATCTCGAAGGGAATCGAGAGCCACCAAGGCCACTTCGAGCTCTTGGATAGTGCGTATACTGGGTCGTAAAGGAGACTTCCAGTGAATGCTGCGCAAGGGCAGCTGTGAACGTAAAGCAGCAATCACTTGCTTACAGCCGTCAGAGGATTGAAAAGAAGGGGACGCGGCGAACGTCATAAGAACACACTGGCTTGACATTGCGAGCAATCGTCGCGCCCGTACCTGCCAGGAATTAGGCGCACCAAGCTCTACGGCGGTCTGGAGTCTTAGCCTGAGATGCAACTAGAGTGAAGGCTCGCAGTCACGTACATAGCGATTTGCAATGCTAACGTCCAGTGCTTGTGGAAAAATAAACATACCAATACACAACACAATGCTAGGGTGCCAGAAAGTGACCTCTTCAAGCTAAAATGCCAACACCAGATGAAGCCAGCACGTCTACTACAAGGACTTTCAGAGACCTTGGCCTGATCGAACCTCTTCTCCAGGCACTCGACCAGATCGACTTCAAGACGCCGACCGAAATCCAACAGGAAGTCCTTCCTTTTGCCCTCGAAGGCCGTGATATCATCGGCGTTGCTGAAACGGGATCAGGTAAAACTGCCGCATTCGCTCTACCCATTCTACAGAAGCTATGGGAAGAACCAAAAGGACTCTTTGCCTGCGTGCTCGCACCTACGCGTGAGCTCGCTTACCAGATATCACAACAGTTCGAATCACTCGGAGCAGCCATGGGAGTCCGTTGCTTAGTTTTAATTGGAGGAGTGGATAAAATGCCCCAGGCCGTGGCCCTTGCAAAGCGGCCGCATATCATTGTTGCAACACCTGGTCGTCTGAATGACCATCTCCAGAGCACCAAGGGGTTCAGTCTACGAAATCTGAAATTTCTAGTAAGCGCTATCTTCTTTGAAGTGTGCCTGCGGGCTCATTACACCACACGACAAAGGTCATGGACGAAGCTGATCGCCTCTTAGACATGGACTTTGGCACCGACATTGACCTGATTCTGAAGGTGATACCAAGGGAACGGACTACTTACCTATTTTCTGCGACAATGACTACCAAGGTCGCAAAACTACAAAGAGCCAGTCTATCAAACCCCGTGCGAGTCGAGGTCTCGTCAAAGCGAGTAGAGCATTATTACTGTCCCGTCGCTATGCAATTAACACGCAGCTTTAGGTACCAAACTGTATCAACACTTCTGCAGCATTATTTGTTCATCCCGCTGGTCCAAAAAGATGTTCATTTAATCTATCTGGCGAATGAACTGGCTTCGAATTCAATCATTGTTTTTACCAGAACAGTACATGATGCTCAAAGGTATGAATTTTATCTCGAATACGCACGTATCACTCATTTCAGCATCCTGTAGGCTATCCATCGTGCTTCGCACTCTTGGGTTCCCAGCCGTTCCCCTCCACGGACAACTCAGTCAGAGTCAACGCCTAGGTGCACTCAACAAATTTAAAACGGGTGGCCGAAAAGTTCTAGTGGCGACCGACGTAGCCAGCCGGTATGTACATTGTAGCATGACATACGTCAGTGAGCTGACCGTGGACACAGTGGTCTTGACATACCTTCGGTAGATGTGGTGATTAATTTCGACATCCCTACACATTCAAAAGATTATATCCATCGCGTCGGACGAACAGCCCGTGCTGGGCGTGCTGGAAAATCGATCACCATAGTCACACAGTATGACGTCGAACTACTCCAGCGTATAGAGAAAGTCATCGGAAAGAAGCTCGAACTATTTCCCACTGACAAGGAAGAGGTGATGCTTTTGAAAGAGCGTGTTGATGAAGCTGGTCGTTTGGCTGTGAACGAGCTGAAGGGAGCGGCGAAATCAAATGGAGGGAAAAAGCGAAGGAGGGATGGAGGCGGAGGTCGAGACGAAATGGATCGGGACGATGATGTGATCGAGGCAGGCATGCCCAGAACGAAGAAATCTAAATGCCACCCGTAGCTCTTGGTTTGAAGTAAAAAAGTAAATACATGGTGATGTGCCTGCAGTGTCGGGCTTGATTATATTCTTGAAGAAAACAAACACATGTATATGCCCCGTGGCTGAGTTGGTTACAGCGTCCGACTGTTACCTTCTGACATCGGAAGGTCGTGAGTTCGAGCCTCACCGGGGCAGTTCTTTTTGCTGACATACATAGTTTGTGCGTTTTGCGGCAATCAAAATACGTTGCACCATTTTCTTAGTGGGATCACCAACGCGAAAGAAGCCTGGACGACTCTTCGTACCCGCCACGAAAAACTCAGGCCTGTGGCCCAAATCTCCTTAATCCAGGAGGCTCTTGGCATCCACTTCAAGCGCTCCGACCGTCGGCCATAAAGCTATGGGACCTGAGGCCTGATTGACCGCATATATGCGATCGAGATCCCACAGCAAGATGACTTTTTGCTCACCATGCTCACGAATGCCTTGTCCACCGAGTTTGCCCCCTCACGCAACCATATTACCGATTGCATCAACCGTGATACCAGCATTCATGATAGCTTCAGGCGCCTCGAGATGGACTCGGAGCAGCAGCTAATCGACAGTGAGAAACAGCGTCAAACCAATCATTTCGCCCTCGCTGCCACCACTTCCAGTGGCAAACCCGTTGTATCGGTGTTGAGGGTGACTTACACATCATGTACTAGTTCTAACAGAGCACCCTCCCCCACCTCCAAGTGCATCTGCGATAATAGAAGTTTGACACTGCGAATTCTCATAATCAAGCAATAAAGGTCCGGTTATTTCTGAAGTATTTTTGGGTGTGGGAGGCTTGAGCATAATATTTGGAACCCCCTCGGGATATGGATACTGTATGTTCATCATAGGGCCGATGATGATCCGCTCCCCCCAAAAAAATGCTGCCCCAGTGAGGCTCGAACTCACGACCTTCCGATGTATCTTGCATAACAGTCGGACGCTGTAACCAACTCAGCCATGGGGCACATAAAATTTTTTCCTTGGGTTTATATTGAACATGGACTTTAGGCTAATGCCACCTTTGGCCAGCCCCTAGGTCTAACAGGAATCCAGTGGGTGGAGATTCGCAGCATCTGATACTGCAGCTATTGAAGTAAACACAATGGTATTAATAGTCTTTCTATCCATTGCTGGTAAAAGATCGATCAGGAAGTGACAGTAGAAACAAACAATAAGGTTCAAGATGACAATGGCGAATTGGCGACATCAAAATAACTCTATAGTGCACCGAGGACATTCATAGCATAGAAATTGGGTCCTGGAATGAGCTTGATCCGTACGTCGTGGGGGTTTGGGTGAGGTGCAAAAAAGTGCAACCGTAGCCACCCACTGGGCAACGCAAAAAAAGCGTCACCTGTGCGATTCGAACACACGCGGGCAAAGCCCAACCGCTCGGCTGTTAGCAGGCGATCCCGTTAACCACTCCGGCAAAGTGACTTCGTGAGCTCGTACTAAGGAAAGCTGTATATTTCTGTTAAAGAGAACTCGCGAGCAAAGAGAGTTGATTGCTTTGAAGAACACATTTATGAGGGGGCTCCAGAGTTGAATCTTCGCCCTACACTAACATTTATGCAAATTCATTCATGTACTGAATGACTCTATCTACCTGATCCTCTGTGATTGCGTTATAGAGGGATATGCGGACACCCCCAACGGACCTACGGCGTGCGTTAACACTCAGCGAATGAAAATAACAGGACAAGAAATGCTTACCGATGTCCCTTGAGCCCTTTCATCCCCCTCCGCTCCGCGCCAGACACGAACTCTTTCAACCGGCCTTCTCCCCCGACGACGTCGAACACCACATTCATCTGGCTTCCAGAGCCCTCGAGCACCTTGGCTTTGAACACCCCCCGAGCTTCCCCTTCTTTCAGCGCTGCATACACTTTTGAGGCCTTTCTAGCGGTATATTCCCCATAGTACTCCAGTGTTTTCTCCCTGGGCTTCCCGTTCTGCCTTCCCAGCTCCAACATCCTCTGAAGTACCAGGCCGGTGATATATATCGGTAGGACTGGAGGGGTGTTATACAAGCTGCGACTGTCCACCAGAGCCTTGTATGATAAACACAGCGGAATGCTGTCGTCCGCTATGTTCGTCCATTCGTCCCTGACGATAATGATCGTCAAACCCGCAGGTCCAATATTCTTCTGCGCGCCAGCATAAATGACTGCGTGTCTTTCGATGCATGGGATAGGACGTGACATAAAGGAGGAAGAATAATCTGCAACAAGTGGGGCTCCAGCTGGGAGGCTGTCGAATGGGAATGAAGTAGGGCTCTCCAGATTGTCATTAAACTCGACGCCGTCGATGGTTTCATTGGCACAGTAGTAGATAAGGGCTGGGTCTTGCGAGAATTTATCTCTGTAGCTGGCGCGATCGGGGATGTGATTAAAAGTCTTCTTTCCGTCCTCTGAAATGATCTGCGTGTTGGCAACGACATTGATATCCGCTACAGCAAGCCTCTTTGCTTCTTTCATCGCCTTTTCACTCCAGGATCCGGTGACAATGTAGTCCATTGCGGGCTTTTGAACCATGCCGCCGCAACTTCGATATCTTGCGAGCATGTTTAATACCACCGCAGAAAACTGAGCTGTTCCGCCTCCCTGGGAAAAGAGAACCTTGTAGCTCTGGGGGAGTTGGAGAAGAGTTCTAATGCTTTCCTCGACCCCCTGGAGGAAATTGACGAAATCGGCCGAACGATGCGATAGTTCTGCAATACCAATACCGGTGTTCTGGAAGTTGAGCAGGCCCTTGCAAGCTTCCGTCAGGACTTCCTCTGGTAGGGCTGAAGGCCCTGCACCAAAGTTGATCACCCGGGCGGTCATGAAGGGGATGAGTCGGATGGATGCAGTGTCGCAGTGTGGCTGGCAGGTAGTGAGTCAGACAAGTCTAGGCCGCCAAAATAAGAAAAAAGGTCATAAGCAGCGTTGATGCAATGATTGCATTACCGTACGGGACCGTCGGACCGCAATTAAGCTCGACGCCCTCATAGTGCTCTGAGTGGGGTGATCTGCGGCAGCGTACCATAACACGTTACGCAGGTTCTCTCGGCAGAATCGCAAACGCTAGAATCACTGGTGCAAACAAAGCCGCAGTCAAAGGAATCTCATAGGATAGATTAGAAGAGTACCTATTCTTACGAGCTGGAGTTGGCTAACGAGACCCACAGAATTTACATGTACTGCCTACTGCACCATGCGAGAAACAAAAAAGAAATTATCCAGCGACGGGTTATGGGTATGAACCCGTGTCGAGAGGTTAAGAAACTAGGGAATCGCTCGAATGGTTTTCGCCCTCTCTCCAGACATCCTTCAGGCTGCCGGGATCAGGCCTAGGTACACAACCGTCAACGAGCTCCACCTGATCGCCATGGTCAGCGCCGTGGGGATGCTGGACATCCTGCATCATTATGGGAAGGGCAGGTTCATCGCGAGGAACACGAGGGGAGTAAGGACGATGCGACACGAGGGAGGTGAGTGAAGGGAAATACTGTCGATATGCAAAGTATGCAACAACAAACCCCAACATAGAACCAGCGACAACGTCTTGCCAGTGATCTAATATAGAGCTGAATGATGAGATATCGATACCGGTAGTCCAAAGAAGCCTACGCCTGTAATCCATCGTACGTGAGATAGCTACGAGGGTAGCACCAGCTAATGGGGTCACGGATATCCAAGCCTTGTACTGATACATCACCTTAGGGGTCGAGTCTTCGTGATGCTTTGATTTCGCTTACCGCGTGTCCCCTAGTGTCGAAAAGGTGCATCTTCCCCGCGAGATAGAAAGAAAGAAAACCCAGTCCCGCGAAAGACACTACACGGACTATACTCAGCCTCCGTACGCGTATGTATGCTGGCTAGACCTACGGCTCGAGTGTCCACTGGGGAAACTACGCCACCCGTCGCGCATTATCGACTGGTCCGTCTGTGTACAGATGGCACCGGTTGACAAACTGTAGGTGGGATCTTGGGTTCCGGGTATTGGGATACAGCGTGAAAGAAGGTCTGTATATCGTTTGCAACCTCAATGATCGAAATCTTGAGAGGTACGAGGCAAGCCAAACCTGGACGCGGACGGCCAACGGTGATCTTGGACAATTGCGTGATAGTGCCTGTGATAGCCAAACCGAGAATCACTGGAGTGGTTTGTCATTCGACAGATATCTTCTCAAAGGAGAAAAAGATGACAAACGGCCGAGTGCACTATTGTGATAGTCCCAGAAGGATCTGACAGTCACCAAGTTAACGGCAAGTTGGATGACCAAAGGAGCCACGACGGCGATAAAGTACAGGGCAGTATCCTGAGTGTAATGGAAATATTTTTGGAAGACAATGGTGATAACAACACCCACTGGCACACGTTCCTTGACAGCATAGCTATTTGTCGAATGTCAGGGTCGAGATGGATGAGGTTATGAACAAGGCTTACGGAAAGCGAATCCTGGGGGTAGTGGTCAGTAGATTCACTAGGTTTTAGTTTCAGTACAACGACCTACGTTTTATCATTGACAGAGAATTCTCTTCTGAACCCGTGGACCGAATTCAGACCAAGGAATACAGCTCTGCATCAAACTTGAGAGTGGGGAGATGCTCTTTCGGAAAGGAACTTACGCTAAAAGTATCGTTAAAATCCTAGCAGAGAGATCAGTACCATGTATGCCTCCTCTCGACTCACGCACCAATCTGGGCCATAAGACATAAGGAGTTTGAGGCGCCTCCTGTTGTCGGTTCTCTTTGTGGTGACATTACCAGGAGATACCGAGAACTTGCTGAAAGGCGACATTGCAAACCGGGCTGCTCGCGGTGATCTCGTGAGGAAAGCATTTACACAGGCGTAAGGTTGGTATAATGCACGCTTGGGCCAATTGGACCACACGCTTCATGGCTTCCTTCGGACCCTAAACAGTCGACGGTCTTGGCATTGCTGCGCAGTGGAGCTGCGACTCCTGAAAATGTCACTCGACATCGACTTGCAGGCTGTCGATACTGAGTGACATTTTCAGGACGAACCAGAGAAATTATGTGAATGTTTGCGGAATACTGTATTCTGTGATTCGGGCAATTATCTGAATCTAGCACTTAACCACTGCCAGACGTGCTCAACACGCTGCGGTTCAATAGCTGGTAGCATGGCCTCTGCAGCTGAACGCAAGTACAACCTACCGGAAAACTTTGAATGGTGTCGAGGTACATTATAACATAACACGCCCCCCCTGCATAAGATTCACAGATTCTGAGCAGAGTATCAGTTGGTCCTAGAGCACATTGCGTCCACGGACACTCTCGATCCGAAGTGAGTTCGCTATGATATGCCGATAGTCTAACCTGACGGCCAGGTTAGCACGGAATGGCAACGTCTCCGAGAGATGATCAAGCACAAAATCGGCCATGTGCGCCATGACGATTCTTTGCTACGGATGCTCAGTCTAAGGCTTCTCTTCAGAATGTTGCTTTGTTCCTCGCCGAGACTGCTCAACCCACGGAGCCGCAGAAACCTACCACAGGCATGGTGGATGGCTCAGGAAACTTGAAGTTGCCTCCATTCCCTCCTCGCAAGTCCAATGAAATGAACCCTACACCCAAAGCTCGCATGGACGAAGATGAAATAAACGAGATGAAGGACTCTATCTTTCGACAGCTCCATGAATTCGAAGAGTGCGTTGGGCACCACTATCCTAATCGTCCCCTAACGATGGTGATCCAGCAACCCACCGTTCACCATCCAACGCGTCTGCGAGCTTTGTGTGTACCCAAAACAACACTACAAGTTCGTCGGCAAATATCTCCGTGCTGTAGAGAAATCACTTCTCGTCACATCAACTTGGGATGCATTCCCTATAGAACTACAAAATGGGTCCTCGATAGGTGCATTTCCAGCTAGTTTGTCGCAGTCCACGCCCACAACTCCAATGTTTTCGCCTATTCCGTTCTTGCACGATGATGCGAGACGTTCCAAATCGCGGAGCCCTCCACCATCGCCTCTGGCACTTGGTGCAATGAATGTGGGCGGGGCAATGGAGTCTCTAGACGATCCAATATCACCACGAGCGATAGGGCTCGTAGACGAACTTGACGATCCAAGTCCGGGACATATGAGTGATCATCCGACTGCGATTACCTCCGTTACAACCGTCGGGTCACGTCCATTTTTAGGGACGCTGGAGACAAGGTTCGTGAGAGGAAACGGGGATCAATCTAATGAAGAGCAGATGATGATGATAGACGAGGTGGATGATGAAGAGAACAAAACATGACGTATTTATGTTTTGAAACGTCCTGTGTACACAAAGCCACTGGTCCGTCGAGATACGACAGTATTCCTGGGAAAGAAAGGACGCAGAGTACGAACGCTATGAAAAGTCCCGCTTAATCTTCTCGAGCAAGATGTTCATGCGTAGCTTCATGTTTGGTTGGCCTGTTTGGCGTCGAATCGCTGTTTCCCTACCACGGTTGTTGCGAGGTTGTCTGGATGCTGTTCCTGGGCGTGACGAGCCGGCTTTTTGAGTGGGAATAGGCAGGGAGGTATAAGCAATCTTCCTGAGGTTGCGCAAGCACTCTTTATCATGAGAAGGTGCAGATATGGATAATACGTCCGGGCGACCCGGAGATGTATCCGATCCAGTGTCCGTATTGGCATTGGTTTTATCGCAGACATGACTAGAGGTGTCCTCGGCTGACACGCCAGTCTGGTTTGTCAGACCCTCCCTTCTTTTTTGCGCCTTCCATTTGCCTCGTATCTTGTGGTCTTCGATCCAGGATTTCTTGAGTCGCTTTGCTGGGATAAAGTAAACGTCGTAATCGTCGAACACACATGGGTGCACTCACCGCGACTCTTCGGCAGATAATGAAAGCTGGGCGGTTTCTTCGTCTTTTTTTCCGTGGCTGCCATGTGCAGTCCTGTGGTAGCGGTACGTGGCTTACTAATCGCATTCGTTGTTCTTAAAGTTCGGTCTCCAGTCACACTCACCCTCCTCCGACTCCCATCTCGTCGTTCCTGCAAAAATCCGCCACGTCCCTCCCAGACCTATCTATTCTTCATCATCGCATGAACGTGCAAAATCTGAACTCTTTTGGTGAGTTTAGCAGCGTTTACCATTGCAAAGTTGCTGTCTGATGACCCCGCCCTCTAGATCCTTTCGCTGATGAGGGCGATCCTCTCGGGGGCAACAAGGACGTCGGTTCTACGCAGAATTATCTTCATATCCGCATCCAGCAAAGGAACGGAAGAAAGACTTTGACCACGCTGCAAGGTCTCCCAAAGGGTGAGCTATCTGTTGGATCCGTTAGCAACGTATTTCCCCGACCCCTCGCAGAATATGACGCCAAGAAACTTCTTAAAGCTTTCAAGAAGGTATCCCGATCGCCCCAATTTTTTGGATATTGGTTACTCATGCGCTGCAGGAGTTCGCTTGCAATGGTAACCTCGTTGATGACGAAGAGATGGGTGAAGTCATCCAGCTTCAAGGTGATCAGAGGGTCAAGATTGCAAACTTCCTTGTCGAAGAGGGCATTCCCAGGAACACTATCAAGCTGCATGGGTTCTGAGCATGTCACTGAAGAATCTGGCGGGACAACTCGGACTTGCTCCCTTGCATTTTCAATACAACTCCTACTTTTCATTTTTCATGTATTTCTGCCTTGTCTGAGCTATGAATGTGTCTTCTGTCCATACAGGCAGTGTATTAACATCAGCGTGCCAGCTGTTGATACTAGTGTTCCAGATAGATGTGCTGTTTCAAATTGCTCAAGCGTTCCGACTTAAAATCATGTTGCATCACTATCTACTAGATTTGCCAGAGCGGGTGAGATACTATTGTACGCCCAGGATAAAAACCGCATCCAGAAGTAAAGGACATGACTTATCTTGGGCCAGGGCAGAAGACTACTTGATTTTATCCAATGGCCTGTACGGATAGCATGAGTTGCAAAGAGAGAGCATGTCAGAAGGCGCAAGTACCTATTGAATCCACCACGGCTGTCACGAAAAACAGGTCAGACGTAGCAACTGACATGATATGAGTCGCACCGATTCATGTATTGACGCCAGGTTCGCATTTTCTTAACGTTGACTCCACCTTCTTGATTTCCCTCGACGTGTTTGCCCTTTGTGTGCAATTATGCGCGGATGAGAGGGAGTAAAAGAGAAGTAATCGCACCTTAGTTGAACCAAAGCCAGTGAGACCCATCATGGCCGTTAAGGCTTCATCTTCAGCAGTGGTGGCGTCCATCTCTTCGCCATCCTCTACCGGGGTATCGAGATCTAGATTTGGGTTGGAAGAGGGCACATTGTCTGGCACCCCAGAATGAGTGTCCACCACCGGAGGCCCAATGAATGACTTACATAGGGGAGACTCTGTCCGAACCACAGACTGAACATCGGAGCGAATCTCTTGTGCGCGAGCAGGTTCGCCCTGCCGCGAAGGTTCCTTGGGACGGGATTCCTTGTCCTTGGTTCGTTCTGGAGTGAAATGGTTACGTCTTTCGTCCGTCCATTCGGATTTTCTCTCGCCCCTTCTATCCTCTTTTCTATCATGTCTGTGATCGTCATGATCCCGGTCGTAATCACGCCTATCGTCTCTCCGTGAACTCTTGTAGTCTTTGTCCCTGTCGTGGTCGCGCCTGTCTATTCAACTATAAGGCGGTCCTAGCTCAGGACACTCGAGAGCTGACTTACCTCTTCGAGGGCTTCGCGAACGACTGTTCCGTCTGCGTCCAACATCACGATGTCCGCCTGTCCTTGAGCTTCTTGAGTAGCGATCTTTGTCCTTTTCCCTGTCATTGTTCCTGCCTCTGTCTTCGCGTTCCCAGCTCCGATCCCGTCTTCGGTGGTCCCTCGAGGACATCGCAGTAGGAGGTAAAGTTAACACACAACAGTCACATGACTAATAATACTGCACAACTCTACTCTGGCCGCCGAGGATGTTCACGGCGAGTGCGGCATGTCGAGCAGCTAGACCAACCAAGGAAACCCTCAGCAGTGAGTTATTTTGTTCGCCGTGTAGAGCAGCAAAGAATATGTACACGACAGCCGAGAGCAGGCGACACATCCGGTTAGAAAACCTACCCCGCACTGTCCTCCCTGCCGACATCGAGAGAGTTCTAAAACGCGAACGCCTCGTGGGTATTGAAGATGGTGAGAGCCCACCGGCAGGCCATATCATGCCCATTCTTACGCCTGTCCAGTTCAATTACAGCTCTTCCGCTTCCTACCGACACGCCGGGCTTACATTACTCTCACCCATTCCGACTTTCTCCAGACGAGCATTGCCAAGTTCGGGAATGTGATCATAAGTGGGCATACCCTCATGGCTGTCCCGTGCCTCGTGCCTCCGACGGTGGAGAACACGAGGGGTGTCAAAGGACGCAAGGTAGCCTTCGAGCGAGGGTCCTTGCCTGCACTCACTTCTTCTGGCGCTATGAAAAACGGTAGGCAAGTTTGTGCATGGGGCTTTCCGCCGAAAGCCACAGTAGAATGCATCAAGGACTTCCTTGAACACAGCAAAGTCGATACGCTGGGTGACAAACCTGAGATCTACAAGGTTAATCTGTAAGTGATGGCATCCATCGTGATTTTTAGGATGATGTTCAGCATCCAGAAGGCAAGCAGACCAGTTCTCTCTTTACTCGAGGTACTTGATTCGGACCCAGTCTATATCGGATTCGTACCGTATAGCCCAGCGCATTCACCATGCGCTCTTCCAGCCCGACAAGTTTAGTACAAAGTTCCAGGTGCGAGCTTGCGTAGTTCGATGATCACGTATCACGAATTACCCGAGATCAATATTATGCATCGTCGATAGGGCTTTCAACGAGTCCATACTGGATAGTACATCCCATAACTGGAGCATAGAATACCTATTCACATTCTCTCGGCGTCAGGATCTTCGATTCGTGCACGGTGAGCCTGAAACGGCGGATTAGCACAGGAAAAGACGAAAGCAATCCACGGACCAATCGCGCGCTGTCCTCCTCATCTTCTGGAGAACGAGCACGTTTAAGAGATGGTCTCGCCTCAGTATCTTTCCATTCCCCGCCGCCGCCAGCAACGGCGCCTGGACCATCTTGGACATCGATGTAGCGTTCTTCAACTTCCCTTCTTCTTTCAAGTTGTGCTTGTGCACCCCAACCACCGCGGCCCGGGTCGTAATCTTGCCTGTGTTCGTCCCGAACCTGACCACCGCTCTTTCCGCGACCGAATTGACGGCCTTCCTTGTAACCCAGATCGAGGTCACAACGGATGATGCGTTCATCGAGTTTCGTGCCGCTAACATGCTTCATACTTGCAAGCGCCTCGGCATGTGTATAATACTCCACGAAGCAGAATCCACAAGGAGTTCTTCATGAATGATAAGGCATGAGTAGAGAGAAACAAGTCAGGAGAGTTAAGGCCGCACCGTGTGTTTCGGTCGAGCCCCATGATGATGCGCTTGATACCGCCGCCGTCTTCCGGGCTGGCACACTTACTGAATAACTCATATATCTGTTCTTCTGTCGTATAAAAACTCAAATTACCAATCTGAAAACGTCTTGGCGCATCGAAGATGAACTCGAGCGTATTGTACGCACGTATAGGGTGGTCGACTTGGAGAGGAGCTCCTGTTGTTTAGACCTTTCCAATCTACTTTGCGAGTCCTTGTAGTTCGATGGCTGGTCGAGGGGTGAGACGACGTGGGCCATGGCCGTTCCTGCTGTCGAGCATTCGCCCCAGTCGCAGTCAGCTCGAACGGCAATCAAAAATGGCAAGTATTTCCCATCGCCCCAATGAACGCGTCATACGCGCGTATGACTCTCAGCAAGATCACTACCATGGACGACGTCGGCAAGGAAATCCAAAAAGAAGTGAGTCCTACTAAATCTTTCTCGTTTGTTCAGAGTACAAAACATTGTCTAGGAACCGACATTTGAGTCCGTCGTGACCGAAAAGTCCGCCTTTTACAAAGAACTCCAGGAAGAGGACTTCTACACCAAGTACAAGAAACTTTCCCGTCACCTCGAGCTCCTCGACATCCAGGAAAGCTATATTAAAGACGAGCAGGCTAACCTCAAGCGTGAGCTGATTCGCGCACAAGAGGAAGTCAAGCGCATCAAGTCCGTACCTCTTGTCATCGGCCAATTCCTAGAGGCCATCGACCAACAGACGGGTATTGTGGGATCAACGACCGGCTCAAACTATGTGGTGCGGATTCTGTCGACACTGGACAGAGAGCTGTTGAAGCCTTCATCTTCCGTCGCTCTCCACCGCCATTCCAATGCCCTCGTCGACATCTTGCCTCCAGAGGCAGATTCGTCCATCGCTATGCTCACAAAGGAGGAGAAACCGGACGTCACATATTCTGACGTCGGTGGAATGGACTCTCAGAAGCAGGAGATTAGGGAGGCAGTTGAACTACCGCTTACTCACTTCGACCTCTACAAGAAGATCGGCATTGACCCGCCTCGAGGTGTGTTGTTGTATGGACCACCAGGTAAATCTCACACACATGTCGGGCGTTGCTCCGCACTTATTCTCATTGCAGGTACCGGGAAGACCATGCTTGTAAAGGCTGTCGCACATCACACTACCGCTTCATTCATTCGCGTAGTCGGCAGCGAATTCGTACAAAAATACCTCGGCGAGGGTCCTCGTATGGTTCGCGACGTCTTCCGACTTGCGCGTGAAAATGCGCCAGCTATCATCTTCATTGACGAGATCGACGCTATTGCGACCAAACGTTTTGATGCGCAGACTGGCGCTGACCGAGAGGTTCAGCGTATTCTGCTCGAGTTGCTGAACCAGATGGATGGTTTCGACCAAGGCAGCAACGTCAAGGTGTGTCGTTTGCTCGTTACAGCCTCGATTCATCAGGTTGAATCCTCGTGCACCAAAGGTCATCATGGCCACAAACCGTGCGGATACCCTTGATCCGGCTCTACTCCGACCTGGCCGTCTTGACCGAAAGATCGAGTTCCCACTCCCGTCGCGGCGCGAGAAACGGCTGATCTTCCAAACTGTTACCAGTAAGATGAACCTCGGACCGGATGTTGACCTCGAAGACTGTCAGTCCTTGCTGAACTCAATCCTCTTGTGAGCTAACGGTCAGTATTTAGACGTGTCTAGACCGGATCGATTATCATCGGCAGAGATTGCTTCTATCGTCCAAGCCGCCGGTCTACAAGGTATGCACGTCCTATCCATACGAAATGTCGTAGTCAGAATTTTCATGCAGCCGTGCGCAAAAACCGTTACGTTATTCTCCCGGTTGACTTTGAAGAGGCGTGGAAAGTGTGTTATTTGTCCTTTGTTTGGCTATCAGAAACGACAGCTAAAATTCACGCCCTTCTTTCTTCAACCAGCAAACTGTCAAGCGAGCAGACGACACCCACGAATTCTGTGCGTACTACCAGATTACTGTGTCACTCCTCTCTCATACCCGTGCGCCATTACTGCAGATCGATGATCCGTTGTTTTGTAAGTTTCTATCATATTCATCTCTGTTGCCCACTGACACGTTCTATAGGTTGGCGCTGTATTTTACCCTCTGCAATCTTACTGTTGCATTCTGTCTGCCGTGTGACCGTAAGAAATGCGAAACGCTCATTCACTTTAGCGTCTCACCGCACCTATTACTCGGAGTGGCGCTCATTCTTTTGAGCAATATCGTGTAGTCAATATTTGACTATTCCTATCGCCTTTTTTTGCCCCACTTGCTTATCGTGAATCCCCAGAGCAGTGAGGTTCACACGTAGGAGACATGTCTTCACGAATACTTTTGCTTGATTCAGCTACGTGTTCTACTATACGGTAGGTAAGTTCACATCGACCTACCTTACATTCTCCTAAGTTTAACTCGACGTGCAGGTCACGGTACTACTGCAATACACTTGAATATACTATGCTTGCTTTTTCGCTATGTCTGCGCGCTATCCACTGCTCCCCAACACTCTGGGCGGCGTTGTGCAGCTTACACGACCGCCCTCATTTTACGGGAGCAAGAGAAATTTGGCGATGTTGTGTCGTCACCGCTACCCACGACATATGTCGGACCTTGCATTATATGCCGCGCAGGTTCGAAAGCAAGATGGGATACATGATGGCAGTCTTTTGTCTGTATTTATTCTACTTTGACCAATTAAGATCGTGCAGAGATCAAGCTTAGTAGCTATTTTTTATTGGTTGTCCAAGTTCGCTGGCGCGCTCTGTCGCAATTTGAATTGCTCGAGCGATTGTAGACCGCACTTTACCGTCTTCCATCGCTAGAAGCCCTGCGATGGTACACCCCCCCGGGGCTACAAGAAGCACGAGCCTTAGCGCAGAAAATCGGTTGAACGCGAAAAAGTGTACTTGTCACGGAATCCTTGATCTGAGCGGGATGCGCACCAGCTTGGAGGGTCATGCGTGCCGCCCCCTGTAAAGCTATATAGGGCATAGGAGTTTCTCATCTTGTATCTGTCTTGTAATAACTCACTTTGTGCAGCCAACTCCAGCGCTTCGGCACGAGGCAGGCCCATCATGACACCACCATCTGTCATGGCTTCGAGGAAAATACACGCAAAGGCAGGGCCCGACCCAGAGAGGGCTGTGCAAGCATCGAAATGTTTTTCCTCGAGGAATCGGCATCGACCGATAGATGAGAATATTTTGAGGATGATAGCGCGGTCGAGATCCACCTCCTCGCTGTTCGGGAGGGCGGGGAGAGGGCTTACGACCGTCATCCCCTCTCGAATCTGGGTGGTTTCGCTAGGTAAGGTGCGTGGGGAGTAAGATAGGGCGCACCCGACATGGCGTATTGGGCATGGCCCTGACGACTTTTGTGGTTGAAGGGACCCATGCAGTCAACTGGGAGATGGTAACACCCGCAAGGATACTGATGAGCAGTTTTCCGTCAAGAGCTTCCTTCATTCCATTCTGGGTGAGGATGGTTTGTGCTTGGTGCGGTTTGCAGCTGTCCAGAGGCGCCTCAGCCTAGATCACAAGAGACGACAGGGACAACACACCAGAGGATGACAACGCCCGATCTTTGAACAGCGGCAAGATTCTCGCCGACGAGGACTTGGACGGACGAGTGGCCAAGGCCCCCGAGGAGGCTAAACGTATGCTGAAGCTTTTGTGCACTCTCCTGTCTGGTGACGGTTGCGATAAAAAACGAAGGCAGCGAAGGATCGGGGGAGTCCACGGTCGGGGTAGACGTGCCAGGTGTGTGGGACTCCCACTTGGGGAAGACTTGTGTGTTGTCCCTAGCCTGGAGACTGGCAATGACGCCAGATATGATAGCGACGCCCATCGTCCCGCACCCTGGGTGACGTGATCAAAATCACTAAATTCCTCGACAGAAAGACTTACCTAGCACGCAGAGGGTATACCCCATGATAATCTGCTGTGAGTGGCAAGCTAAGAGTTAGAGTAATGGATTGTGCACAGAAACTCTGCACCGATCGAGTCATATTCGCTGCTGCCCGAAATGACCCTACCAAGTAGTGTACTGTGGAAAACGGGCGGAGATGCTCGCCTTCGTCACTGTCGGCTCCACAAGGTTTGATGCACTCGTACAGGCTGCAGTCTCAGAACCAGTGCTTATGGCGCTGCACATAAAGGGATTCGTGCGGGTGGTACTACAGCGAGGAAATTCTGATCTCGACTTGGACTGTGGCACGTCCACTCGAGACTCGCTAACGGTCAGAAAGGGCAGTGTCGACATCGAGACCTGGAAGTTTAAACCGTCCATTCAAGACGAGATTGAAGGCGCAGACTTGGTCATCAGTCACGCAGGTAAGGACACATCACTAGTGAAGACGCATATTACAGCCCTGACGTCGACCAAGGATCGGGCACTATTCTCGACGTGCTGAGGTCTGGAAAGCCTCTGATCGTGGTTCCAAACCCGACCTTGCTGGACAACCATCAAGAGGAACTCGCCTTGCAACTGGATCGTCTCGGCCACCTCAGAGCTACTTCCGTGGAGTAAGTACCCCGGCTGGTGCTCACTACACACTCCTCATCTCTTGGCTTAGCGATCTTCCGGCGACCATCAGGTCCTTTGATGCGGATACTCTAGTTCCATTCCCAGCATTCGACGGGAGCAAATTTCGTAGATTGGTGGATGAGATGATGGGGTTCACCGACATCTGACTACGCGCTTTCATATCCTGACTGTACACTCTTCGTTATCTGCGAATACTTTTGCTTCATGATGAAGAGTGTTACACCAGCTTCCATCGCTGGTGACTTCCAAGCATACGAAGATCGGCACGTCCATACCGTCTACGACCAGATAGCCACTCATTTCTCATCCACCCGGTACAAGGTGGGACATTAGTGGTTCTATGGACCGCAGAGGATGACACATTCAATCTATCTACTTAGCCATGGCCTATCATTGCCAAGTTCATTTCTGATTTGCCTGCAGGATGGATCGGTCTTGACTCTGGGACAGGCAATGGAAAATATCTCCCTTTGCCCATTGATCGACCGGGAAGTGTCTTGACGGTTGGCCTTGATCGCAGCAGGCCTCTTTTACTGATCGCCAGGAGCGCGGGAGGCGAACCTATTCCGCCGGTTCGTGAAGTCGTCCTGGGAGACGTGTTAGACAACGGGTGGAGAGGTGGAGCATTTGTGAGTGGCATTGCAGGTTCCCAGCCTCGCGTCGAGGTGACAACTACAGGACTACGCTATCTCGATCGCTACGATACATCATTTAGCGTCGTACGAGAGGCGTAGGCTAGCTGTGCAGGTGAGTCAATCGAAATACGCCTTGTATGCGCTGATTGTAAGCTCTCTAGCGACTTCTTCAGTGCGTTTCGCCCGACCATGGTCGTATCCTGATCTATGTCTGGGCTGTAGAGCAGGATGGGCTGTCGAAGCGGGTCATACCGTCAGACGACAGCACCCAGGATGAGCGTTCATCCCTGGGAACAGATGTCTTCGTACCTTGGGTCATGTCCCGGCAAGATATCGCGCGGAACCCAGTTACAAAACAGCTCCCAAAGGATATGCTGGGAAACTCTGGGAAAGTTGTCGAGTCCCCGGTATATCACCGCTACTACCACATGTTCGCGAAAGGGGAGCTCACAAGGCTCACCTACGAGGCCGCGCAAGCGATGAGCCTGGTTGTTGGGCCACCAGAGGAAGGGCTACGGGGAGTTGAGATAGTACGGGATGGCTGGGAGCGGTCGAATTACTACATAGAACTTAGGTGCTGGAAAGGATGATGTTTCTCTAGTCGCGAGTAGAGCTCATTCGTGAATTCAGATCCAACCCTCGGCAAGTGCGTGAATTGCGCGTGATAGTGATACAAAGAGTATAGAAGACGAGATCACTCGCTTGCAGCCATGACTACAGCGCCCCGTCAAAGGTGTCGACGCCAGTGAATGAAAAAGGGACTCACTAGCATTGATCAGATCACCTCCACTCTCCTTCAGTACTCGTACCGCCTTTGCTCGCGAACAGTTGACCTGGGCCATTACGAGCTCAATGTCTTTAGGGTCAACACCAGTCTCATCCACTGGGCCATCTTCCTCCGGTGCCTCAAGCTCAGGAATATCGTCGTCGTCGTCACCCTCCGCAGCGACACCAGGGGACTCCAAGTTGGTGAGTCCCCCAGGTGCCCCTCCGCCAGAGCCATATTGCTGTGCGGCAGACAACTGAGCTTGTGCATTCATATCCTCGATCTACGATATGTTAGCTGCTGCACAGTTCTACTTAGGGTACAGGGTAGGCACCTTTGCTTCACCAAAGACGATATAGCAGTCGCTGTTGGGTGACTTGTAGACATCGGGCGAAGAGAGCACAAAGAGTACGTTCTTTGGTCTGCGGAGAGTGACACGTGTGATGTTTGGGACTTTTTTCAAGCCAAGGCCGAGCAGAGCCTTGCGAGCTTTCCGCTCTGAGCGGGACTGGATTTTATCGAGGGCAGCTTGGGAGGTCGGATCTTCCTCGTGCTCGTGACCAGAGTGGTCGGATTGAACTTCCTCGATAGTGGCGGACATCTGGGAGACGCGTCAGCGAGGTGTTCGACAGTCGAGGCGCAAGTCGTGAATCCATCATGGAAAGACCGCGAAAATGATGCGAGGCCTCTAGCATACAACCATTGCTAGAGATGAGAACGATTTACCTTGCTTTCTGGATAGATTCGCAGGAAACGGGGATTGT
The DNA here is from genome assembly GCA_038089155.1 of Nevesoporus exiguus. Classification (NCBI taxonomy): domain Eukaryota; kingdom Fungi; phylum Basidiomycota; class Agaricomycetes; order Boletales; family Boletaceae; genus Nevesoporus; species Nevesoporus exiguus. The sequence goes on from JBBPKI010000001.1 coordinate 70,139, forward strand.
TGCTCGCTGTCAACGACGGCGAGCACCAAGTTCTGGAGGTCGATCGGGAGTTGCCGGAAAGGCGCTTATTAAATCACTGACCATCTTCTAAGGGTCGATACTACTCGTCCTTAGAACCCTCTGACATTCAACGTTTGCACTCACATTGCTGATTTTGTACATCCGTCACGCAGTCCTACAATACCTGCAGAGATGAAATGTCCAAGTGTGGGCCATTCTCCATAGGAGCCCCTTTCAATAGGAGGGCATGACATCAACGGGACTCTCATGCGTCATATTTGTTCACCCTGTCCGTCGGTTTCCACTTCATCTTTCTTTCCACCATAACCATGGATCCAGGGACAAAACATCACGAACTATCGTCCACTTACGATGCTGCTGCCAGGACCCTTGCGTCGTTGGCTCCGCTCGGCAACATTCATCAGCACCTCTGTAGCTTCCATGTTTACGCGTTTGTCGTGTGACACTGCTGTGTTGCTTTTGTTGACAAGATTTTAGTCAGGATCATACTCGTCATGTGGAGGTTCACCACTTGTGCAGCCATAGAAAACCCGATTTCTATCAGGTAACTCCGGATACTTCGCTGGGTTGAGTCTGCTTATCCACTCATGCAGTGCATCATCTATGACTCGGGAGCCAAGGATGCCAGACTAATTGGCGTTGAATATATCATTGGCGAGAAAGCAAGGTTTTCGCTCTCCTTGTGCGCAGGAGCCTTGACAACACACAGATATTCGAATCGCTTCCTGAGGAAGAGAAGAAGTACTGGCACTCTCACCAGTATGAAGTTGAAAGTGGTTTGCTGTACCTCAACGTGAGTTCCGTGGGTTGCGTATAATTTGGCAGCTCTGACTCCTTCTAGACGATTGCAGTCATACCCAGTATGTCCGTTGAACGATACATCCATTGCAAGGCTCACGTATTTTAGACTTCATGAATGATGAGCTCGAGAAGACTGCCATGAGTGAACTTCAGAAGACCTATGGCAAGACCGTGCACACTTGGGCGATCGACAAAGATCCCGACCTGCCTCTTGGCCCGCCCCAGCTCATGATGAGCTACACTCGGGACGGTCAGCTGAGTGATCAGCTCGTCAAAGAACGCGATGACAAGTTGGGCATCTCTACTGAATCCAAGAGGAAACACCGCGCGGGGTATTTAGAGAAGTACAACAAGGACGGGAAGGCGGACCAGTCGGAGAAGTCGGAGACTGGGATTGCCTTTGAGCCCAGGGAGGTCAAGCTCCAGGACTGATGAAGCAGTAGTTGTACATGCTGATTTTGAGCAAGGTTGTCTGTCCGGTGTAATTGTACTCGTAGTGGGTCTTGTAGCGAGTCAAAGCGCATTGTTTGCCAACTTGATCGGCGCTCCTCACTCTATCTCCATGTCCATCACTGCACTTTCGACCCAGCTGCGACTGGCGCTCGAGGACCCAGCAGATAAATTCATCCGTGAACACGTACTCGACGCCGCTGACGAATTTGTTGTTGGATGCGTGTCTTCCGAAGAACCCGAAGCCCAGCTGTTCCGTGCGGAAGAAGAGCTCCAGGCTGTCTACAACAGTGTCGTGGACCACACGTCGCTTGGACACACAGAGGTCTTTCTCGGTGTTCTCCACCATCTCCGCCCGGTTCTGCCGTCGAACTCCATCATCTTAACCTGGTTTGATCTCGTACTGCGTCCTGCCCTCAGAGAACCAGAACTACCGACCGCTTCTGTGACGCATGCCAAAGAGCTGATCATTTTTGCTGCCGGGAATGAGGATCAGAAGTACCGAGGGAAGGTGTATGAATTCCGCAGACGGTTAATGGACCACCTCCTGGACGCCTATAGCGAAGGTTTTGGGGACGACATCTTAGAGTGGGCAAAGCTTGATCGGAAGCAGCGTGATAAGAGGTACCTGTGGAAGAGTAACCTTGAGGATGTGGTCATAAAGTTTGGTTTGAAATGCCTCGTGGTACGTGCTCGTGAAGTTACTTACAACATATGGGTTGGTTAACGGTATCCAGCCTTTTGTGACGCAAGTTGAGGTCGCCTTTGCAACCCCTGCGTCGCGTCTCCAACTCTTCATCCTGCTTGACTGTTTCACCTCGGATCCTGAATTCCAATTGCATGCAGCAGACTTTGCGAAACACCCGCTCATGAATAATCTCTTGAATTCACTTCTGCTGGACAATTCTTCGACTGCTTGCACGATTGGCCTTGCCATGCTCGTCAAGCTACTGCCGTTATTTGCAGTTAAGGCATGTGAAGAACTCAAGATTTTCATGCCCCAGCTATTCGTAATTTTGGCGAGGATCATATGCTGGGAGCAGCCCTCCAGCTCAATCCTGCCATCCGCGGTCTTTATGGACGACGACGAACACTTTGGTGCCGGAAAACAGGCCGAGGAGTATGCAGGGCTCGCTGCACTTGAGCTACGCCCTGAGCTCGGCTGGGAGAAGTTGGTGTTCAGATTTCCTACGACCTCCGCCCCTCCATCGGACGCGTACTTCTCATCACTCTATTATCTTTTCCCGAGCAACCTTATTCGTTTTGTTCGTGGTCCCGCTGCATACTTGCGGGAGAGGGGCTACCAAAGTCCGTATACTGTGAGCTGGGAAGATGCGCTCGATGAAGATAAAATACGAAGTAAATCGGAGGTATGCCCACCTTTGTCTTCCATTAGCCATTCGTGCATAGTTGGCACTTAACCACGCATTTCAGTCCCTTCTTCGCACCCGTGCAGTCAACCCGCGTCTTATATGGCGAGACTGGTTCAAAGAACTTTCCGAACCTAACCCATGGGCTAACTATACCATTTCTCAGATAGCTAGTGAAACCGTCATGCTCACTATTCGTAATATTGCGCTTGGCCCTCCGTTCTCTTCTTTCGAAAGGACCGACACGACCCCCGTTCTGCAGACAGTGGTTCCCCCGTCCGTTCCGGAGGACATTTCTAGTGTGCCAACACCCCATCCAGGTCATATTAGCCTTCCGCCTGCGAAACCCCGTGCATCTCTCCAGGATATGATTTCCACCTCCGTTGCTTTGAAATCGAATCCGGAGGTCGATATCGATCACCCGGGCATACCATGGTCGGCACTCCTGTTCCCGCCTGGTAATGGCTCACCAATGAAAGCAAACATTCAACTGCCACGCGAGTTGGTGGGGGAAGATGAAGGTCCACAGCTACCCTCGCACGTGACGGAGGCGATTTCGAGTTTGCAGCGTGAAGTGCTTTTGCTTAGGAGCGAACTCAACTTCGAGCTTTGGCATTCGAGAGAGAACGTGCGTCACATTGCGAGACTTCATCAAGATCATATCCTCTCAAAGAATGCGGAAGCTGATCGTCAAGCGCTCGTAAGGGTCTATGGCTTGCCTGTCATATGCAGTATTGATTCCGTGTAGCACAACAAGCTGCGTCAATATAAAAGTCAAGTTCAAAGCATTGAGCAAGAGCTGAAAGAACATAAAGAACAGTCATCTTCCGCAAAGAACAAATATGCGGATTGGAACACAGAACTACAGAAGAAGCTCAGAGAATTCCGGGAGGAGAAGAAAGCTTGGGTCTCGGAAGCAGCAACATTGCGTACGGCAGAGAAGGAAGCGAGGGCAAGGACTCGTTCGAGCGTAGAGACGTTTTTTTACTGACAGCAGAATAAGGCGCTCTTCGCGGCCCAGGGGAAACTCCTGGCAGATGCAGCAAAGGCTGTCTTTGAACTGCAGACTCAACAAAAGGAGAATCAGCACAAAATCGATCGACTTCATGATTACGAGCGACAAATTGAGCAGCACGTCCGCATGCAAAAACTTTGGTGGGGCTAGTTGCATTCGGCGACGGTGAGAGAGGCATTGACGTGCCACAGGGACGCAGACTTCCAAAAGTTCAACGCCAGAGGGGAAGAAATTGAGCTTATCAAGAGCAAGTACAAGCAGATGGAGATGCTTCTGGAGAGTCACAGCAAGGCACGCGACAAATTGGAGGACGAAGTACGGTGGGGTTCTTGTACTACTTTTACTTCGGCTTCGTCGGGCTCATGACCGTATGCAGAGTGTATCGCCGGCAGAATCAGGCGCTGGAGGCCAAGCTTGTGCTGGTACAGAAAAAGTGCGAAGCTTCGCGCCGTATACCAGAAGCAGAGATTGCCGCGATTGTTCGGGAGAAATCAGAGCTTGCGATCGCAAATGCGAGGCTGCGAGAAGACAACGCAGAACTGAAGGATGAGATGGATGAGATGCGGGCATCACTGGAGGGACTGAAGGCTCAGTTGAGTGGGCAGCGCGGGTTAATTTACGAGTCACGACAGCGGACGGGTACTGTGGTCCAGTAGTTTGCTACTAGTATGTAGCGGGTGTTGTAAGTTAGTGGTCCTGAATAGGCAAGTGGGATGGAATGTTCCAGAAGGGACGCGCCTTTGTCTCAGCGCAGGAATGGTTGCGGGCAGTGGTCGAATCTTCTCGAACGAACAGAAAAAGTCAAGCTACTTAAGGACGAGCGACGCGTCGTCGTCATCAGGTTCCTTTCTCTTCCTCCAACTGTCCACTTCCCACTCACCTTGTGAGTCACATCTCGCTTGTTATGCTCATGCGCATCTAACCCCTTATCCAGCTAAAAATGGCATCCGAGAGCTTTGGCTTCCAGGCCGAGATCAGTCAGCTCCTTGACTTGATCATCAGTAAGCACCATCGTCAAAGAGCGATTGTCCGTGTCCGCTAATCAGTTCACCAGATACATTCTACTCCAACAAGGAGATCTTCCTTCGAGAGTTGATTTCTAATGGTTCCGATGCTCTCGATAAAATTCGTTATTCCTCCTTGACCGACCCCTCTGCTCTTGACTCCGGCAAGGAGCTCTACATTCGCATCACCCCTGATAAGGAGAACAAGGTTCTCTCCATTCGTGATACTGGCATCGGTATGACGAAGGCTGACCTCGTCAACAACCTGGGTACGATTGCCAAGTCCGGTACAAAGGTCGGTCAGTTTGGTTTACCTTAATCCGCGTTTTGACCGTGCATCGTTGTTGCAGGGGTTCATGGAGGCCCTCAGCTCTGGGGCTGATATATCCATGATCGGTCAGTTCGGTGTTGGCTTCTATTCTGGATACCTTGTCGCGGAACGCGTCCAGGTCATTTCTAAGCACAACGATGACGAGCAGTATATCTGGGAGTCCGCTGCCGGTGGTACTTTTACAATTACTCCTGATACTGTCAACGCTCCTCTTGGCCGTGGTACCGAGCTCCGTCTTTTCTTGAAGGAGGATCAGACCGAGTACCTCGAAGAGAAAAAGATCAAGGACATTGTCAAGAAGCACTCCGAGTTCATATCATACCCGATCCAGCTCGCTGTGACCAAGGAGGTCGAGAAGGTTTATCTTGCCTCGGCTTTTCACTCGGTACATCTCAACACTTTTACAGGAAGTCGAAGATGAAGAGGAGGAAGAGAAAGAAGAGAAAGAAGAATCCAAGATTGAAGAGGTCGAGGACGAGGAGGATAAACCCAAGGACAAGAAGACGAAGAAAATTAAGGAGAAGGAAGTCGTCAACGAAGAGCTCAACAAGACAAAGCCCATCTGGACGCGCAACCCTCAGGATATCACTACTGAGGAATACGCTTCGTTCTACAAGTCACTTACGAACGATTGGGAGGATCACCTCGCCGTTAAGCACTTTTCTGTCGAGGGACAGCTCGAATTTAAGGCCATCCTCTTCGTTCCCAAGCGGTAAAGGATTGACTTAAGATGCCACATCTGTAACTCATTTCCTTTCAGTGCTCCTTTTGACCTCTTCGAGTCCAAGAAGAAGCGCAACAACATCAAGCTCTATGTCCGCCGCGTCTTCATCATGGACGATTGCGAGGACCTTATTCCCGAATACTTGAATTTCGTGAAGGGTATCGTCGACTCGGAAGATCTTCCCCTCAACATCTCTCGGGAGACTCTTCAACAGAACAAGATTCTCAAGGTCATCCGCAAGAACATAGTTAAGAAATGTTTGGACCTTTTCACTGAGATTGCGGAGGACAAGGACAACTTCAACAAGTTTTATGAAGCCTTTGGCAAGAACTTGAAGCTCGGTATCCACGAAGACGCCCAAAACCGCAGCAAGCTTGCCGAGTTTCTGCGTTTCTTCTCCACCAGGTCTGCTGAGGAGCAGACCTCGCTTAAAGGTGCGCGTCTGTGTTTCTACGTGCTGTAGAGGTCAATACTCAAGTTGGCCGTAGACTACATCACTCGTATGCCCGAAATCCAGAAGTCGATTTACTACCTCACGGGTGAATCTCTTGCCGCTGTGAAGGATTCGCCATTCCTCGAGGTCCTGAAGAAGAAAGGTTTCGAAGTTTTGCTCCTGGTTGACCCCATTGACGAGTATGCCGTCACTCAACTCAAGGAGTTCGAGGGGAAGAAACTCATTTGTGTGTCGAAAGAGGGTCTTGAGCTTGAGGAAACTGAGGAGGAGAAGAAGATACGTGAGGAAGAGGCCGCTCAGTTCAACGATTTGTGCTCGACGATTAAAGAGGCTCTTGGCGACAAGGTCGAGAAGGTTGTTGTTTCCAACCGAATCACCGACTCACCATGTGTTCTCGTTACCGGCCAATTCGGCTGGTCATCGAACATGGTATGTTGTGGTCGAGGTTCCTGTCCAAGCTCGAAACTGAACGGTTGTTTGCAGGAGCGTATCATGAAAGCTCAGGCTTTGCGTGACTCCTCGATGTCGTCGTACATGGCATCAAAGAAGACACTAGAGCTCAACTCGCATAATGCGATCATCAAGGAATTGAAGCGCAAAGTTGCGGAGGACAAGGCCGACAAGTCGGTCCGGGATTTGACGTACCTTCTGTTTGAGACGTCGCTTCTCACGTCTGGCTTCTCGCTTGATGATCCTACATCGTTTGCTAAGCGCATCCACCGCATGATTAGCTTGGGTCTTGATGTGGATGAGGACGAGCCAATGGCGGAGGCCCCCGAAGAGGCACCAGCAGCTGAACCTGCGTCAACTTCGGCGATGGAAGAGATCGACTAGACGTGTTAAAGAGGATGGTAATCATGTATCTGTATCATTACCTTAGTTGCATCAGCATTTTCATGTCGCACAGTTTGTGTTTGCATCTAGTTGGTGGCATTTCGACAGGGGTAATAACAAAATCTATTTTACGAGAACATGAACCTGGTAGATATCGTAAGCGAAGCCTCGCATGGATGCGCGCTCATGCTGTTGTTAAACAACCCGAACAACGCGACCCGCGTCCAAGAATTCTGGCTGGTGCACCACTATACATGTGAACCTACAATCGAGTCACTCATGAAGCGGCACATGTCGATCTGGATGGAAATTGTATTTGATGCTCCGCATTGTTCGCCCGTTTCGCAGATGCAACGACAAAAAGCCAGGAACGTTGCGCAGTGACCCAACCAAGTAGGTGATACGCACAAAGCACCTGGTGACAAAAGGTCGATTGGCGGGTATTGTAGGGGAGGTGAGTCAGGTTGGGCAGCGTACCCGGTTGTTTTGTCTCATGACACGCTGGCGTGAGGAGGGAGGAGTCAAATTTCCAAAAGAGGTAATCGGGCTGGTGGCCTCGCGGCATCCGCCTGACCGACGCACACTCCGTTGTCTCAGCCCCCTTTCAGCATGAATCATCCCTCTCTTTAATTGCACTGTATCATTATTCTCCTCCGTCCACAATGCCTGCCATCGCCGCACCGTCCCCACGTCTGCCCCCACAGCACTCGTTCCTCCTCTCACAGGACCCGCTCCCCGCCAATCTCGTCCGTCACTGCCTCTCTCCACTTCCGATCCCCTCCAACCATGCACGAGCATTCCTCTCTCCAACCCGCCTTTTGTCTCCAATAAGACTCCACGATCCACCCTACCTCGCCCTCGTATGTCCTGACTCCGTTCGCATACCCCATCTAACCCTTCGTCCCATAGAACGCTAAATCGCCCACTCCGTGTGGTCTGTCCGGCAAGAGACGCGCAACGTCCCGGCTCTCTACTCGCTCCACGAGGCGACGTCGTCATGCGCAACGCGTTGACTGCCCTCCTGATGCTTTTGGGCGTACATCCATATTTGACCAACTCCCTTGGATCTCTGCCCTTGAGATGCCATGCCCCATCAACTGCGATATTGCAGACATCTCTCAGTTACCTCTCAACGAGGATTATGTCGTGTTTTCGGACACCAAGCGTGCTTCTGGACCTGTGCGTCGCAGAAAAACATCTATGCGCTCGAATCCGCTCGGGAGTGGCCATGAGTCTCCCCCTAGCGAGCCACTTCTTAGGCAACATCACCCGATTCACCGGGCCAAAGATTCCTTTTCACATTGCCCAAGGACACCGCCCCCCCGCGTTCCATTCGATCCCAGTAAAGTCACTTTCCGCAATCTTATGCCCGTCTTCCCACGCGGCGTCAACCCCAGCACTCCGCCCTGAACCCCCACTTCACTGTTTAATAATCCGCTCTCGTCATCTTATCGACATATAATCAAACGCTTACATCCATCTGACGCAGTTAATTGCGGGCGTCTGCTCGCCATCTACAAAGTCAACTCACCATCATCTCAGCTCTACGATGTAGTCTTACCGAAATCTACCTTTCATCCATTTCGCGTTGCTAGGACCACGCTTTATTTACTGCTTCGTCACGGACCATGCCTGCGGCTTGGATCAGTAATATCTGATTGTTGGCCTCTTCCAGAGCTCCCTGCACTTGTTCGCATACTTACATGCCCGCATTCTTGTTCTGCCTTTCCAAATGTGCACCAGTTTACATGATTTGCATTCACGAATACGATCCCTGTACATTCTCATCCGAAACTGTCTTACCATGCCGCATCCTTTTCCCTTTTTCCTCGCCGAGTTGTTACGATCGCAGTCACATTTCCCAGATAGTGCACTAATCCATTTCGTTCGTGGTAAAGGGGCTATTATGTAACCAAAAATATGAGACTGTACAGTTCTGATCTAATATGTTCCCACACATCTATAATGGTCAGCCTCGCCGCTCGTCCACTGCGATTTCACGATCTCGCCATGGAAAACGACCAGGCATGTGCTCTACGCGACGAGTCCAGCTCCTCTCAACGACTTACGAGTCCTACTAGGGTGTTCTTGTCGATCTCTATGTCCCCCGCAAGTGCGCGGCCACTAGTAAGTGTTCAATGGACCGACGAGTGTCCAGAGACGACCTGATGTGTGTGCGTTGTAGACCGCCTGATTATATCCAAGGACCACGCATCGGTCCAGATCAACGTCGTCGACGTCGATGCTAGTGGTCGTGCATTGAACACCTACACCTCGTTCGCGCTCTGTGGGCAAGTCCGCTCACAAGGCGAAAGCGATGACTCTCTCAACCGGCTTGCGACCAAAGCTGGACGTGAGTGCTACTTGCCGGGTGAAACGGTGTGCTGACTAGTTTATCTTTGGATTCGCGGGGGTCGTGCAGTGCTCCGGAATGTGTGGTCGTACCAAAAGTAACTCTACTAGCGTGTTTCTAGGCGTTTGTTTCTCTGTAATCCACATTGCTCTCCTCGGCGTGCTTGTGAGGGATGTGAATTGCGATGATGTCAGACGCTGGACGTGTGGAAGACACTGCCACAGGCGGAGGCTGCGCTCGTTCGAGTCAGTCGACGGTGCGCAGCGAGAGCGACGGGGCCCATGCGTGGCGGCGATTCTCTCTCTGAAAGCACACTCTCCGTCATATCAGTAAGCCTACACTCCAGCTCTGTGCCCCGTCAGACTGAGCTGCCCCTCTCTGGCAGTCAGGCTCCATGGTCGAGATAAAGCGCACGGCCAGCAGCGACAGCGACGCCCCTGCGTCTACCGACGAGGAGAACAAGTATAGACTCCTTTACAGCAAGTCCAAGGTCTATGTCAATCCCACCGCCTACGCAAGAGACAACATCCCCGGCTTTGTAGCTCTCGTCAAACGTGTACGTCTTCATCGTTTCTGCCAACATTGCTTCATCATGGCTCGTAGGAGGCAGTAAATCCGATATATCTCCTCGCATGGATACCAGAGACACTCTTGGACGAAAAGGGGCCCGAAGAATGGGACAAATTCGTCAAGGTTGAAGAAAGGGCCATCCCGGACGAGGAGGACCAAGGTTGGCATGCGTGCTTCTACTGCGGTTCTGTCTCACCACCCCCCATTACAGACGCAGTCCTTATCGACTTGCCAACTCAACGACCGGAATCGTACGCATTCTCTGTCCCTTTGACATCCATATACTCCCTCTTGGTTCATCCACCGACTCTGTCGTCATGGTGTACGTAGCTTGGGTCGTCTTTCGTTGTTTCAGTGTGCTGACCCTTGTTGAACATCGGACCAGATGGTACTGTGGGCATCAATCTCATCAACGGTTCCACGCTACCGACACTCCATTTTCATGATGATGAATCTCTGACCCTTCCTCCACGCACATATAGCCGACGGAACTCTTCGAGCACATACCCCCCATCCGTCTCCTCAAGTGCACTAGGATCAGCTGGGCATCTACACGCGTCCTGGGGGGGAGAAGATCTCATGTCACGTTTACGATGTCACGCTCATCTCTTGCGTTCATCTCTCCAGCCGAGCTTGTTCATAGTTGACCCCTCGAAAGCGGACATAGAGACACATTCTACCCAGATATTCGACGATGACGCGGTAGACGACATCCTTGCGCAATCGTCATACGCAAACTCCCACTCTCCCGTTCCGGCTCACCGTCGTCCCAGGCCGCTTTCTACTTCGCTCTCCGGTACGAGTAGCCCTTGTTCGGACCGTCCGTCAGTATTGCATCGTTCCCTCTACCCGCCTTCTGTCTCAACTACGCAAAATGCATCTCAAGCACGTCTTGCACTTCTACAATCTTTTTCCAACATCACGCGTGCCACGCGCCATGCTGCACAAAACATCCTGTCCCACCCTCTCGCAAAGCCGATCGTTCCGCACTTACCCGATCCCGTCAAGTCTCTCGTAAACGCCAATGGCGAGTGGGAGTGGGGTAGTTGGGTCGAGAAGGGTGGTGTTGGAGAGTTTGAAAGCGCCCGTGTTTATCTCGCTCGATGGGCGCGGATCGTCGCAGAGGAAGGTGATAGAGCGAGGAGGAGAGAGGCGCAAGCGTTGCCCACATTATCCTCGGACTTGGCAGAGGAGACCTCTTCACTAGGGGTGTTTGAGTTGCTACATTCCACCGTTAATCTGCCGACACCAAAGGCCTCGAGGGATCCCCGGAATCCTATTGATGAGAAGACATGGCAAAGATGGTTCGCGGCCGACGGGCGGCCCAAAGTGAGGATCGAGGAGATGCAACGGGAAGTATTTAGAAGGGGTATAACACCTGCGGGAACACTGAGGAAGAAGATCTGGCCTTTCCTTCTCGGAGTTCACGCATGGGATGTTGATGCCAAGGAACGCAAAAGGAGATGGGAAGAAAAGAAGTTTGTACGATTCCTCAGATATATGCGTGATGCTCATAGATTCGCGCAGGAAACGCTATCAGGAGGTAAAGAGCGAATGGTGCGGCGTACCGAAGGTCTTCGATCGACAGGATGTTCTCGAGGAACGACATCGCATAGACGTGGATTGCCGTCGCACGGATCGCACTCACCCACTCTTCTCTCATACCTACGCAGACGCGATCAGTGGCTCTGAGGCAGAACGTAGTTATCGACGATACGCTACGATCTCACCTCAGCTTGCAGATATCGGGGCGCAGTCACCCAGCAATGAGCATATTGACCGTATGGGTAGTATTCTGCTGACATACAACTTTTATAATAAGGATCTTGGTGAGTATCGCAGAGGGTGCAACATTCTATCTGATCCATGGCAGGTGCTGACGCGTTTGTAAATGAAGGTTATGTGCAAGGAATGTCTGATCTCTGCGCTCCACTGTACGTTGTGATGGATGCGGAGGAAGAGCCGACATTTTGGTGCTTCGTCGAAGTCATGAATCGCATGGTGTGTCTGTCGTAGCTGATCGGTTCAGTGTATCTAACGCCTGCTCAGGGTCAGAATTTCCTTCGCGACCAGAGCGGTATGAAGAAACAGTTGTCTACCTTGCAAGAACTTATCAGTGTGATGGATCCTGAGCTGTATCGACATTTTGGTTTGTACTTCTCGTCTATGTGCCTCACTTTCTTAGCGAGCTTCGACAGAGAAAGCCGAGGGTCTCAACTTATTTTTCTGTTTCCGGTGGGCTTGGAAACTCTATTGACATGCCTCGTCTGACGTATCTCAGCTGGGTGCTGATCGCTTTCAAGCGGGAGTTTCCCTTCCAAGATGTTTTACGGCTCTGGGAGGTGCTCTGGACAGACTATTACAGCAACAATTTTGTGCTCTTCGTAGCACTCGCCATCCTCGAGTCGCATCGCGACATGATCTTGCGTTACCTTGTCGAGGTTGGTCTATACTGCCCTATCATTCCACGAGACCGGTCTCATTTGGTGTTCTTCAGTTTGACGAGATCTTGAAGGTGAGTAATCTTGTTTCAGGCACCCGTTATGGACGGAAAAAAACGAACCATTGTCATATAGTACTGCAACGAACTCAGCATGACCATCGAACTCGACTCTACCCTCGCTCAGGCAGAAGTGCTTTTCCTCTCGTTTGCTCAGCTCGTGGCGGATATAGACCGAAGATGTGCGGAAGAAGGCGGTCAGTCTTTGTCCATGAGTGCTCAGATCCGTCGCCGGCGTACATCTAGTAATGATACGGCTGATGGGAGGAAGGTGAACATCGCACTTCCGACTCTCAGCGAGAAGATGCGAGAGCTACTCAAAGCAGGGAGGTGACATGTAAGCGCTTAAGCCCTTCAGCTATCTGTCCAGTACGATATAAGTGTACCTCTAGACTGTAGTATGATACCATGAACATTGCTTTCCAAGGCGTAGCGTGGTCGCTTGTTCAAATCCTCCGCTCTCGTCTACCGCTAACCGCCATGTCGAACTTGACTGTCTTGCGTAGGTATGCGCAAGAGGCGAAGCCTGAAACACTACCTCCCTCGATCTTGTTCGAGTATAATGACAAATGCTTAACGGTGTTTGATGCCTTCCCCAAGTCAATCTTCCACTTTCTCGTCCTACCTCGCGTCAGACCACTGCTGAGCACGGGTGAACTAGCCAACCTCCGGAGTTTGCTCAAGGACAAAGCACGTGCGAAGCAAGTGCTCGTGGATCTGCGCGACGAAGCCGACCAGGTCAAAGGGCTGATTCGCGAAGAGATGTCGAACAGGTTCGGGTTCCAATGGGAGATTTGGACAGGATTCCACGCGACGCCGAGCATGGAGTGAGTCTGCGCTCTTTTTCCTCCTCGTCGTCTTGCTCAGGTTAGCGATCCGTTCCGTATCCTCCCAGACATTTGCACCTGCACGTCTTGTCGAACGATCTGTGTTCGGAAAGGATGAAGCACAAGAAACACTATAATTCGTTTCACCCCAAACTCGGCTTTTTCTTACACCTACACGAAGTTCTTTCGTGGTTCGACGAGGAGCCATCCTATTTCGAGCGAGTGGGTTCTGGATCGCGATGTCACGCGTCCGTTCATTCACGTACCACTATTCACGCAGATGTCCCAATTAAAGAAGAGCGACTACGAGCACCTTCTCAAGGAGAGCCTTTGTTGCTGGAAATGCGAGCGGAACATGAAAAATATGCCACTGCTGAAGGCCCACCTACGAGAAGAATGGGACGAAGAAGCGCGCAAAGAAAAGGTGAGGCTAGCAAGGAAACGCAAACGCGAGGACGTTCCGAAGACGTCTGCTACACGGGATGTATCAGACGGGAGAGAGCCAGAGCGCAAGAAGCTCTCTCCCAGTGCTTGAACCAAGATCTTGTCACATGTGCTCTCACGAATCGCCGACGCCGACGCTTACCATGACTATTCTGTACGATATGTTTCTTGCTTTGAATACAATCTACCGCCCCATCAGTGATTGATCCCTGACTCTGCCTGGCTCGGCGAATTCTATTCTTGCGACATCTTTCCGGACCACGTGTGCCTTCTACTGTCAGGGGGTCGATGGTTTCTGACGTATGTATAGGTCGATGTGATCTTTACAGCCACTGGTGAACACGTCGCTTTCATGCGTTACTCGCAACGAGCCCATCCACCCTCCGCTGGAGTGTTCGCCCTTGTGAGCATTCGTCCTTTGTTCACGCGATCCCGATGTTCACTAGGTCTAAAGTCCTGTACGTATGCCCCACAGCCGAGGCACGTTCAGAGCCTCCATGACACGACTAGTGTTGCCCACCGGATCGCGGTTGGCGTCGAAATTGCCGATGAATTCGTCAAGAGCGGTGACAGCGTAAGGCATATGATGCTTACCAGTAAACGTGTGCGAGCGAAGCCGACATGTTTCTACCTCTGGCATGCCGCGCTGGCCAAACCTGGAAGACGTTGATGCTGTACACACCCGGTGGGAACCTCGACGTCCATGCCACTTGAATGTTCCTCATGCGAAGACGGCCTTCAACAGGAACCCCGTACACATATTAGTATGCGGACCGCTTGGATGACTTGAGAGCCCGGAAGCATGTGGTATGCGGGAAACCTGTGACCTGGAACGCCGCGGAGCTTTGCTCTGATCACAATCACGAAGGAGAGGTACTGTGCACGCGTTTACTGTCGCTGACGAAGAAGGATCTTGGTACATGCGTGTGTAGGAGTGGGGACGACGACTATTGACCCAAACCCTGAATCCCCCAACCCGTGTCCAGGAGGTACGCGACACCAGACCTGTACGTACCTCTTAGATGGCATTTGAGTACGTCCCGGCTCAAGGAAGGAAAATATCCTAGTGGCCCATGCTGGGTAACTCAAGATCGCCCCGGCGCTCGGTTCTCGCTGGCGCCACAAATGATCGTCGCTTCCTACGAGCACCCAGCGAACGCGCGTACCAAGCCCGCGAGTGTCACTGGCGCCATACAAGATGCCCCCGCGCGGGTGTTAGTGCTCGATCCGCAATCAGGCTAGCACTGCATATGGACTTCGCAGACTTGGGTGCCGTCATACCTCCCCTATCCCGGCACCAGATTTGTTTGTCGTTCAGTACCTTAAGGGGGCAGCGAGGCAATATTGAGCGCGGGAAAATATACAAGTTTAAATGCACTGGCCTGGGGTGTAGCGGACGATATAGTGCGGTATATCTGGGATGGTAGGATGGAAAGCAAGGTGTAGAGCTACGATAAGAGTATTTTGGAAGTGGAGACCTTTGACAGGGTCCGCATGATTCGTTTCAGATGACTCTACGATACCTGTGGTCTTACACACTTGTTTGCTTAAAGCATCCTCACCTTCGATGCGATAAATTATCAAGGTGGTCATACAAGAGTTTACAAGAATTCTACACATGTTTGTTCTATGGCTGCATCCACGGTACTCGCTAGGTTCTTGCTTACTCTTCCTCAGCAATGGCCTCCTCGATCCCTACCACGGAAGCCCTGGCAGCAGCCAGTCTCTGGGCACGGGAACGCTCACTGGCCTCACGGATAGCCCAAGTGAAGTCATAGGTCCTACAAGCATCTAGGACTTGTTAGCCGATGGCGACGCACCAGGTCGGGATTGCGCACCTTCGTAAGAACTAAGAATTTGAGCCACGTCGGGATTTTCCTCAATGTCCTCGATAACATCAATCCAGTTGGAGACCTGGAGTGATAAGAATTGACATGGACTGTGACAGGGAAATCAGGAGAGCACGCGCCTCGGAGAAGAATGGGTCGTCATCAGGGAAATTGAAGACTTGTTCATGGTCGTCTCCGGGCTTGCGCACGTAAAGGATGGGCTGGACGTACGGATTGACAAGCCTGGGGAATTAAGTTGAGTGATTTGACCTCACTTCCGTAGATCCTCACTAACTTGAGGCTGTACCCATCAGCATGGACCTCCAACTCACAACTGTAATTGCGACCCTGGAGGGTAGCAACATGAGTGAAGGAGCCCACTGCGCCAGAATCATATTTCCTGTGTCATTAATGAGGCGGGGGACCTCATGGGTCTGGAGATTGGAAGAACTATACCAGGTGGCAGAAGTAACACGCGGGATCCTGTTCTCGGGGGCAATCTTGCTCTCGTCAATAGCCATCTTGGAGAGATGACCGGCGTTTTCATCCCATTCGAGCGAATGAGCAGTCACAGAAGCGATGTCGACCTCACCACCAAAGTAACGGGAGAGATCGCAAAAGTGAGTGCCTTGTTCGACGATAGGGCCAGCACTGGGGAACTGTCAGAAACCAAGAATATGCGCCGATGCGCGTGGTGCAGCTACCTCTTCGACTTGTCCCACCAGTCTGGTTTAGCAATTGCTTCGTAGGCGCAAGCGTACCGTGCGATCGTAGCCATTACGACTAGGTTATTTTCCTCGATGATTTGTTTCATCTTTTGGGTAGCCTTGAGGTACCTTAGCATGTACCTTGACGCATAGGTTGGCCTGGCGCTTCACAGGTGTAAAAAAGTTGATTGCCGCACCCAACAGAGACGATGGCGCCACTCTCGGAGATGGATTGAGCGACTTTGAAAGACTCATCAATCTCGCTCTTATCGCCTGTCGCAATAGGCTTCTCGATGAACATGGCAACGCCAGGGAAGTGCTTCTGGATTTGCATCTCGATATCACGGCCTGGCTTGAGGGTGCCTCGGAACATGGGAGGCGAGCCGATGACGAAGGCACGGGGACGTTCCTTTGGAGTCATGTTCTTGACGAAGTCATCGAGCGTTTTGTAAACGCGGGTATCCCGATAGGCAGAGACGACGAACGAGTCGCACTTTTTCTGGAGGACGGCGGCAGCGCGCTCTATCGCAGGGTCGATGAGGGCGACAACCTTGAGGCGCAGCCCAAGCTTGCTAGACGGGAATGAGCACGGCTCGGTAGGGACGGGGAAGAGGCTCACTGTTCAAAGCGGAAAGAGTGGTTCCATGGGCCCTCGTCCGAACCTGAGAGAGCACAGTGAAGTCGAATGTAGAGGAGGACTTGGAGGTAACGGACCGAACATGATGTTGCCGGCGCCGACGAAGACAACGTTGAAATCGTCCGTGCCACCAACGTGCGTGGTTCTGGAGGCGATCAGCGGACGAATACGGCATGAATGGCAGAGACAAACTTGTCCATCGGGACGAGCCTAGATGGATCAATGGACGGTCTTCGAGAAGGGAAGCCAGAGGAATAGCCCGAGCCCCGTCGGTCGGGGATACGGCGCTCGGAGCCCCTGCGGGAGGGGGGCTGTTTGGTGGAGGTCATTTCGAGGGAGGAAGAGAGCCTGCGAGACATGATGGTGGTGGTTGGAGAGAAGGAGGGATGTTGGGCCGGAGCCAGTTTTTATTTGATCTGTGCGGGATAAGGTTTATCTGGAGCACAAGGGGCTCCGTGTATGCGCCGCTGCCAGGGTCGACGTGGGACAATCGGGCAAGGACGATTTAGCACGATACGGTATGACATTGACAGGGCAGGTAGCGTAGCAAAGAAAGCGATGAACAAGGGCAGTACGGAATGAACGTGGTGGGGTATCGAGTGTAAGAAACGAAAGGACGGTAATGGACGGATATCAACGTGTGCCCTGAGATCGAGCGGGCTGGGCGTCGGCGACAACAGTGCCGGGCTGCTGCGAGGTTTGCTGCAGCTGGCGGTTCGCAATTTCCTGGCGGCGCCGTTCTGCGGCCTCGAGTCGCGCAGTCATCGCTCTGAGCTGCTCCTTCAGTTTTTCGTGCTCTTCCGTCAGCTTCAAAACGTTGCTCGCCCGCTTCTGCAGTCGTCCGGCGCTGCGAGGGACGGTGACTGATCGTGCCTGTGCGACGACAGGGCGGAGGCGAGCTGGACTTACTGCGGCTCTTCTGACGGTAAGTTTGTGCCCATGATGGAATCAAACGAGCGCGTGAGGTCGAGGTCCGCCGCAGGGATCTCTGGCAGGGACGGAGATGGGGTGCGGGAGGTTGGATGGCTGGGTGATGGCGCCAGGCCGGACTGAGGCCTGTATGGTGCTGACTGTGAGTGAGGGTCATCGGACGCGGCGACGGACGGATCGCACATGGAGCTCGTCAGCTCTGGTTGTTCGTCCATGTCGTCGTTGGCGACGAGCACGAGGCTTCACGACCCATAACCAATATTCCACCCACGGCATATTCTTCCCACAATTAATTCGATCGGCCCTTATTATGACTCCCTTCATTCGCCATTTCCCTCCCTCATCTCCTCCTCCTCCTCCTCCTCCTCCCCCCCTCCCCCTCCCTCCCCGCCGTCCACGACGACATGCCCACTGCGCACGTCGCCCTCCTCGATGGCAGCGACGTCCTCGACGACACGCCCCCCATCCTCCCCTCCCTCCCCGATCCCCATGACCACGACCAGGACGTGCACGACATCGACATTCATACCTCTGCCTTCCCCTCCACCGTTCCAGACAGCATCCATGTATTATCTATTCACGAACCCCCCGTGTATTATAGCTCCTTTCCTGACTGCAGCCCCTTCGCGCACTCTCTCCCCCCATACGTCTACGCTCCCCACGACAATCACGCCCCGCACCCCGAGCTCAGCTATATCCTCCACAACGACTCCAACGCCGCCTTCGCACACAACAGCCCGCACATGTCTCCGAAGCATTTGCATCACTCTCAGGACCTTACCTTCCGCGGCGCTTCCTCGCTTCACGATTCTCGCTTTCACCCAGTTCACTCCCCGTCCTCTCTTGGATATCTCCCTCCTCTGCACGATCCCGTCTGTTCGCCGGATCTGGCATCTCCCCCCTTTTCTATGTCCTCGTCTCCCCCCAAGCCGCCGGGTCTCGCACATACCCTATTACCGCCCATCGTACAGTCCAATCCCGCACAACTCAGCAGGGCCGACATCGAGGCAAGTCAATCCAATTTCTTCTTGTTACACGACTTATCCCCCCCCCCTCAGAACCGCCCCGCGGTAAAGCGCACGGTCGCTGGTTCCCCCTCCCAGATAGATCCGTGTGCAGCTGCCTTTCTCCGCGATCGGCTTGGCGAGGCAAAATGGAACACATTCTGTGCTCGACTGTTCGAGCGGCGTCTGGGCCCGATCAAGTCAAAAATTCGTGTCAGAAGCAGAAACGCCAATGACGACACCGCTCCCCCACCTGGTGCCACTGCAATCGATTTTCTCGTAAAGGTCGAGGTCGTCAAAGAAGTCTTACGAACTTTTGTCCCGTACGTCCTTTCCCCCTTGTTTTGTGCACCATCGGCGTGCTTGCGCGATCGGATCACGCTTACCTTGATGATTATGCAGCCATCCGTACAATCCCCTCAAGTCTTTGACCCATCCATATCCACACACCCTGTCGGGCTCCGTCACCCTCACGCGTTCTACCATCCTCGTGCTTTCCGGTTGGTCGAACACTCAATTTTCTTATTGGGCACGTCGCTCCGAAGGCATCTCCGTTCTCGCTGCGCACGACGAGCGTCTCCACGCAGTGGCGGTCGCTTTACAAAAGCGCATCAACGCCGGCGGCGTTCTTCTGGACGGCACCGATGAAAACGACTTCTACTCCGCTGAAGGTTGTCCCAGCGTCACCGGCAAGGGCCTGGATATCATCATCGAGGAAGTCAAGAAGCGTACGGGACTCAGTCCCTTTCTTCGCGGCAAACACTCCAGCCTAGACCCGTTTGGCTCCACTAACAGCGAAAAGGAGGCTGGCCCTGGCCCCCCTTATGGTGTCCCTGCGGCGCCCATTTACATGCCTACCTTTCAAGCAATGGAATACTCCCATGCCCCTGCAATCACCGCCTCCGCTGAATCGCCGACTGGCCGCCGTCCAAAAAAAAAGAGGAGGATAAGTGTCGCAGATTCCGTTTCGTCATACGGCAGCTCTAGTGCTTTGAAAGTCGATCCTTCTGACGAGCCGACGAGCCATTTCAGTTTGCTCCTTGCTGATAACCCTCGTTTGACCCCCGACCAGGAAAGTGTATCGTCTTCGGACATGCAGCCAATTTCCCCGCCGTCGATAGCTCTCCCGCAACTCCTCGACGCGCCGCGTGTTGACGAAAATGGGCTCAGTCCATATGAGCTGTGCTCTCATGGGATGCATTGCACAGATGACTGTCGCCCGGAATATTTTCCTGTCTCTAACTCACGGTCGGATCTCGACAATTCCGACATGGAAACCTTTTCACGGAAGAGGTATTGCGGGCTGACCGAGAGGAACCTTGAAAAATGTCCCAAGCTGAGCGCATGAGTCGCATGCGATTTTCTTTGACTCAACCATTTATTCCTTTTCGTAGTGGCATTCGGTTTTCTGCTGTCCCCCTTTTTTTGCTCTTTGTGCTACGTTTGACACTGCGCTGCGCTCTCTTTGACGTCCCACGGATCCTCATTGTACCATTGGCCATTCATGCATTCCATCGCCTATCACAATATGCCCACTTCCAGGTTATATCTGTCTAATTTTTGTAACACCACGCCCACGTCCAATACATCTAGCTGCTCGCTTGTAAACGGTGCCGTAAGTACTGTAGTTTTAGATCTTGTTTGAATAAAGTTGCGAATGCACCCGGGCTGCCGCGAACCCAGAGCCTGCAATGGAGGCTGTTGAGCACGTTGTGGCCGGGATTACGACCTCAGGACGCGAACACGCTCCTCCGACCAAGCCAACACATGTCCGTACCGTCCCTCAATGCTGCCAACCTTGTCATCGCTCTCTCCTGCCTCTTCTTCCTATTGGCAAGCTATGCCGTCCTCTTTAGCGCGTTCCTCCCACTCTCGGGCATCCCTGTGCGTCACCCCATCACCGCTCGCCGCCTGGCGTGCTCCTGACGTATGAACGCCGCTAGCTGCTTGACGTCCTGGCCCAGGACACGCATTACAAGTACTTTGTGCTGCTAATTATACCCACCAGCTCGTACTTTGTCATCGCGAACTGGGTTGGCTGGCAGTACTATCAAAACTCGTGACGCCCGAGTTCAGCAGCCAGCAGCCCCAGACACGCGTCGTGCGCGCACTGTCGTGATAACATATATGTCCTCCGGCTCTGCTCGCCAGTATTGGTGCAATTCAGGGTGCCTCGTGTGTGCTCTCGTTTCACACACAGCAATCGGATCGTTCACCAGTCGATCATCATCCAAGGAACGCGCCTACACGCCTCCTGCAATGATCCATGTGGCGTCGTCCTCTGTTCGTTCGCCACGGGTCCCCGCCCATCTGCTGGTATCTCGCCGTCAGACACTGTTTGCCGTTTGTACATGCGCCAAGACTTTACAGGCGTGTCTAACGCGCCGCATGCCCGATAGATTTGGATCCTCTCGCTATCATACTACAAACGACCGTGCGGCATTCACGGGGTTACTTTCGCAACATCCTATCATCCACTCAGCTCTCTAGCACCGTCAGTCCACCCGCATGCCACTAACCAAATGACATGTATGTGACAAATTTCAGGGTGGTGGCTCAGGTGATCGTGATTTCTCAGTGGGTGGCCGAGACCGCATCCGTACTTGTCTCAGTTCTTGCCACAACCGGCTCCGTTCGGGCTCGCTCTGTGTGGGGGGAACAGACCTAGCTGGACTTGGGCCACGATAAGATACTTTCGAACGTGCTGGACTTGCGTTGCGTCGGGCATTGAAACGTGGTCGTGGGGACGGTGGTGGTTCGTCAGTCGCTGGCGCAGACGACTTCGAAGGGGAAGGGCTTAGTTCCCGTCCTCGGGTGGATCGCTTTGGATGAGAGCGAGTGACTGGCTCTACGCGCGGCCGGCTAGACAGGAGGCTGACAATGCCTGGCTTGGGGGTCAACCCACTGGAGCGGTTAGGAAGCCTGCTTAGGCCTCCGTCCGAATCCTCGGCCTCGGTTTCTGTGTCCACGTTTCGCCGAAAGTATGCATTTCTCGTAGCTTTTAGTGTCAACGAAAGCATCGGTAGGACCGCGGACGGACCATTCATGGTCGGTAGGCGTAAATAGCGGGCGCGACTGACAAGGGTTAATGATCGTCCCAGCTTGGCGATCCTTAAACCAGATCACTCACGCTATCTCCTTAAGGTGACGCTTCGTTTTGTAGGTCTGGCTCCACTTCTCCACTGCCCGTGCTATCCGGATTCATTAGTGGATTAGGACTTTGATGAATCTCAAACGTACAAAGAACGGCTGTAGTGTGAAATTCGCGTGCTTTCTTCGCCTGCAGGGCTTGAGGCATGGCAGCTCGCCAGGTTTCCCAGATTTTAGTCTTCGTCCGAGATGCATGGAACCGTATCGCTGGCAGAGACTTGGCGACGCGATGCCAGTGAAAAAATGGTTCACGATGCAACTGAATGACTCACCCTTGTTTTCGAGTGCCAGACCCCAAAAGCGCGGAAGAGAAGGTTCTTTTGGTTCTGTTGCACTACCTGGCGGACCTGCACGTAAAAGTCGGCCCTCAGACCGCCGTCGAATGCATATCCTAGGCACTCACCAAGGGATGCAGCCTTTCTTCTACATATTTCTCTCTCCATCTATTCCACGCAACCTGCGTAGTGGCACGATCAAACTCGGCCTGTCGCTCTTGCAGGAGAATCCGCTTATGTCGCCGGGCACGAGCCGCGGCGAGCCATTTGTGAAATATGCGGCGCATGTTTTCTGAAAATTAAAACGGTACACTCAATAAATTTGGCACTGTGATTTGAGGAATGAAACCTGCCTGCCCGCTTGATGTCGAGATGACTCTCCATTAGACTTAAGTCTTCCACGCGTCTTAAACATATGCTTTTCCATTTTCCGAAAGCAAATCTAGGAGAGCAAGGTAAGACACGATCCACATCGACAGGGTTTCTTCGCTCACTTCAAAACAGCTTGAGAACGCCTTTGACGAACTTCAAGCTCTCGGAGCTTAATTTCGATGACGCGGTTTGTCCAGCGGCTCAAGGCATCAGCCAACAGTCGCTTAGACGAGGTCAGAATTGTATAACTTCTTGAACCCTGTAAAACCCACCATGTTGATTCGGGTGGTGATCCGCTCTTCAGCCGTGCGGTGCCAACGCCTTCGATTCACCTTTGACTGCCACACTGCACGAAGTCGTTGAAATTAACCGATGGGACGCAGTATTTGTTAGGTGACTTACTTTTCACGATTTCACCGAGTTTGCGTGCTTCCAGAGCCTTGAGCTTATTTTGCCGTTTCTTTTCTGCCAGTCTGGATTTCCATGCACTTAATGTCCGCCGTTGCACGATGAATTTCTCGACGATTTTTGCGTGTTTAAGTAGCTTTAGCCTCGCGCGCAGTTGGACCCTCCATTTCAAGAGTGCATCATATTGCATCCGAGCAAGGTGGCGTTGAATTGCAAAGGCCCGGCGGTTCTGGTAGATAGTATAAACTTCACGCCAAGTTTCCAAAGCCGATGACAACGCGGACGAATTGGACCGCATACTGAACGCAAGCGCGCAGTCTAGACAAATCAGTCTCATAGACCATGACTATGTTTGTCCCTTCACCTTCTAGTCGGCGATGCTGGCGCATCCGTTCCCTCCAGACCGACCAAGTGCCTTTGGTGAGACGCAACGCCCTGACTCTCTCGAGGAGTTTGCCACGCTCACGGGCCTTCCAGACACGAGTGACGGCCCGGATAAGAACGTCATCTTGTCTAGCGAGATGCTTATCTGCTCTCTTTTCCATTCCCTGCAAGTATAGTGAATCGGAGTGCCCCTAAAACAAAACTTACGGACCTACACGTATCCGATCCTGGGCAGCTTTCCATGATCTGACCGCTTGTTTCAGCACGTAAATATCATGGAGTCCGATTGCTGTTTGGCGCTCATAGCTGCGCAGATGGATTGATTTTTAGACCCTAGTAATTTTTTTGGGTGAAGGGACACACGTGTATTTCTTCCACTTCTGCATAGTTTCACGCCTGAGTCGGAGACCGACCTTTGCTCTCAACACCTTTTCAGCATCGCTGACCGCCAGCGCTCGCTTCCAACGCTTCCAGGTTTGCACTACTGCACTACAGGTTGTTCTGCGGTAGAATTGTTCTGCGACTGTTTCTAAGCGATCAAGTCTAGATAAACGTGACTTCCAGCGGAGGAAAAACCGCAAGACGATGCGTTCGTTATACTGCAGTTCAGACAGGTGTGAGCGGAAGGACTGCCGCCATTTTGCCCAGGCGTCCTTCTGGATTTTCATGTCACGCATTTCGCGAATAGTCTTCATTTTGGTTCGCATGTCATTGCGCCAGGCAATCTGCCTTTTCTCCTTCAGCTTTGCTTTCCATAACGTCAGTGCCGTACGCAGACAGCGGGCATTCGCAAGCGCAATAGCTTGCTTATGTTTTTCCATCAGCAAGGCCGCAGTATTACGCCATCGCCGGAGGGCCGACCCAAGGATAACATTATCTCGAGCCTCAGCAACTTGCTGAACTGTCGTCTAGAAACAGCTGCGGTTTTAGTTGATTTCAAATAGCAAGGTAAAGAGAAGTCCGCACAATCAACCACTGGTAGCCGAGTAGCCATATCTCCCAGCAGCGTTCTAGAAGTTTGTCGTCGCGGAACTTATCCGCATCTTCTTCATCTCGGGCCATTTTGATTTTCTTCCACGCATCTTCCTCATTTATCACGCTACCCTTGCGTTCTCGGGATTGGGGTAGTGCCGGTTGAACGTGAGGCTCGGGCTTGGGTAATTTGATTGGCGAAGGAGCACGCGGGGCTAGATGTCGAAAGTCGGCTGTCGCTGACTTGGAAGTGGGTCCTATGCGGACCGCCGCTCGATAAGAAGGGGGGGTATTCGAGTAGGGTAGAATCGCGTCATCCGTGGTGTCCGAGGTATCTTCCCAGTTAGAGAAACCTCGAATTGCTTCCTGATACGTATTTCTGGGTCGAGGCGTTGCTGGATGGGTGAGACTAGGGGGCAAAATTGGATTGGCTAGGCGGGAAGCTAGTGGATTTGGTGACCTGTCTTGTGACGTGCGCTGGGGCTGGTGGAGCCTTGCAATACCATAACGTACAGGTTCGTCGTTGCGTTCTGTGTTAGAGGAATCCTGATCCTCTTCAGTCGGCTCCGTGTCCTGACCAGTCTCACTTGGATCGCGATCCTGATGAGAATGGAGAGTGAATACGTCGTCGTCGTCATCTCGTACGGGGGCCACAAGGTATGCTGGCGAGCGAGCCGATCTCGGAAATGAGCTTTGTCGAGGTTTGGGAGGAGTTCTGGGCCGCAATGGAGGGTGCAGCTGAACAATGTCGTAACCGTGCTGCTTCTTCACGCCATCCCACTTGACCTGCCAAGTGGGACCCCTCAGCTTGCAGATCTCCAGCAGTCTTCCGTAGTGGATTGTTTCTGTCTGAGCGTCGAGACCACGGTCGTGTAATTCGTCGTTGTAGGCCTTCAAACCAGAGAGAAAAGAAGTCGCGTTCGGTGCAATCCTTCTTACGACAGCATCGAGAAAGTTGACCTCCGCAGGGGAGAGCGCTTGTAGCTCTGACCTAGAGGCTGCAGACGCCCGCGAGGCATCGGAAATAGCGAAAGACGATGGGGTCAGGGATTTGGCAGGAGACGATGTATGTGTGGGTCTAAAACCAAACATGGGACATGGGACGAGGTAGGGACGAGGTACGAACGCGTCTCCGCATTTTTTGGCGACGCGACAGACACGTGACATTGCTTATCTAATTACCACCATTGCTTTCCTTCATCCCTGCGATCTCTGCGTCCTTGACGCGGTTGCTTTCCTCGGAACTGGCAGACGCTCAGCCATCGTACATCACGCCAGAAAGACGGGTCGACTGCAGTGCTCACAGTGCCAGTGCCTCCTTCAACATCGAGACTTCAGCAGCGAGCCTGTCCTTTTCGGCGACCAACTCTTCGATGCGCATCTTCTGGCTTCGGTCCCTGCACTCATATTGGATTTTCTGTCGCTCGGTTGTCTGCAACGACTTTGCTGCCTGAGTAATGTCAAACGATTCCATGTACTCCGAGAGGGCCTTCACTCTGGCCTTCATGCCTCCGGTGTAATCCAGCACATTCTCGGCAATAGTCGGCGATACGCTGGAGATCGAAGACGTGTCTTCTGGAAGCGTAAAAAGTGGCAGGGAACCTTCCTCTTCTGATCCCCGACTAGGTCCCGCCTATGGGAAGGTATGCCAATCGGATCTTCGTGAGTAGACCTTTGGCTGGCAGAGAACAGTCACTGACCTGATCTTGGGTCCGCAGTGGTGGTATCCCTTCACGTTCCTTTCCTTTCCTGTTTCGTACGGCCCCAAGCCCGTCAGCCTGTGCAGCGCGAAGCGTGGTCTGAGGTGGCGTAAGTGGTAACCTACCACCACTGGATACTGCATCAGCAGCCGGGCGCCCCGTGGCATCTTCAGTAGGTGGGGTTAGCCGTCGCTTCTTGGGGGTTGTGGGCCGATCCTCTACTCCAACTGTAGACGTAACCGGCTCGGGGCTGTAATGTAATCCGAGAAAGCTCCTTCGTGGCTGTGTCTCGACTTCGCAGTCAACCTCGGTAGGTACTGGCGAAGGTGGCTGGGGGACGTTTTGACTACCGGATGGCGATGTCGAAGGCCTTGGCCCCTTTGACGAACCGCTCCCAGAGCGAACGGGACTGAGGTCTTGTTCTCGTTGTTTCAGGCCAACTTCGATGTCCTCTAAACGCTTCTCACTTCGCGGGGTCTCTGGTGGACTATTCAATGGTGCAGGGTGCCTCCGCAGCGAGCGGGTGGCAGTCGCAGCACTTGAGTGTGCCCTAGTGTTTCCTTCCCTGAAGGGCCGAGGAGCAGGTGACTGGGCTGCTGACGAACTTGAAGCACGGTTATTGTTCGCTTGGGGAACCTGATCTGCCCAATCTAGAGTGAAGCTTAAAGGTCAGTACATGAGCACACCACATGTGTTAGGGCGATCTTACACCAGAAATCGCATTTGCTTTTGTCTGACTGAAGTCTCTTGCAACAGTAGAATTCACTATTCCATAGCATGTAGTCAGGGGTTTGCACGGTGCAATCGTACAATACAACCCGAGTACTAGTATCATGAATCGCACCGATCTGGGTGTTTGGGAGTGTTCGACTTGCGTTTTGCTGCCTCTTCCATGTGTTTGCAATACACATTTCCATCGGGACCGAGGCCATTGTAGTACATGGTAGCACAAGCTAGACAGCAGACGCAGCTCAGCAATCGATCGGTCCAGGGTGTGCGATATTGCTTATCTCACGAGGGATAGAAGCCAACCGTGTCAGTATCATGAAGTTGATCAAATCGGGGCCTTTATATTATATGGTCTCTCGTACAAAGCCCAGTGTACCAATAGACGAAGCAAGAAGCTCCAAGATCCGCTCGCTCTCTTTCTCTTGTATCTTTAATAGCTCCTCCAGTTCCGGCAGCAGCTCGTCACTGTCTATGAGAATCTCCCCATGCAGCCGAAGGAAGACCTTTTGTAACGTCTGAACGGCTTCAAAATCTTTGCGAGATTGTGAGCGTCTCTGAAGCGCATGTATGAATTGCCGCAGGAGACCCAATGTGACCAATGACCGTAGCTCGACATCAACCGCGGCGGGTGACAAACTCTTGATGTGGTCAAAAAGATCATCATCAGCTGGGATCCGACTGTATGAGCGTCTCGCCAAACGAAAATGTTAGTGAACATGCTTACATCTCCCCTTCTCAAGTTCCGCTAATTTTGTTTGTAAAATGCTTTTCGTTTTCGCCATGGTCTTGTCCAGGCGAGTCTTTTTCACGGCCTTTTCTTCCTTCTCCTCTTCGATAGCAAAACGGTGTTCGACACCGGGCAGCGTAGGGAGGAAGAAGGGGGCTTGTTCAGGTTTTTTGGCCGGCTCTGTCGGTTGGTTTCGTTGCTGTGACGTTATCCCGTTTGACCAACTCGAGGGAAGAGCAAGATAATAATGCACGAACTTGAATGACCTCGAGATTCAATAGTGTTTGCCACCGTGACCGGGGCAGCAGAGTCAGAGTGACGAGATCCCCATCTAGCTGAGAAGGCGTGGAGAAGACATCCATAGGTTTATCATCTATGGCTAGTCCAGTCAATGCCTCGAGGGCTGAGGGAATATGCATGAGCCAGGGCGCATGGAGCTAACTGATCGAATCATACCATCATTCTCAACCTCTCCTTGCATCGATGGCAGGGAAACCTCTGTGATATCTTTCTCAGACATTGTTTGAAGAGTGACATCTGTAAATTGTGCTCTATTTGCCCACAAGAATACACCAACGCTGTCCACATGGGCCGTCGCCAAGAAGTCATTTGTGGGTGAGAACGCGATACTTGTCGCGACACTTTGCGTACGGAAAGCGTCAATCAAGCCGCCAGTCGGTATATCGAATGTCCGTATTGTCGAATCCAGGGATGTCGATACTATCCATCGAGAGTCCGGTGAGAACGCCTGGGAATCATCAGCAGGTCTCACTATCAGACAATTATTGGGCGCTTACAATGTCAAGGATTCGAGCTTGGCCACATGATAACTCTCTCACTACTCGCTTTGTTTCGATATCAATAACACGCACTGTCGCGTCTTCGCAGCCAATAGCTAACAGCCCAGAATTTCGATGGAGGATCATGGATTGGACAGATGAGGGCAGCACCAACGTATACTCCAATTTAGTAGTATGAAAATCAAAAAACTACTCTTGATTGTTGAGCGCCTAAACAGGAAAGCTGATGGACTTACATTAATGGTTCCATCTAATGTGCTCGCAATAACGAGACGGTTCAAAGCGTCGGTAGCTAAACCTGTGATACAGCGCTGATTGGCCTTCGGTTTGGAAATAGTATTCAGCCGCTCTATAACTGCTTGAGGGCATGGCCCAGCTTTAAACGTTTTCCGCTTCAAGCCAGATTGCATGTTCCACACGTGAATTTCCCCGGTCAACGAACCTGCGATACCAAAATTTCCACAAGCAGAAACACAGACACACTAGGCAGACTTGGTGAGGTTAAGCCACGCAGTACCAATATTTCCCACCTTCACAGAACCCGACGTGGTTTTTCGTTTGGCACTGTCGGTATAATTCCAGGTGTGTTTCCCCAAACGTTTATTCAGCACCGTCCAGGACCGAACAAAAGGTTCGTCAGCGTGGGCTGTGAGTACGTCGTCCCAGTCTTTTGATCGCATCGACGAGTAGGCAATGGATATGATAGGCGAAAATTTCAGTGAAGCCAAAGATTTAGAGAGCACTGCGGCTTTCTTGACAAGAGAACCTACATAAATTCGATGTCAGAGTCTTCGATCGCCCACACCAATGTCGTATCTACCTTGAGACATCTCGAATGACCTGGAGTCGCGGACGACAGATGTGCACCGCAAGGTCCGGTCTGCTGCAGCAGTTAGCAACTGTTTGCCGTCTTCCCCATAGAATCTGATCAAGTGCGGTGGGGCATGGTGTCCCGAACGGAATTTGAGTAATCGTGGAGCAGCAGTGGATGAGTCGAACACCCATTGCTGTCTACAGTTATATGTGTGGATAGATGAAACAGATTGAGACATACCTTGACACAGTTATCCTCGCCAGAAGTTATCAAAATTGGTTGACCAGGTACCCATTGTACTGCACTGACGGCGCCGTCATGAGCACCCCTGATAAGATGCAAGAGGCGACCGCCAGAGTTCAGGTCCCAGAGAGTCAGATGTCCATGAGAAGACACAGAGGCAAGGACTTGGTGTCCATCTTAAGTAGGAGTGAATGGGGCAAATGGAAACCTGTAGAAATGGACACTAACCACTTCGGAACGATAGTCCTCTGATCGCACCACCCTCCACGAATATCTTTATCAACCTCTCGTCGGCGCGTATATCATATATGGACACTTCTCCGGAGGCAAAGCCGATACCTACGACGTCGATTGCAGGAGACTGAACTAATGCCGTGATAGCAGAAGACGCTGTGCTTGCGAAGCCTCCTGTGGTTAGCAGTTTTGAACTGGAAGACTTGTGTATACACGTCCTGGAAGCAGAAAGCGTGAGTATGGTGCAAATACATAGAGAGCCACTCACTGAGTCCGTACGTTCCATAATTGGAGGTCACCTTCACTGCTAGCGACCAGCACTTTATTTAAGTATGTTGCGGGATGCAGTACCATGACCGCGGTAAAACCAACATCAAACTGGATAGCATAAGAGAACGAAGGCTCTAGAGTAAAATTAGGGTTGCGGAGGAAATAGTCTCGGAAGACTCCTCACCATCATGCGAGGCAACATCCCATATAAGCATCCGCCCACCGTCCTCCGTCAAGGCAAGTAAGAGAGACCCAAAGATGATCATAGAAGCCAGTCGCGTTCCAAATGGATTGGTAGCTCGAGTAACCTGCAAATATTTGTTGAATTGAGTCACAGGAATAGAGTAGTGCACATACCTCTTTTCCCCGAACATATTTGATGACATGGACACCTGATACCACCCATATTGCATCACCTTCCATGGTTAGACATAAGATCGGTTCCAATTCCTCAGGACCTGGTCAGCAGAAGTTTTCAGAGGCACTGCTAACTCCAACGGGTGTTTACCCACCAACAAACAATAGAGTCATCTTTCCTCCCTCCCAAAGTGCCCATGATCTGCCAAGACACGTAAGTAGGTGCATTCGAGGACCCTCCGTAGCCCCCTTGTGGGAACGCGTCTGCAAGTGAAACGGTATGTGATTCGTGACCAGTCCAAGTGCGCGGAATGGTGCAAATAAACGGGTGTCACTAGGTGGTTTTGGTGACGGCACGGGCCTTGCAGTAGTCCGAAACCTCTTCTGTGGTCGTTCCCTGATCCCTTCGGATTCCGTGAATTGTACCATCATCTGGTATTCCTGTGGAGTGGAAACTTCGAAGCACGCCAATCGGTCGTCTGGGACACGTGACTCGACATGTTTTCGGCAGCTAATCAGTATTCTTTTTTTTTGAGAGAGGCACAACGGCTACTGGCAGCCGCCTAGATAGGTCCCAGAAGCACGGCACCAAGGCGCGAAGGTCATCACCGCCAAGAATGCAGGTTTGAAATGGGAGCGCCCTACTCATCAGGGGGGAATTCCATTTACGGAGACATCACATCTCGGAGGAGCCTTCGACATTAAGGACTTACGGAGTACTGTGGGACTCAGCAAACGCACTAAAACCTCTCAGGCGGTTTTCTGCGGGATTCGAACCGCTAATCAGTATTCGATCGAGAGCGGAGCACCTGGACGTGAAGCCAGCCAAAGACAGAGCACAATATTGTGTTCTACTCCCCATCTCTTGTTGACTTAGATGTTCCCTTCTCTATCCTGTCTACCACCGCGTTCACCGCCCAGCACGCGATCTCCTCTTGGGTTGTCGGGCAATAACTTGACCACTGCCTCATCATTGTGTAGATGGTAAGTAATACGATGCGACTGGTAATTAATATTCTCGTGTGTCGTCCCGTCGCTGCTAAGTGTATGTAAGTCCTACATCATGATTCGGCACATGGTCGTGAGTACTGATAAGCTAATGTACATATGTATACCTTGAGCTTGACCAATCTCGTCAACAAGCTGTGTCTCTGCAGCTACTCCACCCTCCATGACAATCCGACGAGCCGTTTGACTGCTCACAGATCATTCAACCTGAATGCCCATTGCGTTGGCAGTGACCTCTACGGTAGAGTTCACGCTGGCGATTGGGATATCATGTTTTGCAACAAGGTTGCGTACCATAGCCCGTGAGGTGTCCGTGAATGTTCTACCCTCCTTGAGACGAAAAATGGATTCAGGGGCCGAGATAGTTGAGGATTCAGCACTTGCATGCTTTCGGGACGGTTTCCTGAGTGCAAGACGCATATATAGTGCACGGCTCCGCTTGGTAAGTACTCCGCGGTGTGTTTGAAGGGCACCGAGATTGACCGCGTTGTTGCTTTGTGCAGCTGCGAGTCCCTTGCCTTGTTTCTTCAGTGTGAGAATAATCTAACCCTGTCACATGGACCGCCTGCGCTCGTTTCGGAACCGTCGCTCATATGTAAGGGCTTGGTTCTTTTGATCCACAAGGCATTCTCGAAGCTTTTGCATAGCAGTGCCAGTATGAGCTACCATGGTTTCAGCTGTGTTGAATGGTGGTGCTGTATTTTCACCTCTCCGCGTAGCATGCAGGTGGGCTAATTGTTTTCTGGCTCCCCGATCGCCTTTTTGATGATTTCCGATAACCGCTTTTCATGTGGGAGGCCCCGCTTGACGCGTCTCGACGCGTCCATCGCACGCGTTTATTAGCTTAGTCAGCACGGAATCAGTGCACTCATAAGTTGACCATGTCCAACCCATCAACCCATTCCAGGTGGCGATTTTTGCTTTGGGGTGTATGTTATTTACTAGTCTGGTTGTAATCTTCATCGAAAAAAGTGGGGTTTACATGCTACTCAAACCTGTATGCTCAAGTTTCACGTCTTTGCGAAAACCTTGACAAAGACTATATACAACAAATCTGTCATCCTCTACCTGTCTCCATACAAACTTTCTGCGATTCGTTGATGCTATTGTGCAAATGGTGTAGGACACTTCTCCCCCCTACAAACGCACAGGCGGAGTTCAAATTTGGCAGGGCATTGCCCCTCTCCATTGCCTCGGCTGGCGCAGTCGCACACGGTGCCAGCCTGCGAAGATGGTGCCCACCGGTTGGATCACTTTACGCGGCTGGCTCACTGGATAGAGTAGTCCGCGAGGAACGGCATCACTTTCAAGGTCGTAGTCTTCGAGATTCACGAGCACGTCTCTTAGTCATGAGTAACTTGAACTTGGCAATAAAACATGTTCAGAGTGTGGATCGACAATACTGTGCAGCATCCCACCAGGTCGTGTGCGGGTCAAGGTTGACACGATTTGTCTCTGCATCAGCTGCACGCTATGGTGCAGAGCTGACTAGGGAACTCAACAACATCGCCAAATCTGGCAATGGTCCTCAGTGGCACAGAAAACCTTATCTCAGCGTCTTGATTTCTGCTCTCGACCTCGTTCTGTTCACCCCCTTCTCTTGTCTACATAGAGTACTATAATTCACCCAATGACTTCTCAAACCCAAACTTCAGGAAATGTTCCAACCTTCAAACTCGTTCTCGGTATGTCAACACGTTCGCTTTTCATCTGACAGTCTATTCGAGTGCTGATTTTCTCTTTCTTCCTGTTTCATCGATGCCCCGTCTCACTCGCATCTCGTCCCATTGCGATACGTTCTCAAAACATCATATCTCCATGTACTGTCTCAAAACGTCTTAGTCGGTGATGGTGGTACCGGAAAAACAACCTTTGTCAAGGTAAGGCCTCTGCTACGATGGCAACTCTTGGACCCGATCGCGTGCTGATCCCCACGGTTTCGTAGCGTCACCTGACTGGTGAATTCGAGAAGAAGTATATCGGTACTCTCCTTTTCTTCATACCTGCAATATCTACATCCCTGACGGTGGTTTGTAGCCACCCTCGGTGTCGAAGTTCACCCCTTGACATTCTCAACCAACTTCGGCACTATCTGTTTCAACGTCTGGGATACTGCGGGTCAAGAGAAGTTCGGTGGCCTTCGCGACGGTTATTACATACAAGGCCAGTGTGGTATCATCATGTTCGATGTCACTTCGAGGATCACATACAAGAATGTGCCCAACTGGCACCGTGATCTTGAGCGTGTTTGCGAGAACATTCCAATCGTTCTCTGCGGGAACAAGGTCGATGTCAAGGTGAGTCGATGGACCTCATCGATGTTGCAAGGTCAGACTGAAACAAATATTCTTGTAGGAACGTAAAGTGAAGACAGGTGCCGTCACTTTCCATCGCAAAAAGAACCTCCAGTACTTCGAGATTTCCGCGAAGTCGAACTATAACTTCGAGAAACCTTTCCTGTGGTTGGGAAGGAAGTTGGTTGGGTAAGCCCGGTTGCCATCCTGGTTTCCATCGATCGACATTTAATTTATGGACTGTAGAAATAATGCACTCGAATTCGTTGCCGCGCCAGCCCTTGCACCTGCTGAGGTTTGCGTGGACTCCAACCTGATGGCGCAATATGAAAAGGAGTTGAAAAACGTGAGTCATCCATTCTTTGGTCAGCTATATGTCGTTGACTCGACATACCAGGCTGAGGCTGTACCTCTTCCCGAAGAGGATGAGGATCTCTGAGGCGGATACAGCATCTTCACATGTGCTCCATACGGCCGTGGTCTCATAGTCTTGTGTCACCCCTACAGTTCTTCTCGTCCTTTCTTCTGTCATTCAATTCTTTTTACCCACCTCTTCCGACTGCACATCTCCTTGTTGTGATCATATTCAGTGAGCATGAATCATACGTACTTGGCAAGCTTGCAACATTTGTGAATGTAAGGGACGCAGGCAAATTTAGTATGACAATAATATCGAATGCCAGCTAGTAGGAGGTTGTTGTATACATAGCATTACATAGGGTCAAGAGCAGTAAAATGCCAGTTCTTACGGTCAAAAGTTTCCTGGTTTGACTACGTTTACGAGAGACTGTTGCAGCACCTTCTGTGCTAGTAAACTACAACCTGTTAACAAGCCTTTTGTCTCGAGGCTTGTAAGCTGCAGTGTCGCATGGCCCTCGTCTAAAAACTGAGCCTGAATGTACTGTGGCCAAGACAGAAAGGCGTGCAGTGTTTCCTGATCTTTGATGCCCAACTGGACGAAAGCATCCAGACGGTGCTCGAGGTTGGGTGTCAAGGAAGCCAGAAAGTCCCTGATAATAAAATCACGATTCCCCTACACTCCAATGAGATACCTCGTCATGTTCAGGGATGATAAACTGACCGACACGTCGTTTGGATCCTCTAGGTTCCCCATAGGCTGTAGAGAATCAGTATCTGATTGGTACGACTTGATATGGGCCCACTAACGCCCGTGGAGGAAGCCCTCGACTTTGGTGCACCAATCTGCTTCGAATGGTCATATCCAGTGCCCAAGAGGTGAGGCCTTCTTCCGTCCACATATCTCTTTAGGTAAATGCGTGCCGGCCAGTCGTTCTCATACTTGGTCAACCACGGATGCCTAATTCGGGCCTGGAGCAGAGCTCGTAAACGGCATGCAAGTGATCTATGACACGCATACACACTTTGGCAATGAGTTGATCCACACGCTCGGGAGCTTGTTCTTCCAAATACTTGAACGGATGCAGGTACTGACGATAGAGAGCCCGGATGGTCGCCTGCAGCACCTCAGAAGTCAAGATCGCACGGCACGCGTCACGAGCACAACAGACCGTTAATTCCTTGTGTTCCTTGGAGCCCACCCTGATTCCCGCTGCACGGAAAAAATACGACGCGCTCCGGTTTATGTTGTGGAACATTGCGACCGCACTGGGACTTGGAAGGGGGACGACCCGTGCGGTGGCTTTGGGACACTGCTCTGCAGACAGTCATGTTCTGTCACATCGAAGATGGGGTGGCCCTGCACCACTTGCCTTGCATCACGATCAGACTGGGGGATTGGCGGGGCCATGAGGCAGCGAACGGGTTTATATGTGGTGGGGTGCAGCAGGTTGACCGAGCAGGCTTTGGCGGGGGTACACGTGACTGATAGCGTATGTAATGGGTCGTTTGGTACCGCACAGAGACCTGGCAGTCGCTCGTGTCGTATTGTCAATCATGCCCGTGAAAAAGACCTCCTCCGTCTACCCGCAACCCGACCCCGTCTTCGAGGATGACATCGACATGGACGTCCTGCAATCCCCCCCATCCACTCCCTCCGCCGCAGCACCACCACAGCCCTCGTTCTCCACCCATTCCATAGCACCCTCCCCCAAATCATCTCCTGCTCAGCAACGCTCCCCCCCAGATGCCCTGGCCCGCCCCCGTCCACAAAGATCGCCCGTCCACACCCCCGTACCGGACCCCGCAATCGACATCACCCGCCTCCGTGTCCGCGCCCAACGCCACCATTGCCTGTATCCCGGTGCCACCTTTCAGGGAACTCAGAAGAGCGGTAGGAACAGCTACGATGTGAACGTTACCATCGTCGTACGTTCTACTTGCGTCACACCCCTATCATGCACTCATGAGCTAAAGGACGTCGACTTCTCTTCCTCGTTCCTCTGCGGGTATCTGCGCATACGCGGATTGACCGATGATTGGCCCGAGTTGACGACTTACTTTGACGCAGAAATCATCGGCAGTCGCTACGGCTTTTTGACCCAAAAGTGGGGAGCAAACGAACAGGAAGATATGGTGCATTGGCAACGTTTCCCGGCTTTCCGGCACGTCAAAAACGAACTCAGGAGACCACATTTAATCATGCCCGATCGCGATCGGGGGGCCGTTTTTATGAGGTGGAAAGAAAGATTCCTTGTCCCCGATCACAGAGTGCAAGATATCAACGGCGCAAGTTTTGCTGGTGCGTCCTCTTCTCCCCCGTGACTGTTCACCCATCCATAGCGTGCGCCAAACTCACTCGCCTCTGATAGGTTTCTACTATGTTTGTGTTGACTTCAATCCACAATCTCCAGGAACCAACATTCGCTCTGTCGCACAATCGTTCCCGCTCTGCTCAGAGGAATGCGGAGAGGGCGACTTGTTGACGTCCCCTTCTCCTGGTAAACTGGAGTCTATTCCAATTGGTCGTCGTCGTCGAGACTCCAGTGTTCGACGAGGACGTGGATCTTCTATCGGCCCGCGTTGCCCACCGCCAGCTGCTACTATGAGTGGCTTTTACTTCCACCAAAATTCAGAGCCGTGCGTGATATCTCTACCTCGGGATTGCATTCGCTCAGCAATTCGCGTACATTTCTCAGATATCAACAACTATCACTTAGTCATGTACCTGAACGCTCGAGCTCCTGCTTCGAGTTTCGCTGAAAGCTTTGATGGTGACAGTTGATTCGTCGTTGTAATGGACTGCGCGCCTTAGATCTTTGCGATCTCCGCTGTCGCTTTCCAAGTTGGACTGCATATCCGTGAGCTTGTTTGCTTCTCGCTTAGTACCCCCCCTCATGGCATCCTACGCTACATGTATTTTGTGCGCACTCCTTGTTTTTAATAATGGATTCGTCGGCTATTGTCTCCATTTCGGTTACATAAGCTGCAATTAACATTCGAAGACAATTGCAGGAGAATATCATATGTACCGATAGAAATTGAGTTCAAATCATTCTTCCTGAAAATAGTAGAGAGCTTGTCCGGTTGGCACCACTGGCAGGCTTGGATAACTTTAGCTTCCATTCTCGGGTAGGTCTACGACCGGATACTTTCCGTAGCGCCGCCGAGGAGTTCTTCGAATCCACAGGTCGGGCGTGTGGCCAGCGGGTTCGATGATGTGCCAGGCCTATGGCCAGCATGGCTTGCTGTAGGACCTTCTTACGGCCGAGCTATGTACTACCGGCGGTCGAGAAAGCACCCTCTTGACTTCTACATTCAGCCATGCGTTTGTTCGGTGGAAAGAACATGAGTGAGTACACTGACACACGTTTGGATTCCGTGCTGACTACACGCCAGCTTTTTTTACACGGCAACTTGCCTGTATCTATTTTTCCGTCCATCGCCATAGTTGATCCCACAGACTACGGACAGCTCGTTGGCAACTCCCCAGATTGTCATAGTGGGTACGGGTTTGTCGACTTCTATTACCACGACAGTGTGAAAGGCTCACGCTCTGACGTAGCACTGCCAGAATTACTATAGCAGTGAACCTTATGGCCAAGCCAAGCTTCACCGAATTCGTGGTGTGTCAGGCCCCTTCAGCGTGCAATCGTGTGGCGTTGGGCGTCGTGACGAGATTCGCCGGCTCATACATGCCATGTACATATTGGAAGGCGTCGAATGACGGCTGAGCGCGACGGGTAGGTTACACTGTGCGCACTGGGCCTGGCCCTCATAACGTATGATGGTGGCCCAATCCGCTTCCGTGACCCTGCTTCTTCGCCAGGACAACACCGATCCCGTGCGTATTAATTTGATCATCTTAGAGACAATTTTGACAAGAATTCTTGAGCCAGGGTTGCGGCCCTGATAGATCCCCTTTCCACAATGCTGAATCCCCGCTGGGAATGAGTTGTTACATCTCCTGACCACCAGCCCGAGTACCCATATCGTAAGCACGAGCCAACCTCGTTGAATGGGATGAAAACGTGAATTCGCACAGGTTTACGCTTGGCGTGGTCTCTAACAAGCTGCTCATGCTACTGATATCATCATATGTATACGGTGGACGCCTTTACGTCACTTTACCCTAAGGAATGTGACAGATAGTATAAACACGCTGGTGTCATTGGGAGTAGGTGCTCTCCGCATGGTGTTTTACCTCGCCACTGGGACCCTTTCTGATGCACGCTCGTGGCGTGGCATGCAGGGCGCAATTCTTGCCGATCTTCACCATGGTTCGTCGCACGAGTGGGTCCAAGTGCACGTTTTGCCATGCGCCGAGCCCGATCATATGCATGAGGGCGAGACGGATATCACGAGTGGATCAAGCGGGCGTTCGCCCGGGTCCCTTTCCTCATACGAGCGTACCGCACATCGATCATAGTTGGAGTACGTCCTACTTGGCCGGGTTCGGAAGTACGAATACTCGTTCGAGCCAGACCC
This sequence comes from Nevesoporus exiguus, assembly GCA_038089155.1. Taxonomy (NCBI): domain Eukaryota; kingdom Fungi; phylum Basidiomycota; class Agaricomycetes; order Boletales; family Boletaceae; genus Nevesoporus; species Nevesoporus exiguus. Next base: position 108,526 of record JBBPKI010000001.1, read on the forward strand.
TTTGGTCTGATCCTATTGGTTCCTTTGCAAGAACGATCTGCCATGCGGCGAGATCGTGCAGATGGGAACGATTCGCGTTACTTATCGAGGACAGCACCGCTCGCGATTCAATATTTGAAGGACGCTGCGTCCACGGAAAATGTTGACAGGATTATCGTACCCCCGGACAACTTTGAGCGTTCCTATCGGCACCTTACGAAACTTATAACGCTGGGATGTATTGTAGATAGTCCGTACGTCTAGCTGGAATGGGCAAGAAGGATGGTATCATGCTCTCTAAATACCAGGAGGCTTTTGTTTGGCAAGTATACAGGTCGATGCGTATCGCCCTGAATGGGATAGGGATGTGCCCCCCGAGGTCTCAATGATCATCGGGGCCGTGTTCCCAGCGTCTGGCAAGTTGGTCGGCATACGGGCGCTGAGTCCACGCTCTGGACCAGGGCGCGCACCGGTGCGGGTTGATTGCCTTTGAAGGAAGGCGTCGTACCACGCGGCAGGCACGTGTCGGTAGATTGAATTTTGAAGTTGATCTCGCCCACCACCGCTGAGGCGCTGGAAATGGAGGACAAGGCAGTGAGGAGACGCGACATGTGGATCCGGAGACGATTTTCGTGTGCGGGGGGAGGGTCGATGGAGGGCGGGGATGTTGCGGAGCGAGATGGGTGTAAATATGAGATGCGACTGTTCGGCCTTGACCGAGCGTGACTTGCCAATTCCTTTCTTCACTGCGCAGGAAGCTCGAATCGGCTCAGCCTCGCCTGCCAGCGCGAGCAAGTCCACCCCGTCCGTCCTCCCTTTTCTTTCCGACACCAGCACAAGCCTCCTGCCATCATGGCTTCTCATCCGTCCGGAACGAACAACGTTGTCGGCGTACACTACCGCGTTGGAAAGAAAATCGGCGAGGGCTCCTTCGGTGTCATCTTCGAAGGTACTTACGTCCCCTCCGCCGTCATCCGTCATCCGTCATCCGTCCTCACCCTCGCCCCAGGGACCAACCTCCTCAACTCACAGACCGTCGCAATCAAGTTTGTGCGTCCGCAGTACCATTCCCGCACCATCCCGCTCTCATCTTTTCCTGCAGGAACCCCGCAAGGCCGAAGCTCCCCAATTGCGTGACGAATGTCGCTCGTATCGCATCCTCGCGGGCTGCCGTGCGTCCCTTCATCTTGCTCAGTCCCTGTCGCCCATCGACGTCGTTTCTAGCCGGGATACCTCAGATCTACCACTTTGGTCAAGAGGGTCTGCATAACATCTTGGTCATCGACCTCCTCGGCCCCAGCTTGGAAGATCTCTTCGACATGTGTGGACGCAAGTTCTCAACCAAGACCGTCTGCATGGCCGCAAGGCAGATGGTGCGTCGCACCCCACCCTAGGACACTAAACGTACCTTATGTAATCCTTCAGATCTCCAGAGTACAAACCATCCATGAGAAAAATCTCATTTACCGTGATATCAAACCCGATAACTTCCTCATCGGCCGTTCTGGAACCAAGGCTGCTAATGGTAAACTTTGTTTGCTGACCACAGAGTGACCCTACCCTCACCGAGGTTACTGCAGTCATTCACGTTGTTGATTTTGGCATGGCCAAGCAATATCGTGATCCGAAGACGAAACAGCACATTCCTTACCGTGAACGGAAGAGCCTTAGCGGGACTGCACGGTATATGAGTATCAATACGCACTTAGGACGGGGTATGTCGGGTTTAATAAATATATCTCCCCCAGTATTCCTGAGACATTTCTTCGGCAGAGCAATCGCGAAGGGATGACCTGGAATCTCTTGGCCATGTCTTCATGTACTTCTTGCGTGGCAGCTTACCTTGGCAAGGTCTGAAAGCCGCAACAAACAAGCAAAAGTACGAGAAGATCGGAGAAAAGAAGCAGACGACGCAAATTAAAGAACTCTGTGAAGGCTACCCAGGTCAGACATTGAGCTTGGGACCCTAATTTTCGTCTAATTCGTCTTTCAGAGGAATTTGGCATCTATCTAAACTATGTCCGCAAACTTGGTTTTGAAGAAACTCCCGACTATGATTTCTTGCGAGAGTTGTTCGCCAAAGTCATGAAAAACAACAACGAGGTTGATGACGGAGTTTTCGACTGGAATTTATTGAATGGTGCGTACAGTGTACCTCTCTGCCTTCCCGGCTCATCAAATTGTCAGGTGGGAAAGGTTGGGAAGCATCGATGGTGCGTCTTTTCGTATACAATCAATCGCATATAAGCTAAACGTATCGCGGCGCGTAGGGTCAACAACCGGTCCACTCCCAGGTCCAGAACGTGCCAGCTGCTCAGCCTCAGGACCGTCGACGGGACTTGGAAAGACAACGCGATACTGAATGGAGAAGGGCGTCCCAAGGCAATCCCCAGGTGATCCCTCCATCTCCCGCGCTAGTTCGCCATGGGTCGAAGCAGCGGAGGGTTCCAAATGCGCTCACGCCTGGCACTGGTGCTACCCCCGGGCAAGCTACACCCTTGTCTGCTGCTGCTCAAGTCAACGTTCCCATATCAACAACTCAGAACCGAGTGAGCTACAGCGGCGCTGCGCAACACCCCTACGCCAATGCCGCTCCAGGCGTGGATTATGGAAACGACGAAGCATTATCCAATCAGCCCTACGGTCGTGCCTCACCCATGATGTCGACCGTGGGTGCTGCACCACCGGCGATCAGTAACGTCCGTGCACGAGGAAACGAAGTTGGTGTATCACAAGATGAGTATCATGACCAAAATGGCGATGTCCGGGAACCCAAGTCAAGTTTCTGGAGAATTCTCACATGCCGGTGTGGTTAGGCGCCCATTTTCAACACACCGCCTCTCTTGCTCTGCATGCTACCGAACGTACATCATCACGTCGCCGGTCGTTCCGTCATGGAGTTTTGATATACCCGCTTCATTAGTCGCACCTTAATATCCGCTTCACTTGGTCATATGGTTTTTACCAGGACATGACAATGCTGACATTCTCAGACTCTCAAGATTTTTGCTATCATGGAACCCTAAGGAACACCCTTTTTACGATCTGATTAGTGCTTTGCGAGTTGGTAACAAAATATGTGTTCTCAGTTATGTGTGAACTTGTAGACTCCAAAGTAGTGACGACATCAACTAGGAAAGTAAGATGACAAGGATATGAATCATAGAGCAACTGAACTCTGCAGTAGCGCGACGGGAGACTTGGGTGGTTATACACGGTCGAAAAGAGTGGACGGGGGCGAAGGTGGCACTGCAAATGCTGCGTCACCCGGGTGAAAAGGAAAATCAAAGAAGTACCCCAACCTTGGTCATTCACATTGTCGTGGACTTCCATATCGGCCCTTGGCGATGTGCCAAGAATTCCAGCCCCGATAGTCGCGGAGTTTGGTGGTGGTGGAGAGGGTGGCCCCACCGCCTTGGCCCTTTGCCTCCTTCCGTTAGGTGGTCCGGCCGGACCACGCCTCCGACCATGCTGCTGGGCTTCAGAATAAGGTTGTCTGCGGCTACCTGGAGCGTCTCCTCCACGCCTTCGTATCCTGTGGCTGCGCGGCTCCGTTGGGGTGCGCTGACGAGTAGATGGGGAAGCAGTCTCTGGAGGGGATGGTGTTGGTAGAGGGAGGGTTTCAATGGGAGGATATTCCGGCTCCTGGACCTCCGTAGCTTGAAATCGACTATTAGCGACGATGTTTCGCATTCGCCATCTTGGGTGAGTGGAGAACTCCTGGGGTGGATTGGGAGTAAAGTTGGACGGTCCACTACTGGACGGTGGAGGTTGATAATGGTGAGGTCCCGAAGAGTTATACCTCCTTTGAATTTCGTCTAGATTTTCACGGTACATGTCGCGCTCGCGCTTGCATGTCTCCACTTGAGCATGCAGCTCACGGTTCTCAGCTTCCAATTTCATAATACAACTAGACACGTCCTCAGAGGGCCGGTTGGTGGAATTAGTTCGAGTGAAATTGAGATTCTTTTGTACACCAACATCCCTATATTGAGGTTTCACGGCAGGGATGATTACGGAATTACTGACAGGAGGGACTGGGTCGCGAAGGGGAGAAGCGACATGACGAGCTGAAGTAGTGCTATTTGATTGAAATGTTAGATTGAGTGCATTGGCAAGGAGATTGTTACTGTTTGGCGGTGGCCGATCTCGGACAGTAAGGAAAGGACAGGTGCGCTTAAAGGATCGTAGTGGCCTTTCAAGTCGTTTGGCGTAAGGTTCTGCTTCTCGCTACAGTGAGTGGGTCAAGCTCACCGAGAAGCAGGACCTTGTGGTATTTTCCTCTTCCTTTTCGACGACGGCCGATTGGCTATATCTTGCGCGGGCGACGGAGGGTTATCAACGTCGGGGGAACCAGTAGTATCTAGCAACGAAGGGCCAGGAGCTCGCTTTCGCTTGTGTCGAGAAGATGACGGGTCCTTTTCTCTTCTCCCATTGTGCCACTCTGGTTGTGGGATTTCGACGCAATCGAAGACGAGCCTTGGTCTAACTTGCGAACCAGTTACGAACAAACTAGCAGCTGAAACCGATGAAGTGGAGTGAGAGGGCTCCATAGAGCGTCGTTGGATCGGTGTCTCCGGAACCGGGATGACAAGAGTCGAGCTGCGTGATGGCGAATCGATGTCGGTTGGGAGGTCGGTCAACTCGCTGAGGTTTCCTGGGTCATCTAGGAGAGCCGAGGAAAGAGATGCCGCCATAGAAGATCGCCCCCCACTCGGAGGCAGGGCGTACTTCGAAGCGTCGTGCTGTGTCCGAGTTGTCGCACCGGCAGGACTGCCAAGTGCCCGGAACGTGGCCGACTTGGGCGAATGAGGTATTGGATCGACGACAGGTGAGAGAGAACCAGGGACGAGGGACGAGCTAGACTGGCGAGAGAATTGAACTCCGACCATACCTCCTGATGAAGCAGGAGTCGATACTTCGAGGGAATCAGTCGTTTGAAGACCATTGCCTTTCGACACTCGTATCGCCAGGTTCGTTGAAGGAGAGTCGCCCAGGGTGTGGCCATCGTGTAACTCGTCAGCGCTGATGCCGTCCGGTAGCCTGACTAGTGGCTTTGGGGAACTTTTCGCAAGCTTGGTACGATGTAGTCAATGGAAATGGGGGTTCAAGACGATTACTCACTGGAATTGATGTCGTCTGTACAAATCGATCGTACCAGCCGTGTTTGGTCGTCTCGGGTGCTATGGCCCTGCAGGTTGTGAAAGTCTTGGCCAGATAGCAAAGCCTATGCGACATATTGGGTCGAGAACCCTTTTCTTCGTCCTGAATGACGCGCTGCAGTGCGTCTTGATACTGTTGCAAATTACTACGGTGAGACTGATGCCAATTTGCGTCCCCGTCACAACTATCGGAAAGTATTATAGCATCCACCGAATGGACGGAATCCAATTCAAGCAAGTGGGTATAGCACTTCGAAGAGTGGCATGACTTGCAGTATATAGTTGCGGGCGCAGGTGCTGGGTGTGGCACATGCACTCGACAACTCCTCATTGCCTGAAGGATGTCAAAGACCAGTATATTATTACACAGGAGAAAGGTCACACCTTGGTATCACTTTGTCGTTTCTGAAACAATTTGCATGCAGCTTCAAATATGTTCGCGTCTCGCCCAGAGAGTAATCGACTTTTTTAATAGATGAGTGCAAGCTCGCGTACAATAGACACGACTTACAGTGGCTCCTCCGATAAGTACTCCCGTATATCGAGATAGTCTTCGTTAACTCGTTGAATTGCCCTGACCGCCCGGTCCCTAATTCCCAGCAGGTCACTGAAGGGTCGGCACTGGACCGGCTGCATCTCTCCACATTGGCATGTCCTGCCCTCCACATAACACAAGGGACAGAGGACAAGGCCGTCGCCGACCAGTAAAACTCCCGTGGAGGCAGTGGAAGAAGATGCAGGAAGACACAAATCGCATTCAAAGAAACTTTGGAATATGTCAGCCCCACAAAAATCGCAGTGAAGATTGTCCGTATGGGGGCTGTCGGAGTGCGAAACATGGGGCATGGAGTCGCGAGAGACCGAGATCTCAGCAACAAGAACATCATCAAAAAGGTAGACAAGTTGTTTCAGGTTCTCTGCAGATCTGGGACAGTAACTGCTTTCACGACTTTCCGGCAGGTCTTCCACAAGTTTAGTAAAATGTTGCAATGCATGGTATATGTTTGACTTGACTTTGTATATTTCCTGTCTGCACACTCTGCACATGATGCGTCGACATACATCTGGTTACTGCTTCACCGGAACACTTACCTGTGATATATGGGAAGCTCATGCCAGAGCGCTGTCCGCAAACCATTTAGAGACATCCGTGACCATGAGGCCTTGATCGTGATTCCACCTTTGTTGACCACTTGGTGGCAGCATCTCGGAGGGACGAGAACAAGATCACCTAGTTGCTGTTCTGCGATAAAAACGTCGAAAGGAGCATTTGCAAGTTCTTCGATGGTTACGACATGTGTTTCCAGATCAACTTCCTGTCCCAGTCGATGAAAATATGCGGCTACGCGAGGAGCAGCCGAAGACTTTGTCATGAACCAGAAAGCCGAACCAGAGTGTTCCGAAAAACACATGAGGTTTTGACCAGACGATGCACAGAGGTCTTTATGGAACGGTGTGAACGTATCCCCTATGCCCATGTAGCACATGAGAGTTTGGACCTTGGCCTGAGCTGGTGAGGAGTAAGAATTAGGAAGAGCACTCGACAACAAACCTCGTCGGGGAGGAACTTGAGGAAATCGTTTGAGCCATGGAATAAAAGATCGTTGGGTATGGCACCCGAGTCTGCAAACCACTCTGTCCATGCAGCAGGACAATCGCCATCTTTTCCGTAGAGTCGCTCTTGTTCTAGAATAAGAAGTAAGTTATTGGCTCGCCGCGCGAGGACCACGCGCAAGGTTTACCATCTACGCTTGCATACGCAGGTGCCTCACGCAGCTTGCTGACGAAGTCGTCCATAGGGATCTTGAAGTCGACCCAGCTGTGGACGTTGCGGACGGTAGGATCTGGATGCAGAAGTGAGAAGGAAGCTGCGAAGAGACAAACACGACGCACTTTGATCACCGTTCATTTTCAGCCAGTCAATATTGAATAAGGACTTTGGCCACCGAGGATGTCTGTTCCAACCGGCGATGATCAAGGGGTTGCCGTCCCGCTCGACTTCTGGGATGACAACCTCGACCTTGGCATTGGGGGAGGTGTAATGCACGCGCTTGACGGGATGGAAATTGGGGGAGCTTGCGATGATGGACTGTATCTCCCAGCCGAGGGTGGATATGAGGGGGCGATGTGCGATGTGCTGGCCTGAGCGGGGTGGAGCGACGAGGTCTGGTCCCTCCTGCGACGACGCTCTGGAACGTGTCCCCTCCATGATGGTAGCGAACTAACGACAGCCGCTCGCGCCCTGAAATCATCGTCACGTGATTATCCACAACGCCGCGTCGCGTCGAGCACGTCCTCGACAGCGGCGTCGACGATGTCCGCCCCAGCGACCGACGACCACGCACGGCCCAGGCAAGATCCCGACTTTGATTTCTGGGACTTTGTCGGCTGCGCAGTCTGTCACCTCCCCTTCTCCCCACCCGACAGGGGCCCTCCCCCCGTGCCGTTCTGGATCACCGAGTGTGGCCACGTCTTGTGTAACTCTCACCTCGGTCTGCGTCGACTGCTCTCGTCTGCATACACAGAGTACTCATTCGTCCAGCAGACCCAAATCAGAGCTGCGCGAAATGTGACGAACAAGCCATACAACTCATGCCTCTCCAGCGCAACGTATGCACACCTTCTTGTCTGCCTCGTCCCTCACGCTCCAGATCTGCTAGATCGATCCGCCCATGTCAGATTGGTTTCGCTTCTTACCTCACGCAATTGACGGCATAGCCAACGCTGTAAAGGTAAATCCCACCTGGCACCTTTGCACGGCACGTCACATCTCCTCGGCCAAATTCAGTTCCAGCAAGAGTCGCTTGCTGCACTCGTGCGACATTATCGAAATCAGTGCCAGCAGCTTTCTTCAACTTGCGACCGGTTACGGAACGAGCGCAGGTCGCTGAGAAAGTTGGTACTCTGTCTATTTGACCCCCTTGCAATAAAGAGGTACTCTCTAGGGATGTCGAAGGCCTGCGGAGAGAACTCCATTTATGCCGCAGCAGCGGGTTTGTTGCGGACCAAACTCGGGAGCCGTCAGCACATCTGAACCACAATGGGAAGCGACCCATGGCCGGAATGCAAGGGTAAGTTACTATCGTGACGCGTGTTCGTCGGCACGAAAAAAAACCGTCCCAGTCAGAATAGCAGTGTCAAGACAAATTCAAGCCCAAGATCCATCCCAACTCCGGTGGGTCCTTTGCGTCTTACTCTCCCGCCTGGGGAACACCCCACTTTCAGTCGACAAGAACAAGAGTATACGGTTGACAGACCTGGCAGTAGCCGGTTTGCAGAGTATGCTCTCGCCAACTTCCCGTGCAGCTCCCTCATTTGCCCTTCAGGCGATATGCGTATCATGGAGAGAACAACCCCAGAGCGAGAGCATCCCAGTCTGCGGATGAACAGCAACCAGCATCCCGACCACCACCAAGATTGCTCGATATGAACCATGGTATGATGGCTCCACCACCTCCGCCAAGTCGGGGAAAACGCTTCAAGCCAGCGACAGGTCAATTGCATTCGCAAACTGACCAGCTTGAAAGCATGGATATTTTGACGTCGCACAGTCTTGGATCACAGCGAGTTGCAAAAAGTGCCGAGACCATGGGACCACCCCCGACACCGCAACGACCATTTTCTCTGGCCTTGCGGATGCCGACCAAAAATGCTACACTTCAAGCATCCTCAACCTTGCAGACCAATCGATTTGTGCCTAGCTCTTCTCACGGTCGGACGTTATCCGGACCCACGCCTACTGCGACTTCTACCGGCATGACACCCTCAGGCAATGTCTGCAAAGTGTCGAGTGGGAACCGCATGCCTTTTGTGCCGCAACGTTTGAACGGGCTTAGGTGATAGAGTCTACCTTGTCTCTGTAAAATAGATACACTTGCACGTAGAGACAAGTACTCGTCTTACCGGCCGTTTCGAAATAACAAAGGGTGGAGCGGGCGAGGCACTGCTTCCGTGATTGGCAACGAGCCCGTGCCACTGCGGAGGGGTCAATAATTTACAACCCGCAGCACCCATCCCTCTTCTACACACTCATCTGAACTGCAATGGCGCACAGGGACCCGTATGCCGAGCAGTATGGACGGTACCAACCGTACACTGACACACCAGGCCTTCACTCGTACAACAACGCAGAACCTCATCAAGCTTACGACCAGGGCGGTTATGATGCCTATCGAGAAGACGCCAACTATGGTCAGTCCACGAACCCTGAGGGGTCAGCATTCACCCCCGGCCATCAAAAATCGGAAAGCACTACTCAATACGACCAAAGTGCCTTTGCACGAGCTACCACCAGGAAGTGCGTATCTTGAGACCTGCCAGAAAGCGATGCCGAGCTGCTGCTATTATACAGTCAACCCCGGGACCTGAGCCACTGGCGTCATGAAAATCATAGTGGTCTGTGGACGAAGGTACGGCCTGCAATGACTCCGTTGTGACGTCTGGTTTGATCTTTTGGTAAGGGCGGCCGAGGGGCATGTATCGGACGGTTCTGTTGCTGTACTCTCATGATTGTCATCTTCCTCATTGTCAGCATTTTATTACCGCTTGCGCTGGTGAGTGGTATCTTGTTGAGGAACGCAGCACCATTAATGCAACCTGGCCGCTTAGTGGACTCGTCCTCCAAATGTTATAGTTGGGAGCGTGCAAGCTTCGTCGAATGGAAGCGAGGTAAACTGCCTCTCACTGCTCTTACTGGTGTCTAATAGGACTTTCCGATCCTATAGATCCAGCTTTTGAGCAATGGCGTTCAGATCAATCTTGAGATCCCTATCTAGTATGCGTGGCACTCTAGATTCTTTGTAGCATTGCCAGGCACTCACCAGAATGATAGCGTCAGCAATCCTAATTACTTTAGTGTATCATTCTCTTCGATCAAAGCGAATGTATGCATCCCGCAATCTGCCTTTCACTATATTGACTCTTCTCAGATTTACTACCCCATCGGCAACACACATATCGGCCAAGGACAAGAGAATGACGTGACTTTCCACTCACATTCCGCCACGAACTTTACCTTCCCCTTCTCTATCCAATATACAACTACGATGTCTTCAAGCGCCCAAATTATTACGGATCTGGCGACAAAGTGTGGCGTTGAGGGTGGTACGGTGTCCGACATTACCGTGAACTATGACATCACGGCAAGTCCAGTTGGATGTATATGGGATCACCTGGGACCTAATCATTTCTGTTCTACTAGCTGGCTTTGCGCGTGCTTTTCTTTACTATCTCACCGACGATCAACAACTCTGCCAGTTTCCAGTGCCCTCTGACGGCGTCTGACTTAGAGGTGAGTTGTCCTTTGGACCAGTACGACGTGACTTTCTTATGTTTCCAAGGGTCTGATTTCTGTACTCTCGGGGGGTGGTTGACTTGAAAACTAGACACTTTTTGTCCGTCTTTCCCGGACACGTTCTATGATGTCATGTAAATACCATATGGACTACAAGATGTTCGTGTCCTTTGTTTTGAGTCGCACGTTGCGCAGGTGCATGTTATTGGTCGATCTACTAGCCGACATCGGTTGCCCAGTACTAGCTTGGAATGTCACCTGAAGGAGAAACATTCCTGCCCAGAATACACTCCGTGTTCTACGCAATATTCGATGTCAAGACTGGTCCAAAAATTGTTTTCCAAGTCCCTGAAGGCCTCATAACACCGGCTGCACCAGCCACCAGCTTGTCGGTGACCTCCTCACCGAAACCGTCTAGCGCGACCCTAGCCGAGGGGGAAGAGCAGAAATTATCTCGTCGATCTAGCTCTTCCTTGGTCTCGGCAGGCGGCCAGCGTCCAAGTCCTCTACGTCATTTACCCTCTCCTCAGCACCGTTCCTCCTCTTCCAACAAGACTCTCTTCAGCTTTAACGATATATCAAAGTATGTCATCCCACCGAACCCTCTCTGTGGGCGTCTTGTCATCTGCACGACGGGGAATTATCGCATCATTGGACTTCCTGTGTCTCTCGCTGGAAAGTATGAACGCAACTTCTTCAGGTTCAACCTCTGTTTCGTCTTCGAACGTTCTGCAAATCTAAGCTGTTATGAACCTATCGTTCGGAAAGTTAGCAGGGTCCTAACGGCTTGCGAAGTCCGTCTTCTTGGTCCTTCCCAGTAATCTTATGCTGACAGCTTTCGCTTTACAGGAAGAATCGATGTTTCTTTCAAACTCCCAGACGTCGTTGGCAATGTACGCCATCATTGAGCAACTTTACGAAGACTTGAATTCGTATTCCGAGACCTCAATTCCGATCGACGATTTCAACTCAATCGAGCTGAAAATCCTCCCTTTCTACCCCAACCCACCTTCGGTAAGGGATTGGCATGTTCCTCTCGCACTCATAAACCTGTCGAAACGCATGGAGGATAACTGGGATCTCACGATGAGAAAGGTAGGCTCGTCGCGTGCGGACTCAAAGCCATCTTATAGCTGGCTGCTTAGGTGTGCCAATACATCAATGGAGTGAACCATGTCAGTCGCATTGCGCAGCTAGCAGACTGTGACCTCGAGCTAACTCGCCAGGCGATTTCGCACCTTCTGTAAGTGCCAAGTCTTCCGCGTGGGTTAACCGTTCGCATGTTGACGTGTATGGTGAGGTACTATCAAGTCATAATGATGATCGACATATTTCAATATTCAAACATGTATACACTCAGAAAGAACGTCCAGTGGCTTGCAGATGAGCCCCACGTCAAGGACGAGTGCGGTCCCTACGTGACCAAGCCAGGCAAGCAGGAAGCTTTACTTCATACTCCCGTCTTGAACATGCATTAGGAAAGTCAATCCCCGACTGGCCCAAGTTACTGCATCTCTACTCTAGGTTGAAACCAGGACGGACTGTGTTCGAATGGATGGAAGGCCACGAGGTCCACGAGGTCGGCATCGACGTTCGGCGATTCACAAGTTTTGGTGTTATCAAGGTACGGATACGAAATGCATATTGCGCCGCTTCATTTAATATGCAGCCGTCGCTAGGGTTTTCTCCGCCGGGTCCACCGCTACCCGGTCCTCATTCCAGAATCCCCGTCACAAGGAAATCGTAGACGTCGACAGAGTTTTTCATCATCCCCTACCCAATCTGGAACCCAGCGCGCAATCCCTCCAGTAGATTCCGTTGAACCTTTCAGTCGCTTCAGAGGGCGGCTCCCTGATACTCCATTCACCGTCCCAGTCCATACTGGCGCTCCCTTTAGTTCACCGACTGGAGAAACCGACTTGACCAAGAGTGCGACCCGAAGGACTAGTGCTGCTGAGAAAGTGTTGGAACAATTACGCTTCAAAACGCTTCAAAGAAGCAGCTCGAATGTATCAATAGACAATCAACCATCTCTGGCTTACTCCGAGGAGGCTAGCACCACCCACGAACGCTTCGGACGACCTAGAGTAAACTCGGATGGTCGTCGGCAGTCGATATACCAACAGTCGGAGGCGTCAAGTAGAGATAGACGTTCCACTGGGTATGGACCTTCCGTTGGGCTCATATCCACTGGGCGCCCAAGACTTTCACGTTCGCCGTCGGCGTCGGTGGTTCCGCAAATCCACACACCGTTTTCTCAAGGATCAGGACAATCGTTGAATGTGCCACCGCTACCTCCCGAATTGATCCCTTTACTCGACGGTGAACATCACACGGATGAGCTGTCAACAAGATTTCAGGCGGGGTGGCCCTTGCTCCAGCAGTGGCTTGCAGTAATTGGGGGAGGGAGAGGTGACGATGATTTCGGCAGAGTATCAATTATTTATCGTTGAGTAACCAGATACAACGAAGTAGGTTAGTGTCGGGGGTACAATGTACGAATGTTTGCCGCGGAAGATTCGTGTACCCCCTAAGCAAGTGTCCGATTGACGTTGACATAGCCAACCCCGTAACAGGAGTAGATGGATTCCGTGCAGGATGGATCAGACGGGTTTGCAGACACCATTTTGAACGACGTTCCGAAGAAAATTTTGATGTCCTGGAGAAACTGAATCCTGGAGATAACAGTGTGAGTACCACACTTGGTACCAAGCGCTAAGGTACTAACGTCCGAGGAGATGCTTCGCCCATCCGACATCGTCCCACGTCTTCGCCACCTAGCACCATCATCAAGAGGACGAGGCTCTGATGTTTTCGGTCGATACAACCCCCGCGTCGTATTTCACAGAGGAGAGCACGGCTCGCTAGGAGAGCTACATCCTCTGGAGTACCACCAGGTTTTGCCACAGCCTCGGCGCAGTGTATAGCAGATGTCGTAGACTCTGCTAGTAGAGTCAAAGCATAGCCCGGGGATCTACACGACAAATAGTTAGAAAGAGAAGGTTGGGTCGTTCGAGACTCACTTTCCACTCTCGTCGCCCTTATATACATCAGAGTAGAGGTAGATGTCAGGTATATAACGATTGAGGACCGAGCGACAGGAGTCGATCATGCGATTAGAAAACTGAGGGCTTACTCGCACGGCATGTCTGTATGTGGGTGGTCGCGTTCGTGAGTGATAGTTCTGCACGACTCAGAAATTCCATACGCAATTCCTCTTATTCGTTTGATTTTTCCTGGTTCAACAAAGTTGAGTGTCTTCACCTGTTTAACAACGGGACACAGGAACTGAACTTCTCCACCGCCTTCCGGAGAGGCCCCGCGTTTTTTAATCTGAAAAGCACGAGTCCAAAGTGCGGTCGATGCGGTGCCAAAAAGTACGCACCCTTAGTTCAAGACCATCAGGGATCCCGAAGAGTTGAAGGTGGGGAAGGGTCACAGTCCGAATGAGATCGACCTTGGCAACTCTCAGTGTCGTCAAGCTAGTTGATCTAGCGAAGAGCGCACAGAAAGATCCATGTCATCCGTCGTTATGCCTCGCAAAGTAAATTGAAACGGTTTCTTAGAAAATGGCGCAATCATGACAAGAGGTTCAAGGAAGTAGCCAACTGAACGCGAGAGTGGGCATTCGTGGGTCAGCGGTCCGCCAGAGATGATACCGGGTTTGAACAGGACAACAGTACCTGGCGAGATGGTTTATCAGGTGGATCTATCCTCGATCCGTAGGGCTCCGTACCAGTAACGGAAATTTCGACGACGGTGCCATTGGTCGCCCTTTCCAACAGCTGCAGAAGGCTTATTTCGTAGTCTGAGATCTTGTCTAGTAGCCAAGATAAGCTAAACGGTTGGTGCTGAACACACCTTGTAGACCAGGGTTCTTATCGTCGGACCTTATCTTGTCTATTCGAACTGACTTTCCGCTCAGGACTGATAATACCAGCCGCTGCCGCAGGTACTGGTGGCCGCTAAAACTCAGTGCTTGGGCTGCCATGGGGTGCTAGTGCAAGGGTGCTTACCTAACATGGACATATACCTCGATCGCGAGGGGTGCGCAAGGCTCGTCGGCATAGGACTGCCAAGTTGCGTAGGATTGTTTCAAGTTCAGGTAGACACTCCCTAGAATTTGCATCTGCATTAATGGCGACCGACTCCCTTCATGTCAATGGATCAGCAACCTCGAGCGACTGGCAGGATCGCTACTTCCACATTGACCAAATCCTAGATCAACCGGGTCCACGGACGGATCCGTCCTTCTTGGCTGGCGATGAGGTATGACAACCCACGAAAGTCTGTACGCCAATTCATATTTTTGCAGGTCAAGGATTTCCTCAGGAACAAGTGCAAAATTCTGGTCATTGGCGCTGGCGGCCTAGGCTGCGAGATTCTAGCCAACCTTGCACTGACAGGGTTCAAGGATATTCACGTCATCGACATGGACACCATCGATATCAGCAATCTCAATCGTCAGTTTCTCTTCAGGTACGTTTGTTTTCTATCGTTCAACGCGACGCCGCGTACTGAACATGCTGAACAGACAAGTCGATGTCGGCAAACCGAAAGCTATCGTGGCGGCTGAGTATGTCATGAAGCGAGTGCCAGGCGTAAAAGTCACCCCGTGAGTACACGACTCTCATACTGATGGCTTCTGCTGCATGTCCAACGCAGCTACTTTGGAAAGATTCAAGACAAAGGTGATGACTACTATATGCAATTTAATCTCGTCATTTGTGGCCTTGACTCTGTGGAGGCGCGTCGTTGGATCAACGCAACGCTTGTTAACCTTGTTGATCCGGAGAACCCAGAAAGTTTGAAACCTCTGATTGATGGCGGCACAGAGGGTCAGTTGTCACAGGCCTCTCAAGGATAAGATTAAAACTTGTATGTCAGGCTTCAAGGGCCAAGCTCGTGTCATTCTCCCCACCGTGTCGTCTTGTTATGAGTGTTCTCTCGACATGCTCAATAAGCCTACGACATTCCCCATCTGCACGATCGCCAATACACCACGTCTTCCAGAGCATTGCATTGAATGGGCGTCCGTACTCGAATGGCCTAGAGCGCACGGAGGTTGGCTATCTGACGATCATGCATTCCTTTTCTTTGTCTGACCTTGTATTAGAGAAGAAGCTCGACACCGACGACCCCGAACATATCAGCTGGTTGTATACAGTCGCGTCTGCACGAGCCAAAGAGTTCAAGATCGAAGGAGTAACTTGGTCACTTACTCAAGGTGTTGTCAAGAACGTGATACCTGCAATAGCATCGACAAATGCCATCATCGCTGGTACGCTCTAATCATCCTTGGAACCGTTTCTGCGTTTTCCGACGCGATTTCAGCGTCATGTTGTAACGAAGCATTCAAGATCGCAACTAGTTCTGCCGCATATCTCAACAATTACTTTATGCTGATTGGTACTGAGGGGGTATATTCGTATACGTTCGAGCACGAGAGGCGTGAGCACTGTCCTGTCTGCGGTGGGGAGGCCTTGGAGATATCGATGAGTCGGGAGTGGACCGTCGAACAGCTGATTGAGATGCTAACAGAGAAGCAGACGATGTAAGGGTTTTTCGCTGCTTCCATAGCCTCCAAATATACTGACAACCGGGATATGCAGTCAAATCAAGAAGCCTTCTCTGTCGACATCGACGAGACAGATATATTTCCAAGCTCCTCCCCAGCTCGAGGAGGCGACCCGGCCGAACCTGGAGAAAAAGGTGTCCGAATTAGTGGAAGAGGGCGGAGAGGTGATCGTCACTGCATCAACGTTACCTTTCAACCTGTCGTTAGTCATCACATATACGTAGCACATACATGGGTTAATTAGTCAGCATATGTCCTTCCAATTTCGAACCGAGTCGAAGCTACACTCATCACGACCATGCCCAAGGCCGATCTCAACAAAGCAGGCTGGGAGCAGAGCGAGTTTCCGATTCTCTGCGAAACATGTACGTCGCCTCAGCATTGTGGATGCACCCAGTCCAGGCTGACACTGCGCGACAGGTCTCGGTGCCAACCCGTTCATTCGAATGGTGCGTCGTTTGTTCCTCGCATGCCACCCTGGTACTCAAGCGTCTTTGTCAGTCGAAACAAGAGTTTGGTCGCTCGTGTGGAACCTGTGCACGCCCGTTCACCGTCTTCCGCTGGAACCCCGGTTCGGGCGCTCGTTACAAAGCCACCGTCATCTGCCAAACCTGTGCCAAAGTCAAGAACGTCTGTCAGACGTGTCTCCTGGATCTCGAGTATGGTCTTCCGACGCAAGTACGGGATACTGCGTTGGGTGTCCAGAGCGAGGCGCCAACAAGCGACATCAACCGCGAGTACTATGCCCAAAACATGGAGAACAAGGTACAGTCCGCCCTCGCTGTCTTCGTATCAGCACAGTTTCGACGCATCTTTGGATAGATGGCAGATGGAACTACGTCTATGATGCAAGTGGGCGGCAGGGCAAGCTCTGCCGGCAAGGAGATGCTAAAGGAACTGGCCCGCACGAATCCTTACTACAAGCGTAACCGGCCACACACGTGTTCATTCTTCGTCAAGGGAGAATGTAAACGGGGGACTGAATGCCCGTATAGGTGTGTGCTACTCCCTATGAACGAACTTTGGATGACCGATCTGCTGTGCAGACACGAAAAACCAGCGGACAATGAACTTGCACACCAGAGCATCAAGGACCGTTATCATGGTCAAAATGATCCCGTTGCCCTCAAAATCATGGCGAACCACGCTGCGGTGCAAGGGCTCAAACCTCCGGAAGATCAATCCATTGTATGTCCCTACCTCTGACCCGCCACACGACATACTCATGATTTTAGACGTCGTTATTCCTATCGTCGCTTCCCGCTTCCGCCACAGAAGCGGAAATACGGACGCTTGTCGTGAACTCCCTACCTCAGGTATCTTCCTCCGACCTCAAATCAGTAGTTCATGTAGCCAAGTCGAGGTGCGTGTCCAGTTTTTAGGTTCGTGGTTATCGCCTGACCCCACCAAAGGTGTGCATTTGTCAACTTCAAGGATCGAGCGTCTGCAGAACGAGCCGCAGAAGCTTGGTCACACGGTCTTGACATGGAGGGTGAAAGGATATCTGTCAGATGGGGTCGAGGGAAGAACAGTGGTACCGTTAATAGTGCATCCACCAGCTCTACCAGGCCGAGTACACCCGCTATAACCGCCGCTGTATGATGTAGTTTGTATATTCGTAATGTTGCATGTAGTTACCTCTCTGCTTCTAATTGGCCACTGCCATTCACGAAGTATCGATCACGTGCACCTAGTGCCAACTGGTGACTCTCTACGAGGAACGGTCTAGTGTTGGATCTGTGTGTCATGCTCCTCTGCAACGGCCACCGGTCGCGGTCGATTCATGAGTCCTCCAACTAACCAAGATCCTCCAATAACACCGAGGAGGATATATAACCCCTTCCTCTCTTCGTCGGTCAACGGCCTCGAGCGGGTTCGAGAACCATCCTCTCCTGCCCGTGCAGCCAAGTTGCCTGCTTCTAGCAATGTGCGACGGAGGCTGAATGACCTTGGAAGCCCGAGACTCTCCCAAAAGTCGGCCCGGAATCCGATCTCCCTGCTGACTGGAGGATGGCCATCTACATGAACGGTGCCACCTTCCTGATGTTTCTCAAGATTGTGCGTCGGTCCCCCGTCATAGTGTGCGAAGGATCCGCCGACGACATGCAATTTGGGGAGCTCGAGTTCTAAGGGGGCGTCAGCTTTTGGTCGGGCGGAATTCCAGAAGTCGGGCACATAAGGCTGTGATATACCAGATTTGAGATCAACGATGTAAAACGGCTAGGGATGTCGGGGACGAAACGCACGATTTGTTCGGGCGCGTTGGGAAGGGGCCGAGAGAGATCAGGTAATTTGACGGCTAGAAAGCCGGAATTTGTAGAGGCCGTATCGGGCTGCACGGCTAGCGGGATGCCCGGAGAGGCGGCCTGTGAAGTCCTTTTGGGAGGGACGACGTTGGTTGCAGCGCTTCGGACGGTGCCGAGTTTGCAAACGGGAGATGCGCCGTTCTTCTCATGTTCTTGGATGCGAGCGACCAACGTCGACTTGTTTCCCTTGCTATGACCGCGGTCAGTGGGCGAGCGGCGAGAAGACGGGACGTACGTGGAGAGACCGCGCGCTTTTGCCTCCTTGCGGAGCTCGACGACGGTCTCGCTCTCCCATGTGCGGGAGAGGAGGACGGTGGAGACGAAGGACCTCCGCTGGGGGACGGAGAACGCACGCAGGTACATGGTGTGGACGGAAGCAGACGTGTGTCACGTGGCGGGGTGCACGAAAAAAGGGCGGTGAGTCGGACGACGTCTGACACGACGAGCTCGCGGTCGTGGAGGGGGCCATGCTGGGTGGGGTGGGAGATCTGGACAGTTCGAGAAAGTGGGCGGTGTCGACTGCCTCGTGTCCGAATCTGCCCCGCTATCAAATAATCAGCCCCGCGTCCATCGTCGTCCACCATCGACATGCTCCTCTCCCCAGCGTAGGTCCGTCCAAGTTCTCCCCTCCCTGTCCTCACCCCCCGCAGATCTACCAGCGCAAGTCTCCCCTCCCAGTCGTTCTGGAACAAGTTCAAGAACAAAAAGAGCGACAAGGACAGCGAGTACCGCGAAAAGCAGTCCCAGATGGCACTCGCCAGACAGCGTCTCCTCACCCTCGCGTACGGCGACATGGAGACCGTCAGAGTCGTCAGTCTCTCCCGTCCCCTCCCCTCGTCCCCGCTCATCTCTCCCCCAGCTGCCACAAAGCTTTCCTGTGGGGTCCCATCCAAAGTGCCACGCCCCTCCTCCACTGATTTTCGCGCCGCTAGGAACTCGAGGCCGTCGCCAGAGACTGGACAAAGCCCCCTCCCGATGCCATCTTCAGCTTGCGAGTTCCTACCGAATTTGCCTCTCTCCATGCCTCCGTTCGTCCCTCCTTGTCTCGCGCACATTCTTCCCACCGAGATCATATCTAGCGATTGGTCTCCGGACCGTACATTTACGTGCGTTATCTTCGATCATTCCGACGCAATGTTGGTCACTCATCTCGTCCCTCGTCCGCGTGGTCCAACACATGCAGTTGACTGGCGAAGATTCATACCAGATCGCCATCATGGGCGTTCAGGGTATCCGCGTAGAAATCGTTAGCGATGCTCCTCCCCCGCCCGACGAACCCCCGTACGTCTTCCCTCTTTCTCTCCGAATTGTACCTGACGGCCTCGCAGCCCGCCCCCGTAAGTATCCATGTCCGCCTTCGGGAACCGTTCAACGAGATTCTCCTTCTTTAGTCCCCCGCCCGTCACAGAGATGCCTGCCACTTTCAACCTCGAACTCGTTCCAGGGCAGCATATCGCCCTTGAAACTACCGTCACCTCCGCCGACGACGTCGACATGGCATGCATGGAAGACGGCACCATCGTCGACGGGATGTTCTGGGGAAAACTGAACATTGTGCATTCCGGTGATACCCACTCCGTCGACTTCACCGGCACAAAGATGAGAGACCCCGACATCACCCCCGAATTTCTCTTCGATTCTCGTGTCATGACCAAACTTACCACCGTTGCCCGACCAACCTCCGCCAAGTGTCACCTCAGCATCCTTGCTCCCGCGCAGCAATACTGTGATGTCATCCTGACCGTGAATCCCCTCTGGACACTTATCTTGACCTGGCCACCAGCCGAGAACGTAGGAGAAAACAAACACAAATATTTCTTGCGAGTACATCCCGGTGGTGCGCTCGAGCACTTTGAAAGCGAGATGGTTGTAACGTCGTTGTACTACGAAGCGGTGTACGTGACCGTCCGGGCACGTTCCATTGATGTTGACATCCGTTCTCTCTACTAGGCCCGATCAAGCCATGGTCGATCCAAATGATTTTATTGCTCCACGGAATGGCTTCGCGATGTCCTTCCGCGACTTTATATCTCACCTGATGAACGTGTTGGACCAACTCGGAATGTCGTTACATGCACGAACTAACTTTATCAAGTATGTCCCCCGGCCGTCCGTGCTCAGCAGACTCTCACGACCTGTCTAGTAACAATTTACACGCATTCTCTGGCCATAAGAATATTGCATACCGCTTCCTCTCCCCTACAAAGATCGCCAACGCCATTGATATCTCAGTGACTGCCGACCCATGCGTCTTCACTCGACTGTTCCTAATCTTCCGCGGCATATCCGATGATGATCTCGGACTTTTCGCTGGAGCTGGCGAAAAGGAAGCGAACTCGATGAACTGGAGAGAAGCCGTTGGGTGGTCCGAGAACTCCAAAGACACCTCGCTGTTCCGTGTCCTCGAGACCTCCCTCTGGGAGATTGCCTAGACAGCAATGGAGATATCTCCTCGATCGCGGGAGCTGCCGGCAGCTTCTCGGCCACCTCATGTTTGACACATCGTCTCGTACAATTCTATATCCTACACGGGTACTGACGGCCACCGATATCCTAGAGCACACTCAAGCGTTACCCCTGCTGTTATGTTTCATCGTCTTGCTATCCTTTTCTCTGTTCTGCTGCGATTTCGGGACGGTTTCTTCTCGAGTCTCGCGCTGCATTTGTTTTCTCCTGCTCATTTCTCTATGGTTCGACCTTTTCATCTCTACAGAATGTATCGACAGCTCTTTCACTTCATCCTTGTCTTTATGAATAATGAATCCCAAGTTCCTGTAGCCGTGTTTGAAGCTCCCTTCCTCCCATCCACTCTTGTTCGAGCACGCGTGGTGTCAGTACATACGCGTCGGGACAACATTAGCCAACCAACAACCCGACTTCTTAGCACTCTGCATCCAAACAAGTCTCAGATTAAACGAGTATGCACAGGTATCATACAAGTTAACTACAGACGTGGTATAGATCTACAGCAGGTTGACGAATAATAATAACGGGCGTCCGTGATATATCTCAATGCCAAACGAGTGAATGGGGGTGACAGAGGAAAAAGTCGGCGATCGAGCCGAGCCTGTCCGACTGAAGAGAGGAATCTACGAGGCGCCGAGCCCGTCGGCGATGGTCAGGGAAGAGTGTACCGCCAGTCTAACTTGTGGTAGTCCCAGTCGCGTTCGTGGACCGAGGACACGTTCCCGGACACCAGGGAATGACTCGCGCATGACCGTCTCTAGCGTGGGCCAGACCGTGTCCGAGTCTCCACGTAGATCCAAGAGACGCGTGGAATACGCCCGTGAGGCGTAGTAGTACAGGAGCGGTGAGGTCTGTGCATAATAGTGTTCGAGGCGGCGAGTAAACGTTTCCTAGAAGGATGGGTGATCAGTGCCACAACACCGGTAAGGAAACGCGTGTATTCCGTACTGGGTTGTCGTCTGGTCGCTTCGTCAATGGTTCACCCGTCACATCGTCCAATCCTGGAATCTTGGGAGGATTGTAGACCGAACTGTAAGTACGACCTGACGGCAGGTGAACCCGGCGATTCGAGATCCAGTGAAACAGTAGGTCGTCCGAGACGTCGAGGTTCACGACTAGATTGAGTGGTATGTTGTGCTTCCTGTGAATTAAGTCAGCAATCGAACCTCACGGCAAACGCTGTGCCACTCACGCGAGGAGGTCGTCCAATAGCCTTCCCTGTCGCTGCGTGCGTGGAAAACCATCTAGGATCCAGTTCTATGGACGCACGTGTGAGCATAGATAACATAAATATGACGCCAGGACACTCACCTTCTCCTTGAGGGTATCGAGTTCTGTGGTAATCAAGTCTAGCACTATTTCGTCTGGTAGGAGACCGCCAGCGGCAACGATCCCTTCCGCCTGCCTTCCGACGTTGGTCCTGACAAGAATTGCTCGCTCTATGATACATATGGATGCGACAGAGAAGCGTGACCGACCTTTCCATAATATGTCGGCGGAGGAGATCGCCAGTAGATATGGTAGCGATGTCGTACTTTTTCGAGAGACGGGCAGCAAGGGTGCCCTTACCACAACATGGTTTTCCGAACAACAGCATTCGCAGAACGGGCTTGTTCTGCGCAGCGCTCTTTTCGGGTAGAGAGGCGTTCATGTAAGGCGGCAGTTCTTTCGACAAGTCGTACGGGACGATGCTACAGATGGATCGTACAACATTGCGCAAAGGCAAGCGGGAGAGCGAGGGGATGGTGTTGAGGGGTGCCATTGAACCAATACCAGTAGGTGGGTGTGACGCCAAAAGACGGGAAAGAGAACGTGTCTTAAAGGAAGATCAAACGGGTATAAAAAGCAGGCGGGCAGAGTGCAAGATGCGTGCGGCTATTGTGCCGCATGCCTCGAGGCGAACAAAAGCGAATGAGGGCAAGTGGAGGAGGTTGACATGGCTGTGTACGTCAGTCTCGTCGGTGTCGCCACGTGTGGAAAGCTTCCAGTTCTACCCAAGTGTGGGCGGCCACACGCAGACCATTTCAAGAGTAATAAACGTGCACCGGACATCGTTCCTGCCGCTCTGATGCACCGTCTTTTTGATGTAACGGTAACCCCGGCTCTCCTATTAGGCTCTGTAAAGTACGAAAGCAGTACAGGATGGGACAGCCGGGTCATGCTGGCAATACAAGCGAACCAACGAACAAGCGTAGCCTGGACGACCCCTCAATTGCTCCATACCGCCAGACTTCTTCTCGGTGATCGTTTACCCGTCAATACAAAGGGATTGCTCAAACTATACCGTCCGCGGCGCGGCAAACGCTCGCGCAAGCCCGGAAACGACGATAAAACAACCGCTTCGAGTTTCGGCCAAATCTCGTCAGACGTTTCGCCTTGCAAAGTGACGAGACGCGCAGACTTGGGGTTCGAGGCATAGTACGAGAGAAGAGGAGATGTAGAGGCATAAAACTGCTTCAAACGGCGCGAAAAGATTTCCTGCGGGACATGACGCGTAAGTTTCGAGTTTCCATCGCGAGTAGAGCATCCTACCGGACGGTCATCGGGCCTTTTCGAGAGAGGCTCCCCGGTTACGTCGTCGAATCCATCTACTTTGGGCCGGTTGTAGGACATGCTGTACACCCGCCCTGATGGGAGATGAACCCAACGATCAGATATTCGACGAAGAATCACATCATTAGGGACGTCAAGGTTCACGACTAGCGTCAGAGGTATATTCTGGCCCCTGTAGAATCGTCCAGGGGACCCACACGCCCGAAGAGAACCAGTACACATACTCTAAATGAGTATCGAGAAGTTTGCCTTGTCCCAAAGTGCGAGGAAATCCATCCAATATCCAGTGCTAGGGGCTGCGTCAATGATCATTGCGGTGAGAAAGATTCGTTTGGACTGACCTTGTCATAAAGTCCGTCGAGTTTACTGGTGACAACTTTGAGCATGAGGTCATCGGGAACAAGTCCTCCCTGTGCTACAATCTCTCCGGCCTGGCGGCCGACTTCGGTGCTGTAACGAGTGAGCAGTGCAAGAAGCAGCGAATTAGCGGGCACTGACCCCTCGGCGATGTGTTGGCGCAAGAGGTCACCAGAAGAGATCGACAAGATGTCGTACTTTTTCACGAGTCGTGAAGAAAGTGTGCCCTTGCCAGTGCCAGGCTTTCCAAACATGAGCATGCGTAGCATTCGGCCATCGTTGCAATCGTCTACTCCTGCACGCGGGCCATGGAGGGAAAAAGGCAATGCCTTGCCCGAAGAAGCCGAGTTTGCTATGGTGCGTGTGCCGGTGACGGGTGCGACGCGGATCGCAGACGCAGCAAACTTGGCGAGGGAAGGAAAGGGCATATAGAGAGGGGTTGGTCGTGAAGAGGAAAGAAGTGGTTGAGATAGTCCCGGGTTTATATACCAATCGACCGTATCGGACGATGTCGTCTAATTCACTCGGCAGCCTATCGCTTCGGGCGGCCGCTTTAATAGCCAAGCATCTAGACTCTTGGCAACCCTGACCGCAGTGTTGTGAACGCCAGGGTGGGGCTGGAAGGACAGCGAGAATGCGGGGTGGGACTCTGGCTGTCATAATACCCGAACGTTCAGCTTCTGGTCGTCGAGGCTATGTAAAACACTGAAGCGTGCAGTGGCAGTCGTTGCGTAGACTTGTCCTACGTCCGTCTGACCCATTGCTCGCGAGTTCTTTGCATCTTCTCAGTACACTTTTTTCTTGATGGTTACCAGGAGCATACAACGATCCTCTCGTCCCACCACATCATTCCCGGCTCAATGAACTACTCCATCGACACCATCGTCCGTAGCCAGTGCGTGCATGTGTATTTCCGTGCTCATCACCGTTCAGTCTCCTGCAGCTCACATCACAGACGCTCACCGCCATGGTACGACCGCATAAGATAGAGCGAGCCCATTTCGCAGAAACACAATAAGGAGTGATCTGTCATGAGATTTCGTCTGGCGTCATTGGCATACTTTGTTGCTGCTGTCGTCGCGAGACCACGCAGCCTCATTTTCATCAATACCCCGTATGTTCCCCAAGTCTTTGCTTGGCGGAAGCTGACTGCGCGAGGTAGTTCCAGCGTCGTCACATGCGAGCCCGTGCTCATTACTTGGAGCAGCGGCGAGGGTACGTACGGCCCATGTTGCAGAGTGCAGTCAACTTGGGGGACTGACCACGTCTTCGTCCAGGTCCTTACTTCCTTGTACGTACTCATTTTCCCTCGGTTTCTGGGTTTCATGATCGACATGACCTTGTTTGCACAGGAGTATGTCGTTTTTCCAGGCTATTGAGACATTTCCTAGAATAGTCCCGGGAACAGACCCAAATAAGGCCCCTATCGAGTCCCTCGGCGAGCAGACAGGCGACGAGACAACCTGGGTTGTTAATGTCGCTGCTGGTGCGTGCTCTATCTCTATATGAATGCATCGCACTGATTTTCTGGATAGGGACGATCATAGGGTTTGTCCTCAAAGATTCCCTTGGCGATCTTGCACAAACCGCGCCTGTTTTGGTCTAGGCTGGAACATGTGAGCCTCTTGCCATTCTCTTTGGAAGGATTGACCCTTTGACCTCCTCGGATCTTCCAGCCACTGCCTGTTTGTCAGCCTGATGGCCATGCCTCGTTTCTGGCTGGGATACCGTGCTATCGATTTCTAATGACGTGTAATCACCGTTGTAGTTTCAAGTTTTCCGGCGTTTGATGTTTTTTTTTTTGAATGACCAAGCAGTCCTGGAGAGACTTTCTCAGGTGCAGTGTTGCCACGTAGCCTTCCTATCCGCGATCTCCGGCGCGCATCGGTAGTGAAAGTTAACCTTGTACAGAGCCCTGGCCCGGTCACGAATGGCCGCTCAGAAGCAGTAAAACTGAAACGAAACCGGGGGCCCGTGCCGTGTTGGCCGCCTCCAAGAACTCCAATTCCAAATGAGAAAGGGTCGGAGGATCGTGTGACAGTACGTGTCTCTCCTCGGGTTCGATTGGAGACGTGGCACACGACTGCAACCAGAACGTCCTGGAAACCCAAACCAGCGCCGGGGGGGTCTCCAGATAAGGGTCCACGGGGCCTCAGGTGGCAACTTGGACCCGTGGTGTCGACACTGAACTTAAAATGACTTACGTGACCAATAAATCTCGGGGCACGATTTCGCACTGGTTCAGAAACTGACAGCTAGCCCCATCGATGAGCTCCACTCTGGGTTTATTGGATCACGGGCCCACACCGCAGATAGGTAGGTACCGCCCAGAGAAGGCGTGTCGTCTGAAAGTGTCTCATCCCTAAAATAGCCTGTATTAACCAAACACACGAGTCTGGTCATGTGGTGACGGCCTTCCTGCGGGAATTCGGGCCTGTCATTTTATGCACTTCCAAGGCGCGGTTCTTGACCCTTTTCCGACCAACCAATGAGCTCCCTCATTTCTTTCACACCAATGACACCCGTGACACTCTTTGTAGGGTCGAGCGCAACGCAAATGGCTTCTGCAACATGCTCGACGTGAATGGGAGGAATCGAGAGGGCGTTGGCGATCGAGTGCAGGGGGGAGGAGAGCGGCGAGCCATGAGAAGACGGGAAGGCGTGACCCACGGCTCGGAGCAAGGAAGACGGTGTTGGCAGGCCCTTGGGAACGCTTGCATGAATGGACGCTGAGAGGTCGATTAGCGCGGCAAGAGGGGTCGTCAATGGTCTGTGATGTGCATGGTACACGAGGCCTGAGGGAGCAACCACGTTGTCGGATGCCACAAAGAGGATAGGTTGCACGCGGGACTTACTCGGACGAATGAACACGCTACGATAATTCGGGTCGTCGTGAAGGAGCTGTCTTATTCTTTGCTCCGCTTCACGTTTGGTCTCGATATATCTCGCTGGTATCAGGGGTCGGTATATATCTTCAGCCGATATGTAGACGAACGGGCGGACATGGGCGACTTCAGGGTCAGGTTTACTGGATTTGAACGCTTCGCAGACTCGAACGGCTGAATTGCGTGAGCCAAATTCATATTGGAGCGGCGTCCTGGCAGGACAGTTCTAGAAACGACGCACCAGAATCTCGATTGATCATTTCATAGCTTTGCCTTTGTGGCTTTCCGCCCAGTGGGTTGCTATATCCGCCCGCAATAGCCCCAACGAGGCTGATGACACCGCCGTGCGTCAGCGCAGACTTGTATTTCCGGTCTTCGAGGAGTGTTCCGAGGGTGTGGACGACAGCGCCGACTTTCGGAAGGATGTTCGAGTAGGTTTCGGGAAGGAGAGCGTCGGCCTTGTGCCATTCGACCTGGCAACCATGGCGGGTCAGGATATGGGCTCATTACATGACGGCACAGACATTGGCAACCCACGCCGGGCTGTGTCCCCTTGGAGTCTTGTAAGGTTCCCCGGAGGAACTGCTAAGGGGTCGGGCTGTGAAGGAGAGCTGGCGCTGGAGAACGTACCTGATACTAGTCACTTGGATACCGCGTGCTAGGGCGGCCTTGCATACGGCAGAGCCTGATGGTGGTGATTGATTGATTGGGACGAGGCACCAGGAGTTACGACTTGCCAATGAAACCGTTTCCACCGACGACAAGGATTTTTCGTGCTAGTGGTTGCATGTAGAGCGCGTGACGGCAATTGTTTGGCAAAGACATGCATTGAGACACAAGGGTATGTATCTAGTACAACAGCAGACTTGACTACCATCCATCAAGATTACGAGATTGATCGGTAGTAAGCAAGGAAGAATGGAGGATAAGGATACGACTATGCCGGATAGCAGAATAAATAAACAAGGGGTGTCTAACTTTTTATGTCGCGCAACTCCATTTCCAACGGAACCAGCAGGGGGAATCAAGTCTAATGGGGATCGGTCACCGCCAGGGTGGGGGCTGTGGTGAGGACTGGCCTCGAAAAGACGTCCAGCGAGCCTATACGAATTGCCAAACGACTATTTACGATGTCAGCAAATAGAAGGTTGGAAAGAGGTGGAGAATGGACTGACTAGGGAATGTGCCGGCACTGAGGGGGGCCCCGAGGGCTTCGAAAGCACCGACAGAGAGATCGATCGAGTTTTCGTTCTCGCAAGTGGGACAGTCATCAGCGACGGTGACGGTGACCGTCTTGCCGTTCTCCTGGTTCGTGATCTGGACTTGTTTGCCACAGAGGGAGGAAGAAGGACCCGAGGTGCCGAAGCGAGTCTGATCTATGGGAGGGAATGAGGGAGGAAACGAGAGGGATCGGAAAGACGTACCTATTGCACATATCAAGGCGCTGTCTGAGTTAACCTGGCCGCAGGCACCTGCCTGTCCTTCCTGGTAAAAGAAGGTCGCGCTACGGGGACGATGAGTGTCAGGACAGGGGTAGAGGAATGGACTTGCATTCCACCCGAGAAGGGCCCGTTTGCGCTGCTAGCAGCGGCAGAGACAGATCCTGCGGTCGAACTGGGTGCAGCGGGACTAGTGGGGGCAGGTGCAGAGGAAGGAGAGGGGACAGGCGCGGACGAGGGGGGCGAGACTGGTGCAGAGGGGGGCGGGGCTGACGCAGAGGAGGGAGGGGGGGCTAGTGCGGAAGAGGGAGCGATGGCTGGAGAAGAGGGTGCGACGGCCGGGGGAGAAAAGGTGGTGGCTGGTGCTGTGGGCTCGGAGTGGTTGCCAGTACGGTGGACGGCGGAAGGAAGAAGGGTGCCGGTGTGAGTGTGAGTGCCGGTGTGAGTGTGGTTGGCGTGGTGTGAGCAGTTCTGAGCGAGCGACGACGAACGAGAGGAGGAGGACCAGTCCGAGGGGACGGGGCTGGACTGGACACGGAGGGAGAGGGCTGCAAAGAGAGCGACGATGAGAGACGCGTACATGACGACCGGCGATGGACTCACCCGGTCGTTCTCTCGCCTTTTTATACGCTGGGCCGACCGAGTTACCTTGCAGTGGGTCATATCGTCACCGTACAATGTACAGTACAACATTTTCCGTGGCGTGGTATGGTTGCCATCAACCGGCTATTGTCGGCAATTTCCGTCCGTTCCCAAACCAACACCTCAACGATGTGTATGTCCCCTGCCCGCTCCCCCTTCCCCCCCTTCGCTGACCTCCCAAAGCCGAGTACGCCCAAAATCCGTTTGCATCCTCCCACTCCCTCGACGCAAACCCCTTCGACGACCCGTCCACAAAGGACAACTCACGTCTCCACGACCTCGACAGACGCGAACGCGACCTCGAACGCCGCGAGCAGGAGCTCGACCAGCGCACAGAACACGTCAGAAAGCACGGTCGCAACAACTGGCCTCCCTGTCCGTCTTCCGCTCTTCTTCCCCGCTCCGTCCTCATGTCTTCCAGTCTATCCCCTCATCTACCACTCCATTTCCGAAGAGATCCCTGACGCTTCCCGTCCTCTCATCACCCGTCTCTACCAACTATGGCTCGTCCTCCTCGCTACCCTCCTCATAAACATGCTTGCCTGCATGTTCGTCCTCATTGCTGGCGCGAGTGACGGAGGAAAAGACCTTGGGGGGAGCATTGGGTACGCCTCTTCCATTTCCGTCCGATCACTCCCTAACCCCGTCGCCGAAAGCTACATGTTCATAATCCCTCCCCTCTCCTTCCTCTTGTGGTACAGGTATGCTTATCTCGTCCATCCTCCGTCCCCTCCTCACCCCCACACGCCAGGCCCATCTACAACGGCTACATGAAGGTGTGCACGTTCCCCATCCCTTCCGATCCCTTTTTGACGCACCCTTCAGGAACAAGCCTTATACTATTGTCCGTTCTGTTTCTATTCCTCTCTCTCCTCCACGTGTCTCAGTCCTTGCCAGACTTTTACTTCTTTTTTGGTGGTTTTCACCTCCTTTTCAGTATCTACATGTGCGCCCCTTCGCCACCCCACCCTCTCCCCCTTACCCTTGCCCTCCAGGATCATCGGCATCCCCAGTACTGGCTCCGCCGGCCTCATCCAAACTATTCAAATGTTCTCCCAAGGTCACTTGGCTGCTGGCATCCTTGGCACGTTCGCCACCGCCGGCTGGACCCTGCAAGGTGTCGGCAATGCTTTTTACTATCGCCAGGTCTGTCGTGTCTCCGCAGTCATTCCGCCGACGACTAAGCGATTCCCAGATTTGGTATCATCACAACGCCGCTGGCCACACCATGGACAAGGCAAGTTCTGCCGAGATCACAGACGACCATGTCTCACCTTCCCCTAGGCAAAGGCCGAATTAGCTAGCCACGGTACCAAGGCATACTTTACTCGGGGCTGACCCTGTTATACTAACCTCCACATGCATGTACTCGTACCGCATCGATTAGGATTTAGACAACCCCCGTACATCTTTCTTGGTGGCCGCACACCGTCAAGTGCGAGACTATTGTTGGTCACCACGAATAAATACTATTGCACTGACATCATGAACACGCTCCGGGTGTGTATCGCCGGTGCAAACTATCCTCGGAATACATGTCGAGAGTTGACAGCAAGAACGAGACCTACAAAGTGCAAAGACATTATCAATCCGGATAACATACAGGATGCGAGGTATTGCTATGATACTTTTTTTTTTTTCGTTTTTTGCATGTACAGTGTCCCAAGAAGCAAGCGGGGGAAAGAAAGGTCAGGCCTTTTTGAATGCATGCACGATGTGGAGCCGGGACGAAGGGCGGACGAGCGGATAGTAGAGATCTTGATGGGCTTCTTCGATCAGCTTCTTCGCCTCCCAGTCTTTCATGCCCGCGGACAAGAAGAGCGGTTTGAGCGCTGGAAGCATGATGTCATAGCTCATCCACGCCAGCTGCCCGATACTCAGCGCGACGGGGTCTACGTGCCACACGTCCTCTAGTCAGAGTACCAGCCCACGTGACAGGCCAACTCACCCTTGGGCCAAAATCCGATGGGAATGTTCCCCTCTTGTGAAACGATCTTGTCGAACGCACCCGTCGCGGCGACCAAGTTCGCGAGCTCGGGTGGCACATGGGCGTCGACGCCCTTGTCACGCAGGCATTGTCGGTAGGCCTCCCATAGGGCGAACCAACCACGCATCCCTGACGGCTGCCCGCAGCGGGTCAGTTCGGTGGCACTCTTCCCATCCGCAATTGGCTCGCTGTCGGCCTCAATCAGAATCACGAGTCCACCTGGCCGAAGCATTCGTGCGATCTCGTGCAGAAAGCGGGTATAATTCTCAATCTAGAAACCCCGCCCATGAACAAAGGTGCGCCACGACCCTGACCAGGAGGGAAAAAATAATACCCACGCCCGTATGCATGAACCTTGCGTGGACGACGTTGAAATGCTCGCTGGGGTAGGGCAAGTACCACTGGTCGAGGTCACAGAGCTCGAAACTTTTTCAAAGAAAGGAAGGCGAGATTCGTTAGACAAGCAAGCGTCTGGGCCGTCTGGGACGACGCACGTGCAATTCTCTGGTACCTCGCTGAGAATAGACTCCGTCAGCGACGTGAGCGGGGATCGGGAAAACAGGATCCGATTACCGAGGCTGTATGGGGGCCAGATCTACGCCAATCACCTCTGCCTCTGGGAACTCGTCCGCCATGTCGATGGCCCTGTTGGCGTTGTGGTCGGAAGAGGACGTGTGTAGGGTGCGGTGGCAGACGCACCAGAAGCCACCTCCGGTGCCCAGGTCGAGGACGCGGCAACGCTCTCGTCCTTCTTGGGGGGCGAGGACCTGTTTCACCGGGCCAACGTAATTCTTCCCCTCAAACAGAAATTGGAGCATCCGGTGCTGGAGCTCTGAGCGCTGGGGGAGGTGAGAGGGAGAACGAGGGCGGACGGAGGGGGGGCTGACCCGGATCTCCTCCTCGTCTGCGGGGAGCATGTAGCGCTGACTGAGGGCATTGAAACGTCTCCCGTGTATCTCCGTGAAGAACCGCGAGTCGTCCTCGCCGACGTAGGTGATTTGATTCAAGGGGAATACTATGGGGTAGTTGAATCGCATGAGGGAGATGGGGCGAATGACATGGCAAAGTGCAAGGGAGGGTTCTCAGACTTATATTTCCCAACGGGATGGGGATGACGAGAGGCACATATAGCGTGGACGGTTTGCGGCTATATGGCGGGACCTGAGCCGTCCATGAACCCGATTTGAAATGACCCAAGCTTATGCCCATGAACCGTTTCGTAACAACCTTATACATTCGGTCTGATGTCGTGTACAAATACAGTGCGCGTAGATTCCCCATGCCACCCACGATTGCTGCTCGCACTCACGAGAAATCGCCCGCCCGGATCTACAACTTAGAATAGCTCCACAGTCAGTTGACTTGGCCCAATCTGGTTCGGTCCACATACCCATTTGCGACACATAGCCCCCGTGATGGCCCGGTATAATCTTGAATTGCACCCTCCCTTTCACATTTCCGTCATTTTCCCCAGCCTCTGCCGCATTCCATAATCGAATGTTGTCGATGGAAGCGCTACAAAGTTGGATCATCATTTTCACATCCCTGTCGGTCACAAGACCATAATCACTCACCACGCGATGTGGCGTCCATCAGGGAAGGGCACGACGCACGACACTACCCCCGAACTCGGGGGATTTCGCAGACTCTTGAGCAACCGGGGCGTGCACGACGGTCCACTCCGTCCCAGCATCTGAACGTCCCAGACATCCACCGTCCCATTGCGGCGCCCCACGTAGATGTGCGATCCGTCCATCGACCAGCATGCCTGTCAATGCGTTGTCAGGTTCTGCCGATCGATCAAAAGTATCCAACTTCTTCGAGTACGTACAGAAACGCACCAAGGCGGTGTCTTCTCGCTCAACCACAGTCTTCCAATGCCTCTTCCTGGGCTGTTCGCCCGCTTGTCCCACAGCATGACCTGGCCGTCAATAGCAGACACCATTAAAATATCCGGAGAGAACGTGGTGCAGTTCTCGACGCTGAGTAATGGTGGCGCATTCTTCGGTGGGGCAACGGAGCTCTGCAACAAGCGTGCTGCTTGGGCTTGCGACGTAGGATCAGAAGCTCCCGCATTGGGAACCGCAAGCCCCACATGGGCATCAGGAGTAGCGCTCTCCTTGTGGGAAATCTTGGTCTGACCCACACCGCCATCCGGTCCTGAATGACTGTCGCCCTCCCCATCAGGGTCGTCGTCGAAAAGTGGATCGAAAGATGTGTCCGATTTAGCATCCGACTCTTGGCTAGGCAGGTCGGAAATGCCATTTTGACTCGCAGAAGCATTCAAAGTTTGCTGTTGATACCCCCGTGCCTTATCCCCAACGGTCCAGTTTGTTTCCACGTTCGCACTCGCGGGGGTCCCAGTCGATTTCTTGTGTGATGCGTCTGCAACCGCGTCAGGATAGACCACGGATTCTCCGCTTGCTTCCGCGGAGGACGTTGGACTGAATCGCTGGTGTATTGTGTTCAGCGGTCTTACTGCGACACCGACGAGCTGTGCTCCGTGCGAGGTAAACTTTCGGACAGCTTGTCCGGTGTTCAGGTCCCATTGCTATTCAAAAGGATCGTAAGCGGACACGGGATGCTGGCATTGCTAAGCGCAACACCCACAATCGCTTCTCCATCCCAGCTTGCACTGAAGAAACCCTTTTCGTCATGATCAATTGAAAGCCCAGAAATGGGGCCACGGTGACCTTGCAGCACGTATGCTAACCGACCAGGATCATGTCGAACCGTGAATAAATTAATGTGACCGCGCTGTGAATGGCGCCGCATAACGATTCACTGTGATTGCGAGGATAGAGGGTACTTACGCTAGTTCCACCGAGTGCCCATAGTGCATCAGAATGCATAGCCATACTATAAACCGGAGACACTGGGGTCTCACTACCTTGAGAATAACCGCTGGGTCCGCTCACGAGATCAGGATTCTCCCACCAGCACCGAATTTGTCCGGACTTCATATTCCCTTCGACGACATTGCAGTGGTGGCGTTGAGGAGCGGTCAGGGTGACCTTACCATTGACGGCGGCGAAGATATCATAATCACGGATATAGCCATCGTCTGAGCCGGTCAATAGATGTGACATGCAATACGACGAAGCCAATGCATGCGTGGGCACCGGATGAGGAATAGCACATATAGCTTCTACCGTGAAAGATCGGGGTGGTCTCGACCTGTGGACGAACGGGAAGGCCAGTGTACGTTTGCGAACTTCGGCCGGGGAAGGCGACCTCGGTCTCACTTGCGGGATGACTGATTCGAGGAGGTGAGTGAGCTGCATCGCGTCGCGTCCAACAACAGAGAGAGGAAGTAGTACCTTTGGGTGATTCCGGCGTAGAAGACGATCGCGGTGTCGTCGTGACCATCGGCGCGGGCGGGGAAGACGGTTCCTGAGCTGTGTCGATCGTCGGCTCGACAGACGGCTCAGACGCCTCGTCGTCGTCTTCCTCGTCCGAGTCCTCTGAACGCGACTCCTTGACGAAGAATGCGAGCATCAGTCTGCGCCAAGGAAAAGGGGTACAGTAGAGCACGCACGTCGTCGCCTTCTGTTACGTCGTCGACGCCGGCCTCGAGCGCGCCGAGCAGCGCCTCGTCTATCTCATTGTCGTTGTCCTCGTCGCCCTCGCCGTCGGACGTGCCATCGAACTCGAGGTCGTCGATCGTCTCGCCCTCGGAGTCGCTGCGTGCCATGTCAAAGTGCTCGTCGGTCAGTTAGGGAGAGTTCGCACGGTGCCTTGTATAGCAGACTGCACGATGGTCCTCGCAGATTTGGGACGGAAGCTCAACGCCGCCCTTTCGTCCCTCGGTAGGGCCCCCGTCGTGGACGAAAAGGTACGTCGACGAGACACGGTTCCCGATCGTCGTCCCGCACACGCACGCAGGTGCTAGATGCCACGCTCAAAGAGATCACCGCCGCACTCCTCGAATCCGACGTCAACGTCAAGCTCGTGGCTACCCTGAGGCAGAAGGTCAAGGCAAAAGTCAAGGCTGCATTGGATGGTTCTGACAAGCCCAAAGACCTCAACCGGAAACATATCATACAAAAGGTGGCATTCCCGGTCAGGTTGTTTGAACAGACACTTATCACTCGGCCATCAGGCTGTATTTGATGAGCTTGTTCATCTAGTGGACCCAGGGGTTGAACCGTACAAGCCAAAGAAAGGCCAGCCAAATGTCGTCATGGCTGTCGGCCTCCAGGCAGGTTTGACTCGCCATCCCTGCGACTGTCCCTCTTATCGTATTCTAGGGTAACGGAAAGACCACGACGTGCACCAAGCTGGCCGTGTATTACCAGAAGAGGGGGTTCAAATCGTGTATCGTCTGTGCCGACACTTTCCGTGCTGGCGCCTTCGACCAAACCCGACAGTCGGCAACTAAGGCCAAAGTAGCTTACTTCGGTTCGTACACCGAGACTGATCCAGTTGTCATAGCAGCACAAGGTGTTGCTAAATTCAAGAAGGAGCGTTTCGAGGTCATCATCGTGGACACGTCCGGTCGACACAAACAAGAATCCGAATTATTTCAGGAGATGGTGCAGATCAGCGAAGCCGTCAAACCGAACATGACAGTCCTCATTCTCGATGCTAGCATAGGTGCGCGTTTTCTTTAGGAGCGTATTTCACGCTCATGTCTTGCAGGGCAGGCCGCCGAAGCACAGAGTCGCGCGTTCAAGGAGAGTGCTGATTTTGGTGCAATAATTGTCACGAAAATGGATGGGCACGCCAAGGGTGGGGGTGCCATTTCCGCGTACGCATATTGGTCTTCTTTCTCTACTGAACAATGACATGGGGTCGTGACAAGTGTTGCTGCAACTAAAACGCCGATAATTTTCCTTGGAGTTGGGGAACATTTATATGACCTTGATCGATTCTCTCCACAACCATTCATATCAAAATTACTAGGTTTGGGTGATATGCAGGGCCTTATGGAGCACATGCAAGACTTGGCCGCCCAAAACCCGGACAAGCAAAAGGAGATGGCGAAGAAGCTCGAAGAAGGTAAACTCAGCATAAGGGACTGGAGAGAGCAAATTCAAAACGTGATGAACATGTTTGTTCCGCTCCACTCTCTTCACTGGCCGTCCCTAATTTGTGTGCTATTTCCCAGGGGTCCTATCAGTAAGATTGCGTCGATAATCCCCGGTCTCCCACAGGAAATGCTTGCCGGTTCGGACGAAGAAGGTTCGCTGCGCATGAAACGTATGATTTATATCACAGACAGCATGTCCGCCGCGGAACTGGATTCGGATGGGTCCATGTTTATGGAAACGGGTAGAGACGGGAAACCAACAGGCTTGACATGGAGGGTCGCACGAGTGGCGAAAGGAAGCGGAACGACGGTACGAGAAGTTGAAGAGCTGTTGTGCCAATACCGCATGATGGCCAATATGGCCAAACAGGCGGGTGGAAAGAACGGATGGTGTGTCATGATACAGTGCGCTTCTGTGCTAATCTTAACCGACCGTGCCCGTCCGTCTGCAGGCTCCAAGCGATGCAAAAAATGCAAAACGCAGCAGGTGGTCGTGGTCGTGGCGTGAATGGCATGCCGACTCCCGCGCAGATACAAGCGATGCAGGTCCGTCACTTTCTTTACTCGATGTGTTTTATTTGTTTGATGTGGACACAGCGTGCAATGCCCCCGGGTATGATGCAACAAATGCAGCGGCAACTGAGAAGCGGCGGTGGCATGCAGGAAATGATGAAGGCCATGATGCAGGGTCAAGGTGGTGATCAGCTAGACATGGAGGAGATGCAAAGTAACTTACTCTCCCCCTTCTTGCCGGCTTTTTTCTCACTGTCTTGGGCAGGGATGATGAGCCAGATGGGTAGTGGACTGGGTGGACTTCCGGGGATGGGCGGGGGAATGCCCAATCTTGGAGACATGTTCAAGATGATGGGCATGGGTAACGGCGCTGGTCGCTAACCATTTTCACGACTCTGATAGACACTTGATGATCATGTTTCAATGCATGTATACATGACATAGCGTGTAACTCGTCGCAGTCTAAATTAGGGCATGCGATGTTATGCGCGCGGACAAGGTTAAGTTCAGAGGTGACAGTAACCCGTGGAAAGTACTGTAGGCGTGGAAGGATGATCCGGGGATCGTAATCTGAAAGTCTACTCAGATTGGTGCCCTTTTTTCCACAACCTCTTTTTAACTGAGGCAGCGCTCTTGTTATCAAATATAAATGAAGAAGTGTGTTTGTCTGCGCCAGTCTTACGAGAGATCGCCGGAGGGCCCGAAAAGACAAGCTTTGGAATTTTGGGTCAACCTGAGCCAATTAACCCTTGCAAAACAACGATCCAAAGACACACCATCCAGAGTCCGAACAATCCCACGGCGCTGCAGCCCAAGAGCACTGTTGTCGCTAACGCCCCGACGGAGCGATTCTCGTAGGAGAGTAATGCCATGACAAGGGACGCGGCAGTAACTGGCCGTAAAAGTGGATGGCTGTTAGGATCCGTCCTGCGCTGGAGAACAGCAGGCCACTCATTTGGCAACTTCAAACAAGATGCTGCGTTGAGTAAGCCACGTCACGCGCGATCGGACACAGCGCACCAGAGCAACGATGGTGACGGCGAGCGTGCCAAGGATGACACCCAGGTGAAGGGCCAGATATTTCTCAAGTGACGTTAGCGCAGCTCGTCCTCCGGACGGTTCCGCCAAGAAAAGTAAGAGACGAGGGAATGCCAGAAGACATATGGAGAAAAGTGCGAGGCTGAGACAAGCACGAGTCAGCACACAGCAAGTCTGAGGGAAACAAGCAAAGTCACGAACACGAGTGCAGAGGTCCACGCCCAGACCGAGATAGATCCGTCCTCGGCATGTTGAACAATCCTCGGGCTATCCGAGTCCTGCAGGAGATGTTCGGCCGAAGTGGACTTTGTTCCATGGAAGCTGGACAGGTCGTCCATTTCGACGGTGTCTGACATGGACGATTAGCGGTAAGGCTGTGCCACCGTAACTCCACTCAGCTTCCTTCTCTCACTGCTGGTTGAACCAGTTCGATGGTTAATGCGAACTTGTCATCGTCGTCGGGGCCGTGGTTACGTTCCGTGGGAGTGGTTATCGTTCTGTGCAAAAAAAAAAAAACTTTGCAAGCTGGGTCCCCTCAGGTTCGCATGAGAGCGTGGGTGCACGTCGTAACTTGGGATCGGATCGTATGAATGGACATTTACTGCGTTTGGCTCTCCTATTTCATCGGTCTCCCGAGATCAGACTAGTTTGTTAAATGCAAATGCATCTCTCGCCGACCGCGGTGTTTCTGCGCTTTCTTTGGAACCCTGTCGCGTTGCATGGTCAGTCCCTGGCAATTGTATCACAAGGTTTATAAAAAC
The DNA here is from genome assembly GCA_038089155.1 of Nevesoporus exiguus. Classification (NCBI taxonomy): domain Eukaryota; kingdom Fungi; phylum Basidiomycota; class Agaricomycetes; order Boletales; family Boletaceae; genus Nevesoporus; species Nevesoporus exiguus. The sequence continues at coordinate 146,517 of JBBPKI010000001.1, forward strand.
TTGGCAACCCTGTCGCCGTACCACGATGCTCCCCACGTCCCTGGGGTCTCTATCAGCCTCCCTGGAGACGGTACCGTGGATCAGGTCATCATGGTGAGTTTTGTGTCGATAACGAGTCGCCACCTCGGATGACGTTCGTACCAACTCAAGTTACACCGACACGGGTCTCGTGGTCCTGTGTTCGAGCACAAGTTCACTCTCGGACTCCTCGATAGTGCGCAGGATATAATTCGTTCCACTCCTCTTCCGCCGAATCTGCAGTTTCTCAAGGAGGGATACGAGTACCGATTAATCCCCGAGGGGCTCACCATCATCGGCCGTCGGGAGCTCTTCGACCACGGGGTGGAGTACGCGCGTTTCTGAAATTGGAATTGCATATATGATATTCGCTTCCGCTAGATTTGCCCTTCCCTACCCGAATATTTCGACGGATGTTGTGATATCGAGTCCCGTCCAAAGAGTCATGGACTCCTCGTACTTTTTCGCAAAATGGATCTTTGGTCTCGAGACAGAAAGTGTTACTTTTCGTACGGTGGCAGATCTCGATGATCCTGTCTCGTAGATCACTCCTTGGAGGTCCTGTTCGGGGTTCTCCGACCATGAAGCCCATCAGGTAGATGCCGTTTCTCGTGTCCAAATACGTCGTCCACACCAGCACAAATATACAGGTGGCTTCTTAATGGGCCACAAAATACGTGTCGCCCATAGCAGAAAGGCTTGGAAGGTTTGTTCCCGGAATGAATCTCTCCGTGGACGATACCCGAGGTGCCTTGAATGCTTGCCCGTTCGATCTCGCAGCTCGTAACCAAGCCCCATGGTGCAATGTATTTTCCACGCTCGAATCGCAGAGCTTAGAGTAAGTTTGATCGATTGACATGGACAGATAGCTCCGACCTGAGCGTTATGGATATGAGTACGATCTGATCATGGTTAGAATTAGCGGTCACACATCCAGAGGAGGTCCTGGTCCCTTCCTCGGTGTCTTTTACATCGAAAAACTCATCGAGCGGTGAGTATAGGCTACATGTATATCAGGGCATGTAAAACAGTGCTTGCGACTGGTGACGCTAAACCTCACCGTTTGGAGTTTGGCTACGATACCAATATACTCTTGCCACCGTCTACAATGGGTTTAAACAAGTTAGTAAGAATAAAGCAAATTTACTGAAAACCCATTGCCGCAGAGATACTCGACCTCTCGGCCCAGGGCATGCACACATGCATCGTAGATTCAGGACTTCACAACAAACGCCTTTCGCAGCAATTATGGTATGGAAAAAATTTACATGCAAAAAATCGTGCGTAAAATAACTTTGGAGAGTAGTTTTTTGCCTCACGGGGATTAGCTTTGAGGGTCCCCAATTCCGCCTCTTGTTGGATATCGGTCGTGGTGTTCATTCGTCCGTGATGACCTCGGAATCACATACTGCTTTGACTAATCTAGATGGTGCATTCTCGCGTCTTCAATTCTCCTTGATGGTGCCTTGCTACTACTGGGAATGGGCAATCGGTACTCGGTACTCAATGCAGTGGTGATTAACCTTGTTGTCATAGCCTGTTTGTTGCACCATTCTATGATAACGCAAAATATTTTACATCAACGGTAATGTACTAGAGGTCGCGATGCACAATGAAGAACGGGGAAGACGAGTTAAATTACGTCGAAGTTACCACCCGCCCGATCCCCAACTGCTAGAGTTTTGAATCATGGCAGCGCGTTGCGGATTCATTCCCGGAGGAACATTTGGAGGCGGCTGAGCTATTGGTGGGCGTGAAAACGTGGAGGGAGTCTGATAACCAAGGGGTTGTGACGGCGGTATGGCATAACTTGATGCTGATACATTTCCACCGAATCCGATTGCCGGGGTCTGGCCACCATAAGGATTTGGTGTACGGCCGGGAACTTGACGAACGGATAGATGGCCAGGTGTCGTATGACCTGGTGTGCGGGCGGGCGTGCGGGCACCCGCACCGTACGGCGTCTTCCCTCCCGCGCCGGGGGCACCCAAGCTTTGCGACTGGTGTAGATGTCTAGGCACGGCGTGAGAGGCAAGGATTGCCATTTTGTGTCACTAATACTTACCTAACTTTGAATGCGTCGCACAATTCTGGCACTCCTGCGACAGCCGCTTCGAAAAGACAATACGATTCTGGGGTCACTCGAACGGGCTAACAAGCGGTGAGTATCAAGTTGTTATTGAGTCTCAAAATATTACCCAAGTCTGAACCGTAGAGTTCTTGTTCGCTAAGAAGCAGAGATTGAAATGGCCTGGTTTTTTGCGGTTCAACGTGAATCCGTAGATACTTTTCGCGGGGTTGGCTGCGACGAAATTCTTCAAGGACAGGTCTACACTATGGCGTGAACCACAATGAAACGTTGGAAGCTAAGCAGAAATACTCACGAAGCTCGTCTTCGGATCCTTGTTTGAATTTTTCGTGCGCCATCAGCTCTTCAACCTTTCGCGCGGTGGCTTGGACATGGTTGACGATCAGCTCATCGAGATCGGCATACTGATGTTTATCATCGACAAACAACACTGTGCCCTGACCTGTGTTGATCTCGGTGACATCTGTACCGAATCAGCACTCCCAAGGACATTTGGAGCCGCAGGTGACGTACCTATGTGCTGATACAACTTGTCATCAACTTTCCACGTTATAGCAAGATGATCGACACCCTTCGATGATGGTCTGATTATCACATCTCCACGTTGCTGCTTGTCCAGATAATTCTCTGCTTGCGTGGCATTGAAGTTGTGGAAGTTGGGATGTTTAATGACACGTCTCGTTCGATCAGTCTCGGCTCTTTTTTTCCTGGCTTGCAATTCCAGATCACGTTCGCACTGTTGAGTGTTCCAATATTCATCGCGTTTGACGCGACGGAAGAGGCCGTCTCCTTGATTCAAGTCGGAAGGGCGGATTGACAACTCCACGTAGAATTGATCGGCAGGAAGATCAAGTTTCACGTCTACTATAACGCCTTGTAGCGCTTGCCCTTTCTTGACAACGTTTTGAGGCGCCACGTTGCCCGCATCTGACAGATAATCCATGTTTATAACGCCTTCGATGCCAGAATCGAGGCGAATCGTGACCGTATTCGACTGCTTGTCTATGCGTACGACGAGAACGGAGATGATGAGTCCCATACGAAGAGTTCGGGATGTTTCGCCACTAAGCATGGTCAGCACATCCCACGGCTGCATAGGAGGGAATGGCGCGCGCTGCTCTGCGAACGGCTTGAGCAGCTCTTCACGAATGACATTGAGGGTGTGTCGCTTTCGATCTTCATTGGCCTCGTACATGCTGACGGCGAATTCATCAAGATTAAGCTCGTTGAGCTTTCTCTCGTTATCGTTATCCTGCATGATAAGGGAAACAACATGCGATGGGTGTTCGTCATGAACGTCTTCCTCATCGAGCTCAAGGGCATCGGTTGCCATCTTTCGCGCAAGCTCGTAGTCCTCGGGGTGGATGCGAGTGTCATCTAATGGGTCTGGCACGTCGTCATCAGCATGTCGATTTTTTGTTGGTTTTAATTCCGCGTCGTGAGAGATACGTAAGAATCCGGCAGCGTTAAGGAAGATCTGCGTGGTCAGTAGACCAGACTTGATAAACTGGTCGCGATTGACAAGATTGCCCCCCTAACAGGAACGGTAAATTAAGAGCAATGAGACAATGGCTACGAAAACGCACGATCGACGCGATTTTTCTCGCCAAAGCTTGAGCTTTACGTGGACCAAGGCCACATATGAACGGTAGGAGATGCTGGTAATAAGAGTCCGTTACTGCTCGGTTAATGTCAACCCCGATCTTATTGGTCACATCGACTAAAGCCTTTTCAAGTGCAGATAATAGCTTTTCTTTCGGAATCTGAGGCAACGTCAGCAAGTGACCGAATTTTAAGGGGTACACAGAAACTAACAAGGTGCTGGTCCTCGTCCTCGAGCGAGATTGCAACAATATCAGGGCCCAGCGCTGCATACTCATTCACAGGGTTTTGGGTGTAGCGAGCCAAACCAACGCAGTACTTTGCAATGGGGGAGAGAGTACTGAATTCCTCGGTAGCTCGTCTACTATGCTGATAGATCCTGGCAACTTCGTCGTTGAGATAAATGACGGGGATATCAAAAACCTGTTCGTTGGTCGGCTCCGTCCCCCACCCTGGAAAATTGCCTTCGGCATCCGCACTGGGAGGTTTGCCATTTACGATTTCCTTGACTCGGAGGGACAACTTGGCCGTTGCCATGGTGAAGCCTCCTACAACTATAACGTCAGGTCGCCGCCTCTTGAGCAAGTCAGTGAATTCATCATGATAGTCGCGATCGACCAAATTGTCAAGCTTGACTTGTTCACGCAGTCTACCCATTTCATCCAAGAGAACAAGGGTGACGGCATCCTTTTGAGGGTCCCCTTTCCCCCAAGAAATAGCGAGGACAGAGGGAGTATACCCGGGTTGTGCGTCCCCCGTGACAAAGGGGGCACTATCGATGCGCTGAAGCTATGTCAACCAAAAAGGAAAAAAAAAGCACGGTAGAGACATGCTACCTCTTTGAGTTTGTTGCCGCAATGGATGGCCAAAGCATCCTCAACTTCCTCCCGTAACCATTCTCTTACCCATTTGGTGCCAACTGGAATAAGGTGGTATTCCAGCGCCTCTTGGACAACCCGAGATCGCTCTTCGTTCCACGACCTAGCGATATCGCTGTAACTATCCGAAGCAAACGCATCATTTAGCCGGCGCTCAAACCTGGCCTTGGCCTCGTTAGTTAGGTAAATCGATACAGTCACCAGCAGCTCGGCCTCAGCAGCCAGAATATGCAGGAACTGTGCACTATCCAGCATCTGGGTTATTGGTTTGTGGTGAAGATACTTGAAGTTCTGGGGACAAAGCTAGTTAGCAGGACTCTAAATAAGGGACCAGACCGTGACGAACGAAGTATGGATGGTGCTCGTCTAATTTGTTGACACCCCGATCCGTAGGCTGCACCGATATCTGCGCCTCATTTCTGAACAGGTCTCGCATAGATTGGCGGAGTAGTGGATCTTTGCCTAGCTCGGTGGCCAGAATCATCCTGGCACGCTGCAGCACCTCCTCAGATGTTCGCGACATAGCTGATTCTGGAGTCGTAAACTGTTCAGCAAATGCAATCGGATTCAGCTCTTGGTCTTCAACAAAATTGGGGCGATCATTGGCAATGAAATTCTGCACAACTTCATGGGGACGGATGCCAAAACCCTGAAGAGCAGTTCAGCACAAGGAACAGTTACAACCGTCAGAAGGACACAAATCATCGAGGGGATAACCTACATCAGCCAGTCTAGCAACAACACTCTTCTTCGCAACCTCGTACGCGGAGATCCGACTGGGAGTTTTACGCTTGCGGTCAATCTCTTCGTCGTCGTGGAAGTGTAAGTCGAACGAGTCTTGTTTGTTCACCTTGTACTTCATGGACAACCATTCGGTAACGTCCGCGACCATCTCAACGCATTCGATTCCAGGCCTGATAGACTGTACGAAGTATTCATCTTCCACGTTGAGCCGAGCATAGGAAGCAAAGAGGGCGTTCCGTCGATCGAGCAAAGAACGATATTTCTGGCCTAGAGTATATATCCTCCACAGTTCAGACAAGCTGATAAGTTCAATTCTGGCACGCATTTCCTGAGGGTTGAAATATGAGATGTAATCCCGTTTGTGTGTCCAGATATATGGAACTTCAAATTCGTGGATGAAGAGAAATCGCAGAGCATAAGAGACCGCAAGGACCAAGGCTTGGGAATAGCTGTAATATGGCCCGTCGGGAGAGAAAAAGTCCCTGGTTTTACGACTGGACAAGCGTGATGTTACCCAGGCAGCAGCGTCGTCAATATCTGCCTCTGTAAGGTTTTGATGAAGGGATAGGGTTGCGTTGAGTGAAAGCGAGGACGTGGCAAGTTGCATCCGCTCCGGTATGTCTTGCGCTCGAATTAGATCGTCGTCTTCCGTAAGCATCCGAGCACGTATTTCTGAAGGCTCAAAGACCTGGCGAACCACAAGTGTCAACTCTACGCAGAACGAGATAAAGGGGGGGGACAGACATCTTGGTATTTCATTTCAGGTTTGAGTCGCTCCTCGTACTCTGCTTCGTCATCGCCTTCTAATGCCCAATCGTACTCATGGCCATCACCAAACACACCATGAATTTCGTCCCAAGCACTATAACAGGTGATTAAGGAACAAAACGAATAAAAAAGTTGAACCAGGACTTACTTAGCATCGATGCCAGCAAGCTCTGGTCGGGAGCCCATCGCTCTTCTCCGTTGACGTTCCAACTTCTTTCTTTCCTTGCGTCTCTCCTCACGTTCTTGCTCGTCCATAGCGCCAGCACCTTCTTCTTCATCCTCATAGTCAATGAAGTCATCCATATCTTCTTCATCTTCTCTACCACCACCTGCCCGGTCGTCATCCCAGATACGTTGAATATCCTGGACCTGCGGCAGATCGTCGTCGTTGTCGAGATCGTCCTCAGAGGACTCAACGACTTGCTTCCGTCGCGACGATGCGACCGGGGGAGAACCACCTTCACGGCCACGGCGAAGACGTGTCAGACGATTTCTGAATGAAGTACCTGTATTTTCTTCCAGAAGCTCCAGATCATCTTCTTCCAGAGCTTCCTCTTCCTCCTCTGTCTAAGAGTAAATATCACCGAGATAAAACATTCAGGACAGAAGCTCACCGCGTCTCCGATGGCGTCTCTTCCGACGCTTCCTTCTTCTTCGCCGCTCCTCTTCATCCTCCTCGTCCTCTTCCTCGTCCTCGTCGACAATGAAACCTTCTCTTATTCGCTTTTCCTCCTCCTCGTCATCCTCTGCCTCTTCCGAGCTATCGTCTGTCAGTTCATTACTGCCCGCCATTGTCGCATCCGCGTTGTCGTCCTCGTGTTGCGGATTTCCCATAACCTCGTCGTCGTCGATGAGCCTATCAGAAGGAGCCACAGGCGGAGACGACATGGTGGTCAGTGACCAGCTCGTTAACGTTGTGTAGAACAAGTAACGTCGAGAGGCCCGGAAGTTGCCGACGGAGCCACAAATTCTTGCTCTCTACCGCCTTAATAATAAGTAATTTGACTAACACTTCGTTAGTTCATACTTACTACCTCGAATGCGGCCATGGCTATAGCACGACACCAAGAACCGGTGACCATTACGACTACCCCGAGAAGCACTCTTGAGCATACTTGTCACAGAGGAATCGACGCCATTCTAAAGGACCTGAGGGTCTGTTCGCGCTGTCTCAAGTCAACGCTGGACGCCTTCAAGGACGAACTGCGAACACTCGAAAGATTATATTATAAATGCAAAAATCAACATCACATCGCCCTCTTCTTCAAGCGTGTACCCGAAATAAGGCGCTATGGTCGACGATTAAGTGAGTTGGATATACTGGAGCGTGTCGACCTCCTTCGCGCGTCATTCGTCGGTTTGGAGAACACGAACGAGTGGGTAGACATGACCTTTACTGGCTACGTAGTGCGTACTGAACGCTTTTACAAAGTCACAAGACATTGAGGGGCTCTTGGAGCCACGTGCCCGATGGACCATACGTCTACTTCTTGACCGAGAGACTGACTGCCTGCTTTACGCTGGTTTGTAAAGTAAGATATGTATAATCTCGTTTCCTACACGACTAAAACACCATAGATGCGAGAACGCCTCGAGAGAGCATACTGGTGAGTTTAACCTGACTCTTATAAGATCTGAAGCATCTCCTGATACACCGTGCAGTCATTTCGCACTGGCCATGCAAACCGGCGCTTTCGCTCAGTTGATCATCCTGTTCGTTGGTATATCTTGTAGGATGTCTGTGTTATCATCCCAGCTAGAAGAGACCCTTCAACTAAGCATAGCGACGTGCGACCGCCTTTCGGTTATGATTCACGTGAGCCTATCTTCATTCCACAGTTGAAAAATGCTCTTAGAGACAACAGCCAACAGGTAGATATGCCCTAATTTCCCAACAAGTTGCCTCGGAACCGGTTGCCTCGCATCCCTCGCATGTCGATTGTGATCTACTTCCGGAAGACACTGGTCACCCTGTCTCGCATTGTGAGCCGGTCGGCACCTCGGCACTTGCCGCTAAAATCCAAACCGAAACTACGTCGAAGATGCCCTTACCGAGTCACCCCACAGATGGTTCGTATAGCACATATCTGATTTCCCTTTCTTATGGATTTGTGGTGCAGCTGCTGATCATACCAAGACACAAATATCGAAAGATGTTAGTGCAAAAACGGTTCATAAGTCTCGAGTGAAAAAGGCAAGGAAGAAAGTCGACGAGATCGATGAGATCTTTGGTTTCTAATAACCATTCCTCTGTGGCCAAGGACTGCGGTGCATAGAGCTCTACGCCTTACTCTTAAGCAGCGAAATGTCGGACGAAGGACGTACTTCCTAAATGATCGGGCCATCGCGGCCGTGGGTCACTGGGATGGTACATACATGATCAGCAGCTGCACTGAGGAAAGTGAAATCACGCCTAATAAGTGCCTGTGACGTTGATGTGACTGTGATCGGTGACATCTACATCTTTTCAGCGGTGCACTCTTGTCATTGATATCTATGCACATATGCCCAGGACACCTCTAACCTATGAAGTCTTATAAATAGATGTTGTGACAATGGTAGAGCCCAAAAAGCTGCCCGCTAACGACCACTACACTCTACACCTAACGACTAGCTATAGCGTACTTTCGCCAGAGCGCACGGTGAAATCAAATCACGTGACATGACCAATTTCACACTGATTGGCGCTCACTTACTTCTGCACTGTCACCATTTCCTTATCACTGTATGTTGTCTTGATTTCCCTTCTCCACCCTGTTTTAAATTCTATTCCCCACTGCGACTCCAATGCTTTTGTATCACCCATGTTTTGATGAGTCTAAATGGATGTGATTAGACAGTGGATGTGATGATCACTAGATATAGTTGATTACGTAATCAACCACAGCTTGGTGCTTTCCTCAAACATGACCGTGCTCAGAGCACTCACCCGCATGGGGTCACTGATCATCAAGCTCTCCACTTATTCCCGACTGTACATAGACGCTAGGCTACCTGCAGTACTGTGAGCCACAGCGCTTCGCCAGTCGACCTATTTTTGAGCCTCATTACTCATTTACCACTCCAAACACCCGTCCTTGAGCCCAAGTGCCTGTCTACCACCAACGGTCCGTCTCCAAGCCCTGCCACTCTTTCTTCCCAACCGCCCGATTGTGAGCTCTACCACTTATCCATTGCCCCTTCCATCTATTTTCAAGCCCACTGGTCTCTTGTTCTCAAGTGCAAGGACTTGTCCGCTGCCTGGTCCACCTGTTTGAGACCGAGTGCTTATGTGTTGCTCTGTATTCTGGGCCCCGTCGCTGGTTTGTCATCTCCACTACTTATTTTCGTGTCTGAGCACTCTTTCCTCCCTGAGCCCATGGACGCCGACTCTAATTCACTTGGTGGCGACAATAGTACGTTGACCTCTGTACTTAGCTACTACACTGTAACTCGTTTCGATACTAAAGTTATGAATTGGCGCAAACAGACTGGTTTGAGAACAATAATCTTCGGTCACATACGATACTAAATATCACTAACATGCAAGCTTAATATCAGAGTTGTTTGTGCAGTTTTTGAGTGACTTACACGCTACAAATCAGTTGGATTGTCACTAATCATTAGTAGCGAAAACCGACAATCAGTGGCACTATTTGGCATTGATCATTAACGCTTTTCACTGATCATTATTGTGCATGACTACTGATTTATGGCACTGATAATACGTGGTTTTACTTCCGTCAGATGCAGTCTAGCTTTCAAAGGGCGTGGATGACAAAGATGCGGTGATGTCGCATTTGAGCATCAAGCGTTTGGTTGAATGTTCGGTAGGATGGGATAACAACTGTACAGTATATTGATAATCGATAACCATTAATTAATACTCGGTGCCCGTGCCCAACCGCAACTTGGACCTTCGTCTTGACCATCCCCACAGGAATTAAGTCGATCACCATCATGATGGACGACCCTCGACAGACAGCGGAGGAAGAACATGTGTTTTTCATGCAGCAAGCGTTGAAGGAAGCGCTGTCCGATGGCTGCGTTCCGATAGAAACCGCTTTTTGCGTTGGATGTGTTCTGGTAACGCGTCTTCCAGGGGTGGAACCAGCCATTCTGGCCACGGGGTACTCGAGAGAGCTGCCCGGCAACACACACGCTGAAGCAAACGCCTTGACAAAGGCACGCAGTTTCACTGAGTCACACGTGGCAGCCCTCTTTCCGTTGGCACCCCCGATCACATCCATCGAGGACATTTTGCGGCACACCGACGTTTATACCACACTCGAGCCTTGCTCCGTTAGGACCTCCGGCCTTCAGGCGTGTGCCGACGCACTGGTCAAAGCGGGGGTCAAACGGTGTATCATCGGAGCGGGCGAGCCGGATGACTTCGTCAAGTGCGAGGGAGCACAGAAGTTGAGGGACGCAGGCATTGAGGTCGTTTGGCTGAGCGGCATGGAGAGTGTGTGTCTTGGAGCTGCCCGAAGAGGACACCATGCTAGAGAATGACAACCAAGACCAGTACGTCGCTCCCCCAAAGCTTCTCAGCCGATTCGGAGTGCAACAGACGCTTATTCCTTCCCTCCTTCCCAATCGCTCAGAACATCGATGACTTCCGGTGCATGAAAGACGTTCGCGACCGCCCATACATGCCTGGACATCGTCATAGCTAACTTGATTACAAGGACAGCCATGACATCGTCTCGAACATTCTTTCATTGTCACTTCTGACGAGGCGTGGACATGGGGCCCAAATTTGATTTAGTAAAAGGTACATAGTCCTAGAGCTTCAATCACTTCACTGTTCCCAGGCGCAAGTGGTTTTGTTGTGTGGTCCGAAAGTGTATAATGACTGACACGCAAGTGTCGAACCTTTACGTCTCTGTCCCTTATTCATTGGAGACCGCTTTGTTGAGTAACTAGTGTTTGTGAACACAAATCTTGCTGCATGTAACGGGCAACTTCAAGGAAGCTGCCCCCATAATACCAGTGCCTGGGCGTACTATGGCCGGAGCGGGAACGGAATATAGGTATTAGTACCTAGGATGCCGGAAGGGTAGAACTCAAGGTAGATAAACGCCTAGGGTTTACGGTGGCCAATGTTGTAGTCACAGGGATCCTCTTGAGGGAAACTAGTCGATGCTCGTGGTAGGTGTCGTGGAAGGAACAAAATGAGTTGGAAATACCCGGGTACAGTAGGAGCTGGAGGTCGACATCTTCGACTCAGAAGGAATGCCTGAAGGAATACCTATTGTTCAATGTCTGCGTTAGACGAGACCCACTGTTTACGCGGAACTGATAAGCACGTCCTAGCATTGAGGCGAGTGTCGATTGCGAGATCAAAGGAAACCTGCCAGATGCATGCTGATTACTGATGTTACTGATTCTTGTCAATTCCCACGGCCACTCCCTTGCGACTCACCAAGATATGCGTATTGAAAAGTGTTACTTCTGCTCGACAAGCATCTACCCGGGTCATGGTGAGAAATTTCCAGCAAGTATTGGGATGTTAGCTGACTGCGTCAGGGACCGCATTTGTTCGCAACGATGCCAAAGTGTTTCGATTCTGTACTTCCAAGTAAGTTCGTTGCTCTTCGAGGTCGTTTTCATATTCATTCGGCCGTAGATGTCACAAAAACTTCAAGTCAGTTTCTTTAGTGCCTTTGTATTCTATTACATCTTGAAGCGATTAGAATGAAACGCAATCCACGAAAGGTCCGGTGGACAAAGGCATTCCGCAAAGCGGCTGGGAAAGAGATGACTATTGTGAGTGTGACAGTGTCTCTCCCCGTGAGCTCACACCTTAGATGTTCTCAGGATGCCACAATCGATTTCGAGAAGCGCAGGAATGTCCCGCTCCGCTACGATCGTGAGCTGGTGCAGACTACGATCAAAGCAATGAAACGGATCGGGGAGATCAAACAACGTCGAGAACATGCATTCTGGAAGCAAAGGTAAGTTGTAGTCGCTCGGTCATCCAATCTCTTATTCCACGGGGCGACAGAATGATGGTTGCCCGGGAAAAGCAACGTGCACACAGGGCCAAAAAATCGGCAGCCAAGTCAACGTCTGTCAAACTTGTGGAGCCAATGGCGGTGGACTCTACGTCCACTGAAAAAGGATTGGAAAAGATCAAAGTGCCAAACAAGAGCCGAAGTGCTCTCGTCATAGGAGATGGCCAGTCCATGGGTATGGATGTCGACTGACCCTTACCTCTTTGTCCATATATTATATACTACAGCTAGCAACGACTAGTTTTCTCTATTTTCGATAATCTCGCACACGCGGCGGGAAGTAGGGTGGGAGAGATGATGGACAGGGGCTACTGTCCATATTAATGTTAGCATGACTTGCTTGGTGTACATCTTGGGACCAACGGGCCAACCCGCCTTCGAGACTCGACAGTCCCTGTGCAGACCATTCCCCGCAGCACCTGCCCACACGACCTCTTTACTACTGCTGTGCACTGCCTGGGACATGTTCCCTTGCCTCGCTTGAATTCTGCATTTACCATGTCTTCGTGGTACTCATGGTTTTCAGGTTTCCCTACGTTTGATTTCGCGGTCCCGTCCAATATTCAGCGACGCTTCTTTTCCTTTCTTTTGAGAAGAACGCTAGGTCACTTTCTCAAGCCAGGTCAACTTGATCTCCATCAAATCGACTCTCAGCTCGGTTCTGGGATTATTCAAGTGAAGGACCTGGAACTAGATGAACAGGCAAGTTTGCTGCTCCTATTTTCGCGACTGTACACCTGACAGGGTCCCTTCAGGCGATCAACCAATTGCTTGTAGGGCTTCCGCTTTCTCTATACGACGGCTTCATATCTAGCGTGACCGCTTGCATTCCGTTTCCGAATCCCCTTTCTTCCAGTGTCGGCTTTCATGTCCAGTCTCTCAACCTCACGTTTCACATAACGCCGGAACAATCGATATCTCCTGGTTCGCCATTCCTTCATGGCAGCCCAAACCTCGCCGATTCGGTGGTTTCTGCTGCCGAGACGTTCATTCACGATGAGCTTACGCCTCGGGAAGGAGCCACTTTACGACAGACCCTCAGACCCTCCGTTGATGTGTCGCCTCTTGTAGACGAGAGTGAGAACTTACCTGGAGGTTTCAACCCATTTGGCTATAATTTAAATGCTGAGGAGGTAGCCAAAGGGCCTCATAGAGATGACGATCCTGCAGGGGTATCGGTTTTTGCCACTCTCATTGAGCGGCTCCTCGCCAAATTCGAATTCTCAGCAGTGGACACCAAGGTTACAATCGTCTATCCTGGACGGGCTAGCTTTACGCTCTCCGTTCCAGAGATAAGATACCGCACAGATCCGAGCCCTTGTTCGGAAACAACAGGTGGTCAATCAGCATCCGGAGAAAACGACTGCTGTGGACAAATCCACACCGTATCGGTATCTGGGTTGAAGGTGACTTCGCGAGATTTACGCGTCATTGTTTCCTCCCCGACTGTTACAAGCACGTTGTCCCCAGTTTCCCTTACCCCTCTGGAGTCTTTGCCGCTACACTACAATCCATTGGCCGGTCAATTATCACGCAACTCTTCATCATCTTCTCTGGACGAAGAAGCCCAGCTCATGATGTCACGATCTATTGCCATGCTTCCTCCTAGTCCTACGCACCCGTCGTCTGCTTCCAACAGCATGTATCAGAGCGCCGTTTCCACGGCACAGCCCGCCAAAGTGGATGGTTCCACAACACCGCTTCCGGCCACACAAATCGCTGACAACAACGATGACATTAGGCGAGCTCATCCCTTTCCCCGGACATCAATGCCACACCGGGAGTCTGTTGAAGATGTTCTACTCTCTTTCGGTTCACAGCCTATCGTACTATCATTACAAACCCCTTCTCGTACGCGACCTGCTGAGCCAATCACCCAAGCTGGCGACAACCACCTGGCTAGCGCAGACGACTCCGTTCCGGATAAGCCTGAGCAAGAGACCTTTCGGTTGTCTGTCACGGCCGGAATTCTTGCCTGTGCTTTTCGTTCTCGTCATTTACGTGTGCTATTGGATATCACAGACGCGTGTGCATCTAAACCGTCTGCGCCTTCCCCTGTTATGAGCAAGGAGGTGTCGTCGGCAGTCCCTTGCGCCGCGCTTTGCTGCGAAGCAAATGTTGTTGTTCAGGGAATTGTGGCGATCGCACTTCCAGAGCCAGCAACAGGGGAGGAAATTTCTCTGGATACTTTCTATGAACGACCCCTTGTACCACCAAAGCTGCCCCGTACCTACCTACGGCTGTCTCTTAACGCCGTTTCCACCTCCTTCCGACTCTCTACATCGACGCCCGACTTATCAGCCTCTGGTGTACCGCTAACTCCATCGTTCATTCCAGTGAACCAGGTGGTATCTGCGAAAATGGTCGTTTCAGACATTTCGCTATTTGCCTTCCACGCTGTTTCTTCGGTAGATGATTCACAGGTTGCAGCGCCAATACTAATAACCGATCCTCACTTGGACATGTTACATGTTACTCGCCACTATCGTCCTTCGCTCACCACAGAGAGACCAGAGGACATCGAGCTTCCCGAATTCGAAGTGATTGACTGGACACGAGATAAGTTCAAGAGAGGTTCAGCGAAGTTATCGACGTGGCGTTCAAGGAATCGTGGAAGGGTGGACAAGTCTCACACACCATCTCAAAGACCTAATGATCTACCCGATTCCTCGAATCCCTTCATTCCCAGCCCCTCATCTGAAATGGAAGATAAATTGCCAGCCCCTCCTGCCATCGAAGTTTCTGGTCGGCTGGTGCTACCCTTCCCGTCTAAGAAAAATTCATGCACCATAGATGCCAAGGTGGCGCCGCTTCATTTGTTCTTCGATCTTGGCATGTTTTTTGGGGATAACTTACTTTTACTCTTTGTCGAGGACGTGGCATTGGCCGCGATCTTCGCGCCAAGGAACTCAATGGAGATAGCGAGGAGTCAAACTTTCCGTCAACAGTATTTCGAGAAATCAAGCGAGGATGATATGGACGAGGAGGAGGACGTTCGAGTTCAGCAATCAACTCCTCGTGCCAGAAAGAGAGAAGACGAGAGAAGACGACTCGAGTCACTTGTTTTGGAAGACCTCAACCTCGGCACGAATTACCAGCACGCAGGAACTTCAAAGCCAAAAGCTTCTCGACAGCAGCCATCTTTGATGAAGCGAACGGTTGGCACCCTGATTTATCTCCTGTTCCTCTCCTCAAAAACATTTTAGAAGATAGCGCCCAATGAGGGCGGCGTTCGTCTGCGCCTTGCATGCTCAATGATTCGAGTGGAAGTCCGCTGTCCCCCTCCCCCTTCTCATCTGCCACGGTCTGGCTGTATTCTGCTTGACCTCCGTGGCTTGACAATTTCCAACAATCCTCTCTTCACCAAATCCTCTCTCAGGTTTACGGAGCGGACGACATCATCACCGCTGGGATTCGGCGACTTTTCGAATGTAATCATGAGCGTACGTCTGCAAGAGATACTCGTTGCTTACTCTTCAGTCTGCGACAACGTGGCACATGCCGTTTTGACACTTGGTTTTTCACCGACTAAGGAAGTTGCACTTGACACGAGTGCGCTTTTTGCCGCTGAGGTCGTACCAGATACATTGCCCCTCTCCGTTGTATTGGGAAGACCTAATATCGCAAAGAAATCATCACAGAATCCTTCGAGCCGGTTTTCAGTCTCCGTCGACATTCCTTTAGTCAACCTTGTCGTGGATAAGATTGTGTTTGACGGTCTCCAATATTGGGCAGATGATGTAGCCCAACTGATCGGACGGAGTTTTATAAGTCCGGACAGTGCAACGGAGACCATCTCTAGCCGGAATCCGAGCTTAATTGGGAGCCGCTTTTTCACTCAGTCGAGACGCAGTGGAACACAAAGTACCGTTGAGCAAGCTGTGGGGGAATCAAGCCGCCAAAATTCAAGTGAAACTACGGTGAAGGTTAGCATCACGGAAGGCAAGTCCTTTATTTGCGGGGGAAAAAAAAAAGAAAAACCAATCATATCAATTGCATCAGTTTTACTCAGGCTTATGGTCTCTCGGAGTGGCGATTCACGTCGTGCTCGACCATTCGACATATGTGCTTTAGACGTTGACGCACTGATGGAGTTGAAACCGGGAGGCAAGGTGTGTAGGATGTCATGGTATATTTCAAATGTTCTGACGTTGTAGGGGATTAGGAGGAGAATATAATCACCGCTGCCATCATGGATCTCCGCATTGCGGACACATCCAATAAGGGAGAGTATGCACTCCTAATTCAGAGCCCATCCCGAAGCATAGTGAGTACTAAGCTCTAGGTTTTGCGAATTACTAAGGCATATGTCACAGTCACCAGCCCCCAAACCCTTGGTAAAACTCGGGATAACGTCCCTCGTGGTCCCAGAATCCACTGCCAAAGAATCACGAATCAAACTGTCTTTCTGGGGTTTCATAGCACATCCGCCACTTGATAGTGACTTCGGAAACGACCTAACTGCATTTGTCAAGGCACCGCCAGGCGTGCGTATTTTGAACTGATTCGTCTACTCTAACAGACATGGCAACCCAGGTGTTCGAGTCCGTCGTACCATCTGAGCGTACCCAGCTCACAGTAGGCTTCGTTGATATATCAGTTCATTTGCATACCCCTGGTTATCCCGGAGCTGCTGTGCTCCATCTCGGTGAAGCTGAATTTTCCACGGAGTTCGTGGGGGACTCGGCCGACTCGGCATTCAAATTGAGGGTTTTGTCGTCGCACTTCCTTTTGGTGGATTCAATCCACGACGCACTCGAATCAACCGGGGCCGCCCCGACTCTTCTTGGCCTCGGTGTTGACTTCTGGAAGGTCGGCTCCAAGTTCTCTGCGATGTCTTACCTGCTAAAACATAGGTGCAGAAGTCTGGTTATGCATTAATTGCGGAAATTTCTTATTCTCAATTCATTTTTCGAGCAAACAATACCCTGCTACCTCCAGACACAAGCGTTCGTAGATATTCCTTGCCTCGGAAACGCTCTTAATCTGGCCCTTAGGCTATCATCGAACGGGTTGGCCTCCGCGTACACCTCTGCGCAGACACTATCAGCGCTCTCACGAACCTGATAACCAACATGGTCCATACAGGGGATAATACAGGCGTTCGGTATGTAGTTCCCAGACAACGAGCATCGAACTAAAACCCGTGTATTCTACCTAAGTCCATCTAGCATAACTTCGGGGATGCCTAATACCGTCATTGATGGCCGTCATCATGATATGACTGGTATTGTTACTCCGTTCAAACCATCACGACGTGGCTAAATTCTAGCCTATAGCTTCTTTGGACGAACATGCTTTCAGGCTTATCCCTGAAGTTGGCAGTACAGCAGACATGATATCTGATGACCTGCCTGCTAATCACGACTATTTGGATGCGTCTTTTGGGACTGCTGCAGGCCTCCGAGAACTCAGGGAGGATGACCTCGAAGACTTTGACATGGAAGAACAGGTCGGCCGCAACACTCCTGCGATGGGTCAGCTCGGTATCGTATCGAACGTTGGTGGCGAAACAGTCCGCATCCTGGAACCTCTCTCTTTCGTTGAACATTATTTCGACACGATTTCTCCTGTTACAAACCGAGATCCAGACAGGTAAATGGTCGATGATGAGTGTGGCGATTAACTAACACAGCTGCAGCGATACTACCCTACGAATTCGGGTCCATGACTCCGATATAGTGCTTTTCTTGCATGACGGATTTGATTGGCCGCGCACGCGCAGAATTATCGAGAAGGAAGTCAAGGAAATGCGTAGGAAGCTTGCACGCATACGTCAGCTAGTTGCAACCGGACAGACACAAGAGCCTCTGGAGGAGACGACGAGTACGACACTCTTCAATTCACTCCATATTGGCCTCGAGCAAGATCTGGAAAACATGGATCCGGATACACTCATTGCCGCAATTGATGAAGAACTCGGCGACTCTCCTGAAACTGATATCGAAAGTTCTTGGCAGTCGCTTCATCCCACTTCCCCAGGTCGACCGCACATTGTGTCGACACATCTGCATGGGAAACGGCTAACAAGATCCAAAGGTCCTTCAATTGAGATCCGATTGGAAGGCTTGAGTGCCGAGATTGACTATTACCGGGCCGTCGAAACTTTGGTATCACGCACGCTGATCCTGGTCAAGGATCTTGAAATTCTCGATCACATCAAGACATCCACATGGAAGAAGTTTCTCACTGACATGCGATCGGACTCACGTGGAAATGTTAGGGAGACCGACTCTGACATGGCGCGAGTGGAGTTGTTGAACGTGCGTCCTTCTCCATCGCATCCGGCCGAAGAGGCCAGACTTCGTGTGAGCATTATTCATTGAGAGCTTGACGCTGAGATGACCGGTCTCATCTCCAGGCAAAAATATTGCCTCTACGATTGTATGTTGATCAGGATGCCCTCGACTTCTTCAAGAAGTTCTTCGCCTTCCAAGATCCGGATAGTCCCTTAGCAGCAGATAATGGTGAAAAGAAAGAAGAGATTTACTTCCGTAAGCTGACTCTCTGCATTCATGCCATGCCTAGTGACGAGTTTTGGACGCAGAACACGCAGAAGTTTTTCCTGTGGATATTAAGCTGGATTACAAACCTCGGCGTGTCGACTATAAAGCGTTGCGAGATGGCAGGACGATAGAGCTGATGAACTTCTTCCATTTCGATGGAGCAGAGATGACATTACGACATCTGACTTTGCACGGCGTGTGTTCGCTCTTGAGTTAAAGATGATAAGCAGCTAACGCGCTGTCAGATCACTGGATGGCCACGTCTCTTCGACACGCTGAACGACCTCTGGACCCCAGATGTAAAGGCTACGCAGCTCGTCGATGTCATATCTGGTGTAGCTCCAATTCGATCTGTAGTCAATGTCGGATCAGGTGTCGCAGACCTTGTCCTGCTTCCCATTGCACAATACAAGAAGGACGGACGCATAGTGCGCGGGGTACAGAAAGGCACCAAGGCGTTTGTCCAGTCGACCGCCATGGAGGCCATTAAGCTCGGCGCTCGCTTGGCTACTGGTACACAAGTAATCTTGGAGCAAGCCGAGAACGTATTAGGTGGTCAGTTCAAAGACTCTGTCACCGCCGAGGCACTTCAAATACCGTACGAGGACGACAAGGATGCCGAAGGTTCCAATGAAGATCTGATCAGTCGTTATGCCGCTCAACCCACTGGCCTGAAAGAAGGAGTACAATCAGCTTATCACAGCTTGCAAAGAAATTTGCTCTCCGCCGCTCAGACTATACTTGCGGTGCCCATGGAAGTATACGAGAGATCTGGCGACGAGGTGAGCGACGAAAAGTGTGCTGGAGATCCCGCCTAACATTAGCCATCTCTACGAGCAGGGAGCTGTCAGAGCTGTCGTACGCGCAGTTCCTATTGCCGTTTTGAAACCCATGATCGGTGCATCTGAGGCAGTTAGCAAGACACTTATGGGACTTCATAATACCTTAGACCCCAGTGTTCGACTGGAGAATGAGGCGAAGTACAAACACCGCTAATGCTTGTTGTGATTTACCATCTAGCAACGTCACCTCATTGTGTACTATTAAGCATTATCACTTTATGTTGATCACATCACCAAATCTGGCACTTAGTTCCCATCTCTACAGTAGATCAATGAGCCTGATAACACTCCAGATATCAAGAATTCATGCAGATTCATTTAGCCAGGCAAACCAATCTCTCAATGCCTTGGTGTGACAACTACATATCCATTATCAAGTGGGCTTGTGATGTAAGCTTCTGACAACAGTGACTGGAGAGCAAGACTGGAACAAGATTTGACCTCCAGTATCTTCAGCATATAGCTGAAGAAGAACCCACTTGATTTGAGATCCTGTGTACACAGATGAGTCTTTGACTGCTTGTGCCAAGTCTGCAACCAAAATAGGTCCATTCCTATGTACATGCTTCATAATAGCCCTCTCAAGTGGTTTGAGAGTGGCATATGGCTGGTGTTTTTGTGGTGAGAATGCATTGGGAAGGATTGAAGGTAAAACTGGAATGGCACAGATAACATGATGTTGAATACTGGTGTCATTCTGACCAGCTTCACCATGATCCATGGATATGCTGTCTATTCCCTCACTTGACCTAAAGTCCTGGTCAGAGTCATATGGCTGATCCAAGCATGTAAGTATCCTTTGTCCAATAAAACAAGTGGCCCACCTGAGGAACTTGTTGAGAGAGCATGCTATTGTGGATCACATGTAGGGTATGATACATGACTTGATGGTAGCCTTGGACCAGATGAATGGAATTGATCTTGATCCTAGGCTTCCACTTTGTGCTGCTCTTCTTCAGAGCAGCTATCACCTCAACGTAGGCATGTTCACTTCAAAATTGTAATGATTGTTGGTATACCCATACATGAGACTTGTGGTGATAAACTTACAAGGTGTGAAACCAATAAATTTCTTCCTCTTCTGCTTCTGCTGACATTTTACCTTGATGAGTTAAATGAGCAAGATCCTTATCAGCAGATATCCTGCCTGTTCCATCTTCAAGAGTGAAGGATGCTCCTGATGGAGTTTTGAACACACTTGTCACATGAGCAACAAGTGCAACCTCAGGCTGTGCAGTATAGTTTCAAAGGTGTCCTTTACTTTTCAGCATATCCAGTGTACTCACAGAAGTGGAATCTTTCCTTTCTGTCATCAAAGAAGCACCTTCCTGGAGTAGTTGAAAGATTGTCATAGGTTGAAGAGTGCCCAAGGGTCCATTTGTAGGTGGAATGAATTCAGTCACAGTAAAATGCTCATCTGGCAGTTCTTGATCTGACATCTGTCCAATATTGCTAGAGTGAGATGAGGATGGATAGCAGGCAACTGCTGTTGCTTCAAGGGCAAAGTTTATCAATATTATGTAATCGTGGTCCGCGTAGTCACTAACAGACAACTCATTGTTTGCCGTCGACTACATGTGTGACTATAGTCTACTAACGACATGGGAGTGCTGTACATCAAAGGAATTCTCCGCCTAGCAAAGTGTAAAGTGAGATTCATCGCCGGTTGAATACACGATCCCGTCATCTGTCAATTTGTCAAGAGCTTCACTAGCTCCGGTGTGAGTACGGTGGTAATGACGAGGCAGCATGACCACATACCTTATTGTGACTGCATCACCTCCCACCGCACGGGCGATGGCGCTGACATGGATGCCTTCCGCGCAACTTGGTTGGGCTTGAATGAAGGTGATTATAGAGCGGTGCAGTTTCGGCAAGTGTGGAAATTGGTCACTAGAGGTGGCTATTGTTTCAGCCGAATACGCAGTGCCCGCACCCATTCCATTCGGGCGTGGTGTTACTTCTTGTCCGGGTTTGGGTGGCTTTAACAATTTGAGGTTGAGTTGGTGCAGAAAGCATCGAACTTACCGGGCCACGTTCCCATATCATGGTGACAGTCATCGCCTCTAGAAGATGAAAGTAAATCTCAGCGGGTGAGTTAATCAGCCTTATGAGATTGGTGTTTATGTATTTTTTGTTCCCGAACGTCTTCAGACTCCCAAGAACCCGCACGTATGCCCCCTCGCTGCAAGGCTCAGTATTTCCTTGTGGAGGGCGGCAACACGAGGTAAACTCACACAATTCCGTTCTTCTCCGATTCATCCTCCATTGAAGAATCGGTCCAGTGGCGTGCCTCGATTCGACCCGAACCATCATCAAGCATATACTGGCTATTCGTTGCCTGCGCTTGTACTGAAGCAATATACGCGACAACAGTAACCTATACGATACAATCAGTGAATTGCACGTTCGCATGTAATAATTTCCTACTTGTCCAATCTCTTGGTCATCGAGGACCCAGTCGGCGTCGGTGTGTGTTTGACTGGCTTGAATGAGCTGGTAGATCGTCATAGGGCGTAGTGAATGCGCAATTTCACTCTTCTTAACGTCGGGGTAAATGACAATAACCAATAAAAGCGAGAAAACCGACATACACGGGCGAACCCCCCTGGGCTACCAGCCGCATTGTAGGGTGAGCCTGTGGTCATGTAGCCGCCTCCTGTCGCCCCACCGTAATAATTATTGTCATTGTCTACACGGTCTGGGTGAGTACGCAATCGAGTATTGGTTTCTGCGTTCACCCACATTGGCTCATTGTGGTGTAGGAAGACTGACGGCGGAAGGTGAGATTCATTAGTCACTCGACGAGACGCGTTATGACGCGAAACGTCACGACGTCACGTCACGCCACAGACACGGAGCGGGCAACAGATACATCTTTAGAGATGAGTAGGTATGTACTGCGTCTATACAAACATGAGTGGGGATGATAATTCATGCAATGATATATAATGGTCCTATGATTGCCCGTGCGCAGCGTTAAGCTTCGCCACTCCCTTTCCAACGCCTTCAAGTACTTTCTTCCGTGAATCCGTCACGCTCTTGGCGACATTCAGAACAAAGTCATGCGTAATCTGAAATTCCATAGGGGTTGCGGTTAGAAAAGAAACTCCCGAAAAATGATGGATAAACCTGTTTGATAGTCACCGCGGTGCAGGCTTGTACAAATACTCGACGCTGCTCCGCGGAACCTTCGACCTCGCCAAGTTTGATCAACGTTGCTGACATTTCCTTCAACGTGGAACTGGCTTTTAACCGAACGTCCTTGAACTGCGAGACGAGCTGCCATGGGGTCATTCATTAATAGACACGATGAACGGAATTTAAGTGTTACAGCTTACATTACCAAGCTTGTGAATTTTCACCACGGCGGGAGATTTGAAACGCATCGTCTCAATTGTGAAGAGGACAAACGCCTGAAGCAAAGCCATAAGCTGGGGACGCAAACATAGCTGCTGGGCTGAGGGTTACCTCCTGCGTGATTGTAGTAACGTGCAGCAGTTCCGATATCGAGCCTTTGGACTTGAGCACTTGTCTGAAACGAGAGAGCATAGTATCAAAGAATACGACCAGGAGGCCCGGGGCTTCCTTGATAGGAGGTGCCTCCTCATCCTTCTTGGAATGACCGTTGGTATCACCATTGTGGACTTGAAGGTCAACACCGCGCAACGGGAATCCGGTCTTCAGCTCTGTTTGTCTGGAGGCCTCCGCTAATACTACAGCAGGTGGGGGTCGAACATAATTGTGATGTGATTCAAGCCAGTCGCCAAGGGTAGTGGCCCAGTCGAGTAATTGGGTTTCCTCGGAGGTTAACTGATGAAAACGGCATCAACTCTAATGTTAGAGTTGGAGCTGAGGCACTGTTACCTCGGCAATTTCTTCTACTTTCCTCAGAGCAAGTCGCTCTCGCAGGGGTAATTGTACCTCGGGATCTGAGCTCCTCTTAGGCCGATCACCTACGAGCAGTTTCTCTTCAACAATATCGTCCAAGTCACTAGCGTGCTGGAATGCACGGATATAGATCTTCAAAAAGCACCACAGCCACCCTTGCTGAAAGAGGTAGACAAGTAATACTTCGATGATCAGTTACCATATGACCACTGTGATACTCACGCCAGTTGATGTCCCAAACAGCAAACTTTGCTCATTGAAAGTTGGTTTACAGTGGGGTTGATAGTTGGGAATAATGACGAAATCGCGATTATCGTGATGAGCTGTGTCGCCGACTTGTTGGGATCGACTATAGAAAAAATCTAGGGAGCGCACGTACCGCGGTCGAACATGAACTTAAGTTCAATGAGTTCCATGTCTATGATATCCGTATTCAATGGTTCGTGCGTGAGACGCATGCGGACATGTTCCAATTTGACGACGTCCCTCTGAAGGGAGTTTTCTAGTCTGTTCTCGAAATCGATGAAATCTGGAATTTGCGTGTACTTTTCCGCGGTGAATGAACGAACAATAAAGTCCGAAGTCTAGACCGACTTAGCACGAGACACCTGAATAAGGGGAAACTGACCTCTTGAGAGCTCGCCAGATATATTTGACTGGACTCTAAGCACTCCGAAGGGTATGTGAGGTCTCCAGTAGCAGCAAGCGAAAACGTCGAAGCGCGGGTTAGAATAAGGTGGGATAAAGTGTCGTTCTGAACTTGCTTGACATTCATCTGTCGGTAATGCTCCAGGGCTAGTGATGGCGCGCCTTATTGGAAGAGTTAGCAACTCAGCACTCACAGGCCGAAAAACGCACCCAAAATGCGGTATATCCTGACTAGCATAATACGCATCTGAAACGACATACGACTCTTAGCCAGTCCATATTCTAAGACTGTGGCCGCCTGGTAGAGAGCCTCTCCCGAACGGTTGATCGACCAGACCATCACAAAAGCGCTCGCAGCCAGAAGAAGCAGATCATCAGCAGGCTGTAGTTCGGTGATTGGAAGGTCTCCGCCGAGTGCGAGGCCCTCCAGGTATTCTTCGAGATACTCGAGCCCGTGAGCCGTCTCAGATTCAGCCGTGATTTCGGAGTCCAAGAGTATGTAGCGCTGGAGCTTCCGTACGTTAATCAGTCTTTGGAGGTCACCTACGGACGCCTGAGTTAGGGTTAGGGATTAAAAAAGAACTCGTCATTGCGTAATTTAGGACTGGGCTTACGAAGGATGGCTGGTGGTTTGCGAGGAATGCTCTCCATCGGTCGAGCGATGTGGTATCCAAATCAAGAAAGTTGATCAGGTCCTCGAAGCAACAAGCCTTGTCGCCAAACTGAGTAAAGTAGGTTTCCATTAAGCCAATAACCACACTGTCATCTGGGGTCAATGTTTAGCATTGCAAGGACAGTGGGGACTCCAAGCCAGGGAGCTAACCAGACAGCCTAAACTTATGAGCGCGATGTTCCAACTCAAGCAAAGCTAAAGGAGCAGCCCTGTTTTTTGTGCCATCCTTCTCCGCAACCTCGGCAAAGAATGCGCGAGCCTTGGAAATGTATCCTAGACAGTCGGTTTTGTGCTCCTCCACAACCCCACTTTCTTGCTGCGACGAGACCGGAACGAAAGTCGAATCAAGGATAGACAAAAACTCTAACCAGTTGCGGTCCCTGGAGTAATAGTTAGCTCTGAAATATCATAGCATAGAGTGAGACAGACCCATTCGAGATTTTTTGTTGCGCATGCTGCCCTTCTTCCACAAATAGACCTCTACTTCGCCAGATCTCCCGACGTGTCTGATCACATGCAAGACTGGTTGAGCAAATGGTCTTCCCGATATCACTTTCCAATAATGTGTTCGCTTCGTCATACAGCCCTAATTCCCTCAAGATGTTAATGTGCATATGGAAACGATCTGCAGTTAGGTAAGATGGGGTTGGTGATGAGGTGATTAGCCTATGGGCAAGCTTATAGAGCAGCGATCTCATGTTGGACGGTGTCGATGGATCACTGGCCTGGGAATAGGTGTAAGCTTGCGACTAGTTGCACGGACAAGACGGACCTGAAGAATCGCCCCCATCACGCTCCAGTACAAGTACCTGTCCTCTTGGAATTGTTTGTGCATCCTTGTAGAGATCTGCGAAGACAGATATCACAAGTCAGGTCAATATTGGCGGGTTTCGAGGGTCATACCTGTTGTGCAGACTTCCAGTTCGCAGTGCGCACATGCGCAAAAAACGTCTGAGCGCCATACTCTTCATTCAGAGGTTGCTGTTTGTAAGCCTCCTCAAACATGTTGACCATGTCGGTGACTAAGGATGGTGTAGGTCCTTGGAAAACGGCCAGAGTTCAAAACTCACTCCTTCCGAGGCCCTTCAGGACATGCATCATGGCAGAAATGGTCGCGTCATCCAAAGGTCTGACAGCAAGAACCTCGTCGCATAGTGCGAGAGACTCTTCTACCTTTTGGGAGCGCACGAGTGCAAGTGCCTTGAGAGACTATTTACGAAGGCACGTAAATAGAAAGTTGTCGCAAAGCTGAATGCCACGCACCTTGATTAGTAGGTTGCTAGGATACTTTTTGAGCAACTTGTTGCAAGAAACGATCGCCGATTTGTTCGAGCCGGTGTCGAGAGCCTCTGTGGCCGAAATGGTCGACTAGTCAGCGTTGGAATTTGCCAAAGAAAGACCAAGCTCGGGACCAACCATAGACGGGACGAATCTGGCGTTCGAGGGTCATTGCGACAGACATTTCGTGTCGAGGGTCGATTGTGCTGAGATGGCTACCTTGACTGGAACAAAGAGCCGGGAAACTGAAGCTCACGGAGAGGGCGTTTTATTTGCGAGGCCACGCGCGACACGAATTTTTAACAGCAAAGTTCTCGACTAGCCGATGTTCCGTTACGCGGCATTTTTCGGCGGTGATTGGCGGACGTATTTTTCTGGGCTGCAGGGACGACCGCGAGACAGCATATGCCATGCCACCTCTACTTTCACGGTTGGTCGTCTTGCCGATACACATTCCCTCTCAGTTCATTGACTTTCTGACAGTGGAATTGACCCCCTACTGGGCGTATTCACGGGGTGCGTGGCCTACTACCTCTACGAAACGAATCCCCGCACTGCGCTACCTCCCGAGCAGCGACTCGGTGCTCTCGTCCAATGGAAGTGGGAGAAGCGGCAGCGGGAGACACAAGGGAACGCACCAGATGGAGAAGCGAAAGGACCTTCCGGGTTGTGAGGGGACTGGACAACGGTGCTCTGAAGGGTAGCCGTGCACTGGTGCATGGGCACTAGGCAGAAACGAACTACTGTAGCTACTTTCCCAGTTCAGACAGACATGAGAGTGGTCCGTGCGCGAACAGGGAAGCCGCATAAGGGTCAGGCCAACACGTTAACACCTCATACTTACCTTGATGGTACATGCCCCTTCATGTATCCGGGTGTGTGGGCCGCGGGGATCTTCCATAGCACGGCGACCCTGTCCACAGAGGGTAACCGGGGCTTGTGTGGGCTTCGGCTCATGCACTGTCCTAATATTTTACTGTCCTGCCATGGCCACTCTGGCTGGGCAGGTCATCCTTTCTTTTTCGGCCCTTAGGTCACCCTAACCCTATATGCATGACGATACGTAGTGTACATTCATTCCTTCAACATTGTTTCTAGTGCATTCATTATTGTGCGAAAGGTCCGCCTTTCCTCCTCGCGGGGTTCCCCTTCTTCGTAATCATTCGGTCTTCGGAGCGCAAGGCCTACGACGATGCTGCGGAATTCCCCCCCAACTGCTAGCCAAAGTAGAGTTGCAATCTGTGCTGTGTAAAGCGAATAAAGTGTTTGCATGTGCGCTGATGGTGCACTTCCAAAGATCGGCGTGAGCTGTATGGCTGGAGGAGGGAGAAGTTGCTGCGAATCGGAAACACTGGGCGAGGCATGGGCACGCAGATCTACCGTCGATGGAATAGAAGCTTGGATCTGAACAACAGTCAGCAGCGTACCTTGGAGAGGCTCAAGTTTAGTATACCAGACTGCCTACTTTGCCCATCTGGGTGACAAGCACGAGGATCCGATCAGAAAACGGCTGGACAACGAGTTCTGTATGCAGGCCATGCTCAAGTATGGATGTTTGGAGGAACTTGCGCATGCCGTCAGTGCTAAGTTATGGTGTTCGACGGTCTGAGAGAACGAGCAGTGACTGAAATCACGTGATCATTATTACACAATGCGCGCGTTGGCCAGGTTCCAGTATCATACATACTGTAGCACGGATGTCCACTTCGGAGAGTTCTCCTACCAAGAGAAAGATCAGTGAGTGGAGAGCAAACTGGTGGGACTTACATCCTCTTGTGGAGGACCTTCGCAGGTATACAATATTTCCATTAGTTGTTGTAACCCTGACCATCTTCACAGACCCGTAGCTTGGTCTAGCTCATCCACCATATTTACTGCACACCCAACACAGCCCATCATCATCGGCCGTCTGTTTCCATCTTCAAAGGAATTCTTGGTGGTAGCATCGGATCCAATTCTCCGCTCTCCAGCTTCCTATGGACCACCGACTGTCATCAGTGTCTCCCCGAACGATCACTGGCTGTTCGCATTTTTTCCCGGCCGCGAAGGTGACGGTATCGCTTGCCTATGGAAACGCGAGTCCTGCTTAGATGCTTGGATGGTCAAAGAGTATTGGCCATTCAGCCGTGGTGCTGGCGTCATAACATGTTCCTGGGCTGGTAGTGAGCGTGAGGTCCGTCACCCTACGTTCTTAGTCCAGACTGGAGTTGTCGTTTATATAGAATAGTGGTCAACGTCTGCAGATGGTTCATCGATCCGCCTTCCATCTCGAGGTCCGCTTACGCCGGTGTCGAGTCCAACTCTCTTACTCGTGACACAAGCACACCAACTTTATGTTTGCTACCTCCGCACCTATGTGCCACCCTTCAAAATGTTGCTATGCTCTTTAACCCAACGTCATCTTACTGCAGAGGGTCAGCCGCTCGGTGCGATGCACGACACCCCGGCTGGTCTTAAGACCTCCAGATTGTGCATTTACGCCACTATTGGGTTTATTTATGGCGGTATAAGTTTTATTTTATTTTATTTCCTCTCACCATGTTATCTCACTGCACCTGTACCAGAGTCTTCTATTTTGGTTGCCATGAGATCTAGGAGGTATCCTACCTCCGACAGCTTGAAACCGATCGCATACGACGATCTGGACCTCGGTATTTCATTAGATATTCCACAGTCACAAGGTCAAGATCCATCTCCAGATGAGCACCCTCCACCTTTGGAATGGGGCGCACTAGCGGAAGAACAGACCATTGAGTTGTGTGAAGTGAAGCTCCGATTCGACGGAATGTCTATGGGTATGATTTCGGCTGGCATCGGGAGAACTACTCAAACCCAGTTTTTTCTAGGTCTG
This sequence comes from Nevesoporus exiguus, assembly GCA_038089155.1. NCBI lineage: Eukaryota > Fungi > Basidiomycota > Agaricomycetes > Boletales > Boletaceae > Nevesoporus > Nevesoporus exiguus. The sequence goes on from JBBPKI010000001.1 coordinate 175,301, forward strand.
ATAAGCCAACCACTCCCACCTCTCCACTATCCTTTTCCTCGCATGAGTGGGCTCATGTTCGTCTGCTCTCCGCCGCCAAAGCTGGATCCCTCAGCCTCACCGAGAACCTCGCCTAAGAGGGATAAGCAACCTGCGCGTCCGTCGGAACCCCCATCAACCTTCCTGGTAGCATCTTTCTTAGACTTTGAAGAGTGTAGGTCCACCAATCTCTATGTGCACTATCGAAGGTCCGTTGACGTCAACCGTAAAACCATCATTCACTCCCCCGTGCAGACAGCACAATGCCCAAATCAGTTGCTGTGGCGTATAGTCTTAGCCGCGCGCCATCGCCAGCCGCACCGATCAAGACGACTTGGGTGATACTCTTCACGATGTCCCGGTGGTAAATACTAACTCACTCAACTAGACTGTTCATCAGGTCGGGGAGCGCTCATTCTTCCCAAATGTTCTGACGCTTTCATGTCCGGTATGGGTTTCCACCCATCCCCGGAAGAGGGGTCTGGTAGCCTTGCTGGCGGACACAAGCAGTTCTCCGTCCCGACGTAGCCGGGGCGCGATGCAGGTGGCGGTTGGCAACATTGTTGTCCTGAGATTGTGCGTTAACATGATGTACAACCATCGGATTACTAAAATATCGGAATCGCATGGATAGACCAGACCTTATTGATGACCCTGAATGGGAACAGTTACCGATGGCAGCATCAATTGGTAGGGTAGGGATGGACTGTAAGCTATTCCATGAAGCACTTCATGCACTTGATATCGTGTATTCCAGGGCCAGCGAATATGGTAGCGTCAAGAAATCAAGTACTTTTATGCACGATGGCCTTGTGTAGAACCTCAATCCATTCTCTACCCAAGCAAGTCACGAAAATATCAATATTGGGTGGTACATATATTATATCTTTTCCTGTGACGTTGTGACTTCCTAACTCTTAGATTCTGTTGCGAGAAACATCTCACCTCTCTCCGCGGCACTCGTCACTTCTCTCCAATCACGTAGATCGATAGCAGACATTGTCCACATTCTTGCCGTACCTACCGTCCCGTTGGATGCTGTCGTGGATACCTTGAGAGGGGTGTGGTCCGCGTTTGAGATAAACATACATGCTGGGCTGGTTGAGGCATTCAGTGTCGCGGATGCTTTGGGAGCGACTGTTGAACTTTATAGGTCAGTTATCCTTCCATTTTACTTCGTCATTTGTCACGCCACTGTCCAGAACAAGAGCGCGACTTTTCGCAGACGGCTTTGAGAAAGACTTGTTGTCTTCACTCTGGAGGAACGCTCACGACATGTGTTCCGTGATAGCTTGCCTTGCTGCATTTGAAGATTGTAGGGAGGTTGAAGGATACGATCTTGGTAGGGTGATACTTTCTTTGGGTGCAAACGATTGTAATGACCACTCTTTTCCAGAGGCTATCTGGCAGCTTGTCAGCCTTTCAGGGTGGGCAGTGAACTTTCTAGAGAGGCTCATGAAGGAATGCTTTTTTGCCGTGGATGCAGCCGACCTGACTCCAAGTGCGGACGAGATGCAACCAAAACTCGAGCCTGTCGATGACACCGACGTCCTCGTCCAGGATGGTATGCTTCTTAGTCTTGTGCGCATATAGCCGAGCGTCTCACCCGCTCTAGAAAGCAAGCGACCTCTCTCTCCGCCTTTTGATTCACCTATCTTGCTCCACCTCACCCACCCATTCATCCTAAGGAATCTTGTTGGGGTGATCATGCATGTGAATCGGTTCTACCGTTCACTTAGTGCACTCATACCCAGAGGAGAAAACTCTCAGATTGCCCGTGACATCCTCATGGACGTAATCGATTGTTCTGGTCTCGATCTCAACGGAATCGAAGAGATATTAAAAGGTGTTATACCTGACACAAGAAGTATTCCTGGTAAGTCAGCATATTCTGTCCTTGTTTCAACGTTAATTCCCTTGCAACAGCGGATGAGGCGTGGTGGTCGCTATCGAAATGCCACCCGGTCCCTACACAATATCCAATCCTACGAAAACTGATACAGGCACTAAACACATCGGCCGCAGTGGACAAACCGCGTTTGTTCATCAAGGCTGCAGACCTCGTTGATGCATTTACAAACTTGTCAGCTTCTGAGCAATCCGGAAAAGAGCAGGATAGGGACATCGTCACAAAAGGGGTTTTGGCACGGCATAGTCCTGGCTTGCTATGCCTTCGATGTGGACATAGGTCCGGGATAGGTGGGGAAGTGAGCGTTGCAGGACATGTCTCGTTGAGGTGGAGAACCTGGGAGAAAATATGGGCGAGCCGTTGTGTCTGTGGGGGAGCCTGGGTGAACGGAAATGTATAGTGGATTTACTCGCAAACTACTTCATCTACTTATTGGTCTATGAACGTCTTGTCACGTGCATGCACTGCTCGTGCGGCTGAGTGCATGCCTCCTGATTCGAAGAAAGGACCTGGACATGTGTAACTCACATGTCAGTAACTCCACTTTCATTGAGCAAGCATAAATTTCAACTAGATTCTCGATTTACGCGATACCAAATGACCCCCAGAAAGACAGCTAAAGGTTGTAAATAAACCATGCACTGCGATCCCCCAGGCCCGCAGGCTCTTCTTCCCTTGTCATCCCGTGCCTCCTCTCAGCTTTCAAGTAGTTTTCTCGGGAGAGGTATGCCAGATTGATCGTTGAGAAGACTATCATGCCAGTAGACATTATAATGAAAGTGATCGTTGCCTTTGTGTATTTCGGGGCCGGGGACAAGGAGCCAAGGAGCCAGGTAGCAAGAATGCCACCCGAATTAGTCATGATGAAAGCAATCGCGACAGACGTCGCTCGCCTGACGTGTGGGGCGCTGTTGTTGGCCATCCAGGTCGACAGTGCAGGTGCGGCACAGTAAGTCCCCGTAATCGAGAGGAAGAGTGACCCGTAGCGAACGTGCGGTAATTCGCTTGCTACGAGCGCGTCAAGAACGTGACCTCGCTGGATTGGCAGAGGCGTACCATAAAGCATGGAAAACCCTATAAGCAACAAGGTGGAAAAGAATACTGCTGTCCATCCACGACAGCGGTAACGGTCTGACACAAAGGCAAAGATCATCGAACCTAATCGGAACGAAAGGGATGAACGTCACAAAGGTATTCGTCCGGAGTCACGCACAGACAAAAGCGGTAGCGAACGGAGGGACGCTCATCAGCTGAGCTCGATTGCCTGCGTAACCAAGACCAGCTACGATCGTTGGTTCGAAACTATCCATTCGAATCAGCGTAAACCAGGCTCAAAGGTCGAACGAAAGCTCACTAAGCCAAACTGTAGAGAGTCGTACCTAGTACGGGTGAGGAGTGAGCGTGAGTTTAGCGGGCATGTTCAGACTTACCGTTGAAAAATAGAGCAAGGGCAAGAAACCAGACATGGGGCGATTTTGTTGACTCGATCACCTCCATCCAGCTGAAGCCGTCTTTTTTATCATCTTGTGATACAGCACCGTCTTCTTCGAGTCTAGACACGATGTACGTCCGTTCCTTCTCTGAAAGGAAACGTGCCCTCTCAGGTGAAGCAGGAAGCAGGAAAAAGGAGACGAGCCCGAAGAAGAAAGTAAATACTCCTTCCTGTCATAGAGTGAGTAAAATCACGAGAAGTAGTACACGCCTGCATACAATGATGAATATCCAAGCCCAGCCAGGCCTACCACTCCTTTCACTGATTTCATCGATGGCTGCAGCGAGTAAACCAGAAAAAGCACCCGATAACGAAGCTGACGCGAAGAAGGTGGCCACCCTGCCAAGACAGGTCGCCAAGAGTTATGGTGAAGGCAAGCTAATAATCACCTCATTTGTAGCCTCTTGCGAGGGTAGAAGAAAGAGAGAAAGAGAACAAGCCCAGGAAACAAGCCGCCTGGAAAGACGATGAACGAAAGCTACAATACATGCTCATCAGCCAAACCGTCCATCAACCCCCAAAAGAATCGACAAGCCAGTAGCCCAGAATAGTTATAGACGACGCCTTTTAGGGTGCCTGAGTGAATGTTGTTCAGGTTGGCAGCAACAATTTCACCTTGTAAGGTGGAAACAACACCCCACATAGTAACCATAGCGGGAAACATAACATTTGGCCCGATATGCTGTAACGTGAAGATACGTAACTAATCGCATTCTCGAAACCAGTATAACTTACCTTCAAGAGTAAGTTCGAGGGAAACTCGGCAGCAATGTATGGACTAAACGCATCTCAACATCGCATCCGAAAGTCGTACCGAGTATGGACAAAGGCTGAAACACTTACACATAAGTAACAGTCAAAGCCACAGAGTACTATACGACGATGAGCTAGAACAGAAGTAGTGTGTCCTGGCATACCTCATAGTTGGACAATTTCAAGGACTTCTGTAATCCGGCTATACGGGCGTTTGAAATGCTGCTTCTGCCCTAGAGACACCCAAAACATGAGTAGTTCGGGCTGCGAGTTTGAGCCCAGGACATACCAAGAAAGAAAGTAGATAGAAGATGGAACACAATGGAAGGACCCATCTGTCGAGTTTCCTCCAGACAGACCCCTCGAGGGCGAGCTGTTCCGCTTCCGAGAAGTCGTCATCCCTAACTGTGTTGGCGAGTTCTTTGGCTCTGACTGGAATGGGGGGGGCGTGGACCTCCTGTTCATCCATGATGCCGTGGGTGGATCAAAAAACCGGAAAATTGCAGGACATCTTTTCTGACGTGCACGAGCTTATAAGGCTGTGACCAAAGCTTGGTACCGCATACAGTACCAAGCAGTCACTGAACAGCCTACGATGAATAGTCGCAGAAGTAGATGGACAGCGAGATCATCTAAAACTTCAGTCAGCGTTGGTAAGGGGGGTATCGAGAGGTGGCGTAACTACGAACAGGTACAATCTGTCAGGGACTGTCTATGTGTCTCCATTCCAAAGCCAGGCCCGGTCGTGTGATTGATGGCTAAGCACTAATGAAGTAGTTTTGGCTGGCACTTACGAAGCAAGCTCTGTTGCCATGGGAGATGGGGCAGAACGCGTGCTCGGAGGTTCAAACAGGAGGCAGGGGATGCCGAAGGACAGACGAGCATAGGACAGACGTCAACGTTTGGAGCAACGGCATGCACGTTGCAGGAGTTGCTGACGCACAGAAGGCCCAGTGGTTGGAAGCAAAGCGTCGTGATGCCTGTGGAGAGTTGATTTGGTGAGACCCTCACCGGATACGCTACCACCGAGGGAAGTGAAATCACGCTTAATAAGTGCCTGTGACGCTGACGTGACTATGATCAGTGACATCGTCAGTGATTCCTTGGCCACGTCTTTTCAGTGTCTTGTCATTGAGTTTCACGGATGTTATTGTATGTCACTGATATCTATGCACACATGCCCAGGACACCTTGAATCCATAGGGTGTTATAAATAGACATTGTGACAATGGTAGAACTCAGAAAGCTGCTTGCTAACGGCCACCTTTGCCAAATAGCGCAGCGAAATCAAATCACGTGATTCTTTAACGTGAAACACGTAACCAATTTCATACTCCGATTGGCGCTCGCCTACTTCCGCACTGTCACCACCTCCTTATCACTGTACGTTGTCCTGATTTCCCTTCTGCACCCCGTTTTAAATTTCATTCCCCACTATGACTCCAATGCTTTTGTATCACACATGTTTCAGTGAGTCTAAACGGATACGATTAGGTGGATGTGACTCACGACGACTGGATGTAGCTGTTTATGTAATCCCGCACAGGTGGGTGCTAAGTGCCTGTCCACCACCAACGGTTCGTCTCCAAGTACCGTCGCTGGTTTGTCATCTCCACTACTTATTTTCGTGTCTGAGCACTCTTTCCTCAACCCGACTGCACTCCATGAGCCCATGGACGCCGATTCTGATCCACTTGGTGGGGACAATAGCACGTTGACTTCTGTACTTAGCTACTACATCGTAACTCATTGTTTCGATACTAATGTTATGAATTGGTGCAAACAGACTGATTTGAGAACGATCTTCAGTCACATACAATACTAAATATCACTGACGTGCAAGCTTAATATCTGAGTTGTTTGTGCAGTTTTTGAGTGACTTACACGCTACAAATCAGTTGGACTGTCACTAATCATTAGTAGCGAAAACCGACAGTCAGCGACTCAATTTGGCATTGATCATTAACGCTTTTCACTGATCATTAGTGTGCACGGCTACTGATTTATGGTGTTTCAGGCGCTGATAATACGTGGTTTTACTTCCGTTGGAGGCTACACGATGAGACTCATCGGTGCGTCAGTGGATGCCTGGAAGCGAGCGTGGTATCATCGGAGAAGCATTACTAGCAGGACGTCGCGTCCGATGTTATCTGACGAGATTACATCAATGATGATGGACAGGTAGTACTATGTATTGTGAATACCGAATGAGATGATGTGCACACCGCCGGGTCCCAGAACCCACAACTTGGGTGGGTTGATGACCGATGGTTCGGACGTCATAAGCATCCTCATTTTGGTTAGCACCACAACACACAGCGGTGGCGGTAGCGCTCAACACTCCATCGACTCTGTACAACCTCCAAGCTGGGGCGGACCACGTTCGAGTCTCTCATCCCGTTCTCACAGCCCTCCTTACGAGCATGCCCAAAGTGGTCGTCCCCCCCTTGCCCCTGTCCGGGCTTTTTGGCGTCTCAAAACCCTCGGGCCCAACTTCAATGTCCATTCTTGAGGACATAAAGAAGCTCGTCGGAAACTCACACCTGTTTGTGGACCCTAGCAAGCTGGAAAACCAGGCCGGAAATAGTAGAAAGAGGAGAAAGGACGCTGTCAAGATCGGTCAAGGTGGAACACTGGATCCACTTGCTGACGGTGTACTTGGTAAAATCTACGTTATATTTCATATCGATTCTCCGTCAGTGACTCCTCGATGGTCCAGTCGTTGGCGTCGGCAAAGGCACCAAATGTCTCTCCGTTTTTTTGGATTGTGTCAAGGTATTCCATTTCCCAAGATTACCCATCTTACTTCGAGTTTTCAGCAAGGACTTATAGGAGTACAGGACCACTGCACTTTTAGGCTGCGAGACTGATAGTTATGATTGTCATGGGTCCCGCGTGCGCGACGCTCCATGGCGCCATGTTTCCAGGGAAGCACTAGAAGCGGCCCTCGACGAATTCAGAGGGGAGATATACCAGACACCACCCGTGTTCGTCTGCATCCGAATTCCTTGTCCTTATTTTTCAATCGTCGTTAGATTTTCCGCACTCAAGATGGACGGTAAGCCATTGTACGAATATGCCCGCAAAGGCATACCATTACCTCGGCCCATCGAGAAGAGGAAGGTCATTATCCATTCATTAGATCTTATCGACTGGAAGGGGAGTCGTCATGACTTTCGATGGCCGCAGAAAGAGTTCACCCCAGATCAGAAGGCTGCTCTCAAGACAGCCCTGGAACCTGTCGAAGAACCAGTCATGCAAGATAAATCTGAAGAACGCGCTGAAAAAGCTCCAACGGCATTTGTCCTGAGCATGAAAGTCTCGGGGGGCACGTATGTCCGCTCTATTGTCCACGATCTCGGTCGCGCTCTTGGGTCTGCTGCTCACGTGGTCACCTTGACTCGGTCTCGGCAAGGAAGATTCACTCTGGATCCCGAAACTGCAGAAGACAGATCTTGTGTGCCGTGGGATGTATTCGAGAAGGCATTGAAAGACGAGGGTGAGCTAGGTGAAGATGGCTGGAGGCCGTGGGAGAGAGAGGTTCTCGATCGATTAGAGATAGTCGACGCGCGGAAACAGTAGAGTACCCAACCGACAGTCTATTCACGCCCACATTTACTGCAGGAAATGCACGTTACCTCGACTATACTGACTTGTGCTACGCCCCTCTCAGAAACAGCGCGGTATTTCTGGTTCTGGTCACCGCCAACCGGTGCGGGCCGCGAGAATCCCAGCGCACGTCATAAGTGTACCACCACCGACTGTGCTTCACTATTTGAGTTCCCGGGCCAGTTTAGACATCTCGCCAGCATCATTTGCTGCAGGCTGTGGGGGTCGGGTGATTACTCACCCTGTCCCGTTTGAGATCACGGACCGGATTCACAAAAGGCTCGGCCCGCTCCCGGCACCAAAAGGAGCTCATACCGACAAGACGACTCTTCGTGACTTTTACCCATTTTCAAGCATGACACCTAACGCAACCAATGACCAGGGTTATACCACAGTAGACCGCCCCTTGAGCCCGGGCATCTATGCTCCTATTCCAACCTTTTTCCACTCGGAATCCGAGGATCTTGGTCAGTGGTGCTGACCTGATGCTGATAACGCGCCACTGACTAGAAGAATAGATCTTGATGCATTCGAGAAACACATCTTTCGAACAGCTTTAGCCGGCGTCCGGCCGCTGTTGTCAGGTTCCACGGGCGAGGCCATTCACTTGTCGCACGCTGAGCGGTCGATGTTAATCAAGACAGCAAGGAAAGTTTTGGACAACGCAGGTTTATGCGAAGTGCCAGTTATATCTGGGATTGGTGCTGGTAGCACGCGAGAGTGCATCGAATTGGCAAACGAAGCGGCTGACGCTGGAGCGGACTGCGCTATTGCCATCTGCAGTGGATACTTTGCTGGAGTACTCGCCAGGAGTAGGCAAGCTCTGAAGGCCTTTTGGACAGAGATTGGCCAAAAGAGTCCGATACCTGTCATTATCTATAATTGTGAGCGTGGTACTCGTATGTGTGATAGAAGGTTTACCTGTCCATCCCGTCTCAGATCCTGGAGCTGCTGGGGACATAAACCTGGATTCTGACCTGATCACTGAGCTCGCCGTAGAGTGTCCGAATTTAGTAGGCGTCAAACTCACGTGTGTTCATATAGACCAATGTGCGAGTGCCGTGATTAATCGAAGTCCTCGTTTACAGGTGTGGTGATGTAGGAAAGCTAACACGCATTGCTGCCACTACCTCCAGCCCCGTTTTTACTTCCCGCCATCCGAGGAAGAACGAGAATTTATTCCTTGTCCTCGGCGGATTCGCCGATTTCCTCCTCCCAGGTGTGTATGCCAATGGTCACGGTGCCATCACAGGTCTTGCGAACGTCGCGCCGGTAAGCATGAGCGAACTCTGTCTTGCAGCATCCGTGCTAATGGCATCGCCGCTGCATCAGCATACACTGGTCAAACTATTCATATTATGCGAGGGGTCCAAGACTGACTCGAAGCTCCTTGGCGAGGCTCAAAGATTGCAAGGAATCGTTGCTCGAGCTGACGCAACAATCGCCAAGTTCTCCGTAGCTGGGATTAAGTTCTTACTAGATAAGCTCTACGGATACGGAGGGAATCCTCGACGGCCACTCCCCCCCATTGAGCTTGCAGCAGGCGAGGCCCTGTGGGAACACCCGCATACTCGCGCACTCGTGGCCGAGGAGCTCTCGATCGCCGAGGCGAGTGGGAAGATGGTGCATTCGTCCGCATGAGCCTGCCGAAGCAGTCAAAAACCCTAGCTACTATGAGACAACGTTGTACTAGTAAGTATGGAGTACCAAATAAAATACGCCGCCGCGACAGAGGCGGCTGTCCGCATGTCAAGCCCTCTGAAGCACTTCGACACGGGCTATTCCGATCATGTAACGGGTCCCAATACGCTAGGACAACTTGGCCGTGCGTTTCATCCACAGTCCCCCTGCTGCTACGGCGAGACTCGGTAGCTACAACTTCGCTCACACGGGCCCCACGAGATGGCAGCACGGGAGATATCGGCTAGATCATCTACCTGAAGTGGGGGAGTTGGGGTAAAGTAATCATGCCAGATAGCCAGAAGGGTTAGTTTTATGTAACTTGGCATGCACAACTCCGCCTTCCCAAGGTGGTCTTGTGTAGTCCTGTGAATAATCGTTTCTTGAACCACAACCATGTCTATGTCGGCCTGCAGGCCGTCCACGACAACCATGCGCTGCCGGTCGTTTGGCAGCATGATCCTCAAACTTCCTTCAGGTCAGAATAATTGACGAACAACCTACCACTCGATGAGTTATTCACTCTGCTATAATCGCATTTGCAGGCATCCGGTCATTCCACTGGTCTGTATACCGTAGAAATCAATCTCTGTTATTGACTCCAGAGGCAAAGAAGGATTCTGGTGCGTGTCATGGCCCGTATCACCCAACACGAACTGCTATATAGTCACTGTTCTCACAGGCATTCCTTATTCCTCTCTCACTGTCGGCGCACCAAGAGAGACACATCCAAATGAACGCCGTGTATCTCTTACTCCTCATAACGTAGCCTTGTTGAAGAAGAAAGGCTTCAGCAGTGTCCTGGTCGAAAGAAACGCCGGTGCTGCAGCACAATTCTTAGACGTAGAATACGCCAAGGCTGGGGCTACCTTGGTCTCCAAGGAAGAACTTTACAGAAATACGGACATCTTACTCAAAGTTAGACCTCCACAAGGCGATGAGGTCGCTGCCGTGAAAGAAGGGAGTACTGTTGTTTCTCTCCTATACCCTGCCCAGAATAGGTCGCTTGTCGCGAAACTGGCTTCACGTAACGTAAATGCGTTTGCCATGGACATGATTCCACGCATTTCGCGTGCTCAAACATTCGATGCCCTGAGGTGAGCCTAAATCCATGTCTAGAAGGTATATACCTAATACCCTTGGATCAGCTCTATGGCCAATATTGCAGGTTATAAAGCTGTGCTGGAGGCTTCCAACCACTTCGGTCGATATCTAACAGGACAGGTCACCGCAGCCGGGTGAGTGCGTGCCTACACTAGGGTAACGGGTGTTCTCTGACTCATTCGCTACAGAAAGGTATGCACATGTTTTCTACGCGTTTTCAGGTCTAACGCCTTTTTAAGGTTCCCCCTGGCAAGGTTCTCATCATCGGTGCTGGTGTCGCAGGACTCAGTGCTATTGCAACGGTTTGTCCTTCCTCCTGAGGGATGGAAGTAAACCAACTTTTGATAGGCCCGTCGACTTGGTGCTATTGTCCGGGGTTTCGACACTCGCTCAGCTGCGCGTGAACAAGTTCAGTCACTTGGGGCCGAGTTTCTCGAAGTCACTGTCCAAGAGGAAGGTGGCGGTGCAGGAGGTTATGCCAAGGAAATGTCCAAAGAATTTATCGAAGCAGAGATGGCGCTTTTCATGCAACAATGCAAGGAGGTCGACATCGTCATAACAACTGCGCTTATTCCTGGCAAACCTGCTCCTAAGTTAATCACGAACGAGGTTAGCGAACTTTTAATGATTGGGTCACTGGCACTCGCGCTCACTTGTTAACTTGTTAGATGGTTGCAGCAATGAAGCAGGGCTCTGTTATTGTTGACGTGCGTTGTGTTGACCTTATGAAACCAGAAAACTCATCTCGTTCAAGTTGGCAGCCGAAGCGGGAGGTAACTGTCAGGCTACTGCGCCCGGAGAGTTGGTTGTTAAGCATGGAGTTACCATCATCGGTAAGCAACTATCCGTGGAGATCGGTGAAAGACCAATTCACTTTTGCAGGCTATACTGACCTCCCTTCGCGGCTGCCGACGCAGTCATCGACCCTGTATTCCAATAATATCACCAAGTTCCTTTTGTCTATTGGTGAAGGGAACAACTACGCGGTTGACCTAAGCGATGAGGTGGTTAGAGGCTCACTCGTAGTTTATGAAGGTGAACAGCTACCTCCCGCTCCTCGCCCGGCTGCTCCACCAGCTCCACCTCCAACCCCCAAGGTGGAGGAGGTACAAACGAAAGCCATCACTCCATGGCAGAAGGCCACCCGTGAAGTTGCTACCATTACTACAGGAATGGGATCAGCAGTTGTTCTCGGGAAGCTTACTGGGGCTGCCTTTATGAGCAACTTCTTTACATTCGGGTTGGCGGGTTTGGTCGGCTACCGTGTCGTTTGGGGTGTTGCTCCTGCCCTGCACTCACCACTAATGTCAGTTACGAACGCAATATCCGGTTAGTTTTTTATATTTGAATCAGGTTCTTTGGTATTAATAGGTACTGTAGGAATGGTTGGTATCGGGGGTTTGTTTGTGATGGGTGGCGGATATCTTCCAGAGACTATTCCTCAAGTACTTGGTGCTCTGTCAGTTCTCCTGGCCAGTGTGAACGTTGCCGGGGGTTTTGTCATCACGAAGCGTATGCTCGACATGTTCAAGAGTAAGCCCATGGCCACCGCATTCCAATTATGACTTATACGTTACAGGACCAAGTGATCCACCTGAGTATTCGTGGTTGTACGGAGTTCCTGCGGCAGTGTTCACAGGAGGGTTTCTGGCCGCGGCAAGCACTGGGATGGCTGGTCTTGTCCAAGCAGGCTACCTGACGAGCAGCCTGCTCTGTATTGGTGAGCCGCAGAGTCCCAATTTTCTTCCCAGCCAAGCGTGACTTTTTGAAGGCTCGCTTTCTGGACTATCTTCACAAACCACGGCCCGTCAAGGCAACGCTCTTGGTATCCTCGGCGTGGGCTCTGGAATTCTAGCGTCATTGTTGGCTGTTGGCTTCCCTCCAGAGCTTTTAGTACAGTTTGCTGGGGTTGCCACTGTTGGTGCCACAATCGGTGCCACCATCGGTCGGCGCATCACAGCCACAGAACTTCCGCAGATGGTTGCAGCTCTACACTCTGTCGTTGGCCTCGCAGCTGTGTTCACGTCTATTGCCAGTGTACTCGCCGATCCGTCGCACCTCTCCGTACTTCACCAAGTAACAGCCTACCTTGGAGTTGTGATTGGTGGTGTCACCTTCACTGGTTCCGTCGTTGCTTTCTTGAAATTGGCTGGGAAGATGAGCTCAAAGCCATTAATGATGCCTGGAAGACATTTCATTAATTCTGGACTTCTCGGCGTCAATGCACTTACGATGGCTGCCTTCGTGAATGCTGCGCCGACAGTACCTCTCGTTGCTGCGGGCTACCTCGGTATGAGCACGCTTCTGAGTTTCATCAAGGGTTTCACGACGACGGCGGCAATTGGAGGGGCTGATATGCGTGAGTGTTGATCATAGCTGCATTCTCGACGCAACTCATTCGCTACATGTTTCCTTAGCTGTGGTCATTACCGTGTTGAATGCTTATTCGGGCTTCGCACTTGTCGCGGAAGGTTTCATGCTGGACAACCCGCTCCTTACAACCGTTGGTTCGTTGATCGGTGTCAGCGGTTCTATTCTTTCATATATTATGGTTCGCGAATCAAGTTACTTTCAGTGCTCTTGTCGTACTCACTAGCGCGTAGTGTGTGGCCATGAACAGATCCTTGCCCAACGTTCTGTTCGGCGGTATTGGTACAATTGCACCCTCAGAAATCACCAAGATCGAAGGCACAATCACTAAAACTACCTTGGATGACACAGTAGAAGCCCTTGCCAACGCTGACAGCGTCATTTTGGTAAGTCTTTCATGCTATTCCTTATCTTGTTCTCACCTACTTTCTTTAGGTTGTCGGATACGGCATGGCTGTAGCCAAAGCTCAATATGCCATCTCGGAGATTTGTTCAATCCTCCGTGCAAAGGGTATCAACGTGCGCTTTGCCATTCACCCAGTGGCGGGCCGTATGCCTGGTCAATGTAACGTGCTTCTGGCCGAGGCATCGGTACCGTATGACAGTGAGACACACTCCTACTCCAACGAAGCTTGACTGATGATATGAGTCTGTCCTTGATCATAAATCCCCATTTAGTCGTTTTGGAGATGGATGAAATTAATGATGACTTCAGCGATACAGATGTCACGCTTGTTATTGGGGCAAATGATACCGTGAATCCCATTTCCCTAGAGCCTGGTTCACCGATAGCAGGCATGCCTGTTCTTCATGCATGGAAGAGTAAACAAGTCATTGTGATGAAGAGAGGCATGTCCAGCGGTTATGGTATGTGCTCCCTGCACTTGCACCGTGTGCATACTGACACGATCGCGTTTTTCCTCTAGCGGACGTTCCGAACCCTATGTTTTATATGCCGAACACGAAGATGTTGTTCGGTGATGCAAGGGATACATGTGATGGTGCGTGGTTGCCTTCCCGTCATTATCGCTCCCCACCCATGATCGTGATCCTAGCTATCAAGAGGGGTCTAGAATCACGCAACTAGGCACACACTGTACCCCCGGAATTGCCCCAGAACATCTTGTTGTACATCATGTGTGTATATTCACTCGTTTGTAGAATGGTTGCCATTACTAGTGCTTGCGTTCTTTGCTACCAGTTCGATGAGCCTCTAGGTTGCACTTGAGGAGCTTTGCGTCATCAATAATCCATAATATCTAAATGTCAGTTGAGAGTTATACACATTTGATGCAACGACGCACGAATGACGTTCAGTCCCACCGCTCACCTCACTTGTACTGCCACACCATTCATGTCCTGGGGTACACCCACTCCAGCAGAAAAAAGCTTCATGCAGAAATCGTAGACGGAATAGGGTAGTGCATATACCACCACGTTATATCGTAACTTGCCCAGGCGGCGCCATCAGGGGCACCTCGAGTATGAAGAACACTGAATACGAGGATGACCTATATCATATACGAAAGCTCGGTCAAAGAACGTCGAAAGCTCCAGGTCCACATGAGAGTCCAAATCTACGACGATTAAAAACCGTCCACATGAAAGGCGTACAGACAGGTATGTCGTAAGCGTTCAGATGACCGTCCCTCCACGATGTCACGTATGATTACAAGCGAGGCCCCCCAAAACCGACTGCCACGTTCTTTGAGAATTCGATACTTCCGGAAGCCATTATGTCTTTACGATCGAATATCCTAGTCGAGACGAGCTTGAGCTGCGGCCGGGCTGGTTATATAACCAGGTAGCAATGAGAACGATGACTGATCCGAGGATGAACGTAAACGTGATTTGGAAGTCGAAGAGCGCCACGGATGCCAGGAACGATATTACAATGCTGAGACTCGTTGCGAAGCCTTTGAGGATGTTGTCAGAGTACTTGATGACCATGGCAGTCACTAGACCGCCCAGAACTTGTATTGCAACAGTGGCCCAGGCCCAGGCACCAAAATTTTGGAAGAGCGATTGGATACGTCCAGATTGAGAATGTTCCGTGATAAGGATAGGTACAAGGGCTGGGAGTAGAGAAAAGGCAGAGAGCTGGACGTTGCGTATCCAGAGGTCTGATTGAGAGTTCTTCAACACCATTTCGAAATAGACGCCTGCGAGACCTGATGTAAAGCATGCTGCAACGACCGCAAGAAAGCCTTTGAGAGCATTCATCGAAGTGCCTTGGAACAACAGAGAGGCTGTCTTGGCCGAATTGCCTGCCCCAGTCTGAATCTGTACGACACCTACTCCGATAGCAAGGAAGAAGAGCGCTACCCATTGACTAGCGCTCAGTTGTTTGCGGAGCAGTAGAACAGAGAATGCTGCTGTGGTGAGAATTTTCATTTGGTAGCTGACCTGAAAGGTGGCTGCTTCCAGATTTGTGGCTGCGACATATTGCAGGTTGTTCTGGATGACTTGTGATTGAAAGGAGAGGGCATGAAAAGGGCGTCTATGACAAGCAATGGTCTACACACCGTAGAGGATGGCGGGTATGGACAGCTTCCAGCAGTCGGGGCTGAAAACCTCCCTGCCCAACCGACGCAGACGGAGGAATATCTTTGGAGGATTCCAGAAGCGACCAGTGGTGAGACCCAGCTGAGGCGTGTCAGACGTATAGTGGTCTATCTGAATGAAGGCAATCGCGAGCGATATCGAGCCCTTCAAGAGTTCGTTGAGTAGAACTGCGGCTGGCGCTGAATATGACTGGGAGGGAGGTATGGAGACGCGAGAATAATGCATTATTATCGTTAAGAGGGAGTTTTGTACGGCGAGCGTGACCAGGCTGATGTCAAGAGGGTGAGGCGTTGAACCGCCGGGCTTGAGTGAGCACCGGTAGGGACTCACGATATATATTTCAATGGGACGCCGTATAACGAAGGGACGAAAGGTGTATCTGGCAAGAGACCGAGCTCCTCGAATTCGAGCTGGTCGTTGGTGTCCTTCACGGCGTCCTGGAGAGGTTGGGCCAGGGGCTGAGACATGGAGGGAGGGGTATAAGGAGGGAGGGGGTATGTTGAGAAGTGACGAGGGAAAATTTGGCTAAACAAAATTTGGCTTTGGTGGAGCTCTGCGCGTCCGCAGCCTGTCAGTGTACCCATTTCATTCCGCAGCACCGTCAGGCCTGCCAAGACGGCAACTACAAATCAAATCAATCGAAATAAAAATGTACAAAGCTCATGAGTATCCGTATGATAGGCCCCGGCTCTTCCGATCTCCATCATACAGCCCATAGATGCTGTACGTCGGACTGTGATAGTTTGCGTACCCTTCAGGGTCTGCGTGCTGCATCGCCATCTGAGCCAGCGATGGAATCGGTGGTGGTGATGGCACTCGCGGTGGTCTGTCCTCCACCCTCTTTTTGAGGTTGCTCTTCCCACTCACCGCGTTTGCCTCTCGCTGCCCTTCTCGCGCCCGAGCAGCTTCACATGGTCGTATGTTGACCAAGGACGCGGTCGACTTGGACGCTGCAAAGTCCACCATCATCAAGCTCCCCAAGGCTGCCGTGTCAGACGGAGGGCTATCACAGTGGGCAATTGCGTTCGGAACTGGCTTCTTTTGGGCACGTCCTGCGAGAGTCACCTTTTTCGCTTCTCCGATCACGCTCATGGAGTCGTCAGGATACAATGTAGGCTGTGGAGACGGTGGAATTGGTGAGGCTAGACTGGGTGCCAAGGTTAGACCCCTTCCCCCCCGAGAATCTCCTCCCTCGACCATGTTGTACTCGACTTGCATCCCATCTTGTTCACGATTGCGATCCTGTTTCCGGTAGTTTGTTGCGGCCGCCGACGCCCGAGGATGTGATCCCGGCGTGTAGTACGTCGATTTAATTCGTGCCCGTCCGCCGTTCAATAGGCCCCGGTTAGGAGATGTGGTTGGCGAAGAAGTGAGTTCTATTCCACCGTATGCGAAGCTTTGCGACCGCCTGAGCGCTGCAGCATCCTTGGTACTGCCCGGTGATATCATACTAGCTCTGTTGCGCGGCGCCGTCATCCTGTCCCCGTATCTTTGTACCGCGACATTGGCTGGCTCGTCGTGCGTAACGCCGTCTATTGCAACACCAACATTTGCTGCTATTTGCGAATACCCACCAGGTGAATTCGGATAGAGAGACATGGATACAGTGGAGAGTCTGGATACAGCACGAGTGATTGCGTTCTGGACTGGCTGCAAGGGGACTGGGTCCTTGGTCTTCGAGATAGTGTTTGGGTTCCCATATCCAACGAATGGGTATTGACCTTGATTCTGGCCTTGTGCAAGTGCCGTGATGTCGTTAGCTGCGCCAAAGCTATGACATTGCGTGACAGTTTGATTGACGGACAGCAATTGATCCTGGGAGCTCGACCGGGTCACTGTTACTGTTGGGACAGGTTTTGGGATTCCGGAGCTGTATTGGGTCCACGCCCAAAGCCCGGTGCTTCCTTTTGTGTTGCGTGGTTGAAGGATAGGGGACGAGTGTTCCTTGCCCCCAAATACCGGGGACCCTTCGCATCCCGCCTTGTCCGGAAAAGTCCCATCGTGAAGGATGGGAAGGGAGGGAGTAGGGGTTCTGCGCCGACGGGGCCGCTTAATGACTTTGACCAGAACGATTACAATGAAAAGTGTGAGACCACTGCTGACGGAAAGTGCAATAATTGCCGTAGTGGATAAACGGGAGGTGTTTAACTGAGGGCCGGGATCAAGTGAAGTGCTGTCCGCTGTAGTGGTTACGACAGGCCGAGCCGTTGGCATAGGATGGATTGTTAAGGATTCGGATGACTGAGCAGCAGCCTCCTCAATCTCTGTGAGGTTTTGTGTCTTCAAAGAGGGCAGTGGCACAAAAGCTGACTTAGACGGCTCATGTGAATGACTCGAAGAAGCTATCGATGTCTGGGAAGCTAGAACAGGCGATGTAACGAGCATGGTCACGTCTGCTGACGGGGGTGGTGAACCGGTATCTGGGATGGGTGCCGGAACATCGGTGATTTCATGCGCACTATAGTCGTGGTGAGGCACCACTGGTGGTAACTTGGGACGAGGGTGAGAATGTGGGCGTGATGCATTATCCTCAGTGGTCCCCGAGTTTTTCGCGGGATTGAACATCAACTTCTCTGTGTCGTCTGAGGGCTCGACGGACGCCCGCAAGGACACCTTGCGCGCGGACAGTTCTGGAGTAGTTTTGCGAGGCCTGCGCATCATCACCTAAGTCCTGAGAGGCGCAAACAGAAAGGAGCGACTGGGGTAGCGATTGATGAGTGAACAACTTGGACGAGAAGGATGAACAAGTCACCACGTGCTTATGAGCGCGTCGAGATCACGTGAACTGATTTTGTGCACGTGTGGCGATCCAACATGAGTGAATTGAGGATCACCCGAACGAGTTGAGCGACATCCTCCCTCTGCGGCGTTGCCAGTGAGTGTGCAGAAGCAGACCAGGGGCATTTGCGTGAGTTTGAGTCGTTACGGCGTGTAAGTTGCTACAAGCAGGTGGTCGTCGCGAAGAGTCCATGGACAGGCACGTCTCTCTCGTACCGTCGAAGTCAAGTCCTCGAAAACCTGACGTCCTCGACCGACATATTTTTGTAGCGATTCTTCTATATCTCAATCGACTCAGCTTTTACAGCATGCATTAGCGCCTACTTTGCAAAGTCAGGAACACTGCAGATATCGCGATCTAGCCTCGCCAAACGACGGCAATACGACAATCGACTTTTCCTTGGATTCAAGGGTAGTCCCAGCACGACCGGTGACACCCCGCTACCATCTGCGGATTTCATCTTTGCAGAGCCCAGAAAGTAGTGGAGAATGCATGCTTCCTGAGGATTCCCAGAGAGAAACCCATCGTCAGGAAGACGGAGAACAGGGCGGAACATGGCACAGAACTTCGCCGGTCTCGTCAAAAAAAAAAGTCGAATCAACTGAATTGGGGTCAGGTTCGGAATTTTTTCGTCAACACGGGGATAGTCCAGTCACGGCATCCGCTGGAAAGGCAATCAGTGAGCCACTCTTCGTGCTCTCTCGTCATCATTGCTTTCAGGTATTTACCTCTTAGTCTCTAGGGACAAGGACTCCGGTATCCTTTCAGTCTCCCCCCACCACTGCTAGAGTTCACCCTCTTTCTCGACCAGCCAACTCCATGCCTGTCGGCAACACGCAATTCCGCCGTTCTCCTTCCCTCCCTTCCCAAGACTCGTTCGGTGGCCTCGTCACGCAGGATCCGGCTGAACTATACCTTGCGTCAGCAAAGCCGTTTAATGTGCCACTCTCCGACCTGGGAGAGACGCCAACTCAGGAGGTCATTCATTCTCCTCCAGATCCTGGCATGACGCTCCCGGATGCCAGTGAACACAAAGAATTCCTCGAGGCTGCTATGCACAAGTATGAAGCACAGAGGGCGAACAAGGCCCCCTCAAATCGTCGCACCAATGTTCTTGTAGCCGCCACTCCCAGTAATTCCGATGAATCTGTAGGCCTGTCGCGGCACAGGCACGATGATTTCTCTTTTCCCCATTGCGATTCAGAATTCACTAGTCAGGAGTCGAGGTTCGAGTTCAACGGTTCATCGTCATTTGATAAGATGCTTGACCGGGGCCTCGCCGACGCTCCGGATCCAACTCCAGAACCCGCTCAACCCGAGGAGATCGATGCAACGCAAGCCAATGTCATTGTTGACGCCGAGTCCTCTACCAGAGATATCGTCCCCATCACACCACCTCGAAGCGGCAGAAGGCATTCCCCCCCCTTTGAGTGGATTGCTCCCACCCCCAGTGCGGCTATCGCATCCAGCAACCCCAGGAGCTTGCTTAGAATGGTGCATCCAGAGAACCAGTATCGGATCGCTAAAATGCGTAACTTGGCCGGAGCTGTGGAACCTCCTTCATGTGTCGCCATGGGCGTGGAGACGCAACCTTCTCGCATAGAAGAAACCCAGCCCTGTCATGTCGATGAATCGACGTCCTTGAAGGCCCTGCCTCCAGCCCGGCCTGCATCCCGCCCAACTGTACATCAACGCCGGAAAGAGGACGAGGGCGATGGGCCTGGAGATGCACTGGACGTTGTCCCCGACTCCGAGCCTCTTCGAGCTGGACCCAGCGCTCCAACGCCTTCCCACCATCGTACAGCACGGCAGGATTCTCATAGGAAGCTCTTCCGTCCTTGTAGTCCTGTGTCTGAACACGGATCCGGAGAACTTGTACCTGACTCCCTCGAAGTCGAGGAGAGTGAGGCTGATGTCCCACTGGCGATTGGACTAGCTTCCAGAAGCACGAAGGGATGCGTGGTACCTGCAGATGTGGCTATTCATGGCAGAAGAATGAAGACTTCTGGTGTTCCTGCAAAGGTAATTTGTGCCACATGTTCCACGATCGCCGGCCTCATCTAACACATTGTTGCCTGGGTAGTGCTTATTACCCGCTCTGGAAGAACAACCTCGGAAACCTATTTCGTCTTTAGCGAAAGGAAGGAATCCCAGAGTGAAACCTTCGAAAACAGAGCTGACAGAGATTCCGACGTCACTTCCAGAGCAAGACTTACACGGCCAAACATCCTCTCCCAGGGACCCTCTTACCGCGTCGATGAACACGGCACCTTCAAAGAAGAGAAGAGGGTCGCAGAATGAACTTTTGCGCACGTGCCATGCTTCAACGATCAAGCCTATCGTTGACAAGAAGCGTTCCCACAAATCTGATACAGAGAGCTCAGAGGACTCGTCAGGCCACACCACTGAGGACGAGAGAGCTATGCATCCCAAGGTCCAAAAAGAGGAAGAAGAGGAGTCTGCAGATGATCATGACATTGACTCGCCGCCACCACTACCTCCGAAACCTGATATCTCACGTAAGAGAAGGCGCATTGGGGACGTCAACCCAGCTCGTAGCTCGTCAAAGGCTTCGACAACGGCTCGAAACAAGCGTTCCGAGACCCCGGGAGTTGCTACGCGCTCGGCTAAGAGGCTACGTCCGGGGTTTTCTTCCACTCGTGGGCTCACGACAGAGCCAGCTACTCGAGTCTTTGCGTTGTGGAAACAAGATGGTCATTATTACTCCGGTGTTATCCACTCCTGCGGATCGAAGAACAAATATTTGATCAAGTTTGATGATGGGACGGAAGATGAAGTTGAGCTTAAAAACATACGTCGGCGAGACCTGCAAGTTGGAGACAGAGTTATCGCTACTCAGGATAACGTCAAGGGCGAGGTTAGCGACACCACTCATGCAGATCCTCATGGCTGGTTTATATTGGAGATTGATAACGGGGAGGCAGTATCTACTCGTCGAGCGGGTTTTGGTGATATTCGCATTGCGAACCGGACGATTCAGAGCCAGTGGAAAGAGCGAACACTTGTTCCGGAGAGTATTGTTCCTCTGGTTAGACCAAAGCCACTCCCGGATGCGACACCATCCAGACAGTCGGTTATCAGCACGACCTCCATCAAAGCTCAGCGGGAGCTCATCAAGACGGGCTTCATAGTCACTATCAACCCCAAGAACGAGGAGCCCGTTCGAACGAAAGACGAGACGATGCGCGCTATCAAACGGCATGGAGGGCTGGTGATCGAAGACTGGTCCAGCGTGTTTATCATGGAGGGCAAACATAGCCAATCTAACAAGCGGTGGATCGCGACACCGCAAGATTTTCGTTGGAAAACCGAAGTAAACATGGACCGCGTCTTCCTCCTATCAGACGACGCGCATCAAAAACCCAAATTTCTGCTCGCGCTCGCTTTAGGTATTCCTTGCCTCTCGTTCGAGTGGTTGACCAGGGAGGGGAAGTTTTCATCGGTATGCTTTTGCGTCTCTCGGAATGTATGGCATTGAAATGTTGCACCCCAGGATTGGCAACCGTTTCTTCTCCCAGCGGGGTATTCTGACACACTTGGTGCCAGAATTTCTCAGCTCGTTGATCTCGACTGGGGAAATTGTGCTGAACACCTTACGGATATTATGACCAGTCGAGTTCCAATCAAGTTATTTGCACAGAAAACGGTGTTGTGCATTGGTGCAGACCTTGTTCCTCTTCCACCCAGCCGAGTAAGAAAGGTATTTCTTCCAAATTTTCCGTGTAGAGGGTCTGATGTCGATTGTTGTAGAATGCTACAGAAGAAGCGAGCCGATATGTTCCCTGGATCATTTTATGTATGGGTGCAACCAAGGTCGAGGCAGTCACCGACGCAAGACAAGTGCCTATAAGTCACCTACAAAGATTTGACTATATCATCGTCAAAGAACGAGACATACTCGGATCCGTCCAGCTGGGCGACAATGTTGTGGTGGGGGACGTTAGCTGGGTAAAGGAGTGCCTGGTCTCGTCGCGCCTATTCCATCCTGAATCGGATTGATGCTTTTATCTGCAACGTATTGACTACGCCATGTTAACGGTTCTTGATTGTTTGGTATCGTAATGTTGATGGTAGTGTACGGTTAGTCGAAGTTGATGATAGAAAATGAATGGAATATCAGAAATGGAAGTACTTTCCCGCTGGGTGCTAAAGATACCAGTACAAAGACGGTTGCTGTTGGTCTTGTCCCGACTAGTCACATGGACGGCTCGCAGGAGTACGAAGTCGGTCAGTCGCCTTGTTTTTGTGCATTCACTGGGACACATACCGACTCGGCTTTCCGTGTGCAGAGTCCATCACCAGGGCTCGTGTCCACGACAAGAAGGGCAAGAAAATTACATGGGTACGACCTACCTGTATGCAGGACTTCACTTGCACTGAGCTCCACGTTGCAGAGATACTACGTCAAGGTTCGTTGGCGTCGTCGTTTCATTCACTATCTACTCACCAGCTGTGTCGTAGTGGAAAGGGTACGACTGGGATGAAAGCACGTATGTAACTTTCGAGAACCTATTGGAAACCTTAATAATCGAGTTCAGTTGGGAACCTACAGATTCCTTTCAAGGTGGCTCGGAACATATCCTAGAGTCTTTCTGGGAACGCATAGACACTGGTGGCAGAGATATTTCCGATGCTTCCGCTTTCAAGAAGGG
Organism: Nevesoporus exiguus; assembly: GCA_038089155.1. Taxonomy (NCBI): domain Eukaryota; kingdom Fungi; phylum Basidiomycota; class Agaricomycetes; order Boletales; family Boletaceae; genus Nevesoporus; species Nevesoporus exiguus. Next base: position 198,253 of record JBBPKI010000001.1, read on the forward strand.
AGAAGAACTGCTCATTTCTGGCCCTCCAGGTATCCTCATGTCCCAGTGATGTTCGTTGCATTGCACGACTGACGACAATCACTAGGTAGAAAGAGCTCGAAGCGAAAGACAAGCACAGCGAAAACTCAATTGTCGCCTTCCAAGGATGTTACGAATTCAAATAGTGAAACCATCTCAGCACCACCGTTGACCTCGCGAAAGCGTCGACGGGTGCATATCGCTACGGATGATGAATTGGATTACTCGAGACCAAAGCGCAGGGTATCCACAACGATCGTGAAAAACAGGGAAACGTCTGTCAGGTCGGCCAAACGAAGACGAGCTTCTTCTCCAGGGCTGCGGAAGTCCGCCCCCAAGCGCCTACCTTCTGTAGGTGACTCGCAACTCGACGCAGATGGTGAGACAGATCCAGACGTGGTTGAGGTGGAAGACGAACTCATGCAAGTGAGTCCCGAGGATGCAGAAGAGGATGGCGCTAGGACGCGTCACCCGACCAAGGCGGACGGAAGTGCAAACGGATCTGTAGACATCGCATTCGATGATCTAGAGCACTTTTACAGCGGCAATCCGATCGACATCGATCAGCATGCGGACGAACAGGCAACTGTCCAGAAACCAGAGTCTCGGCCACGGGCACGGGCACAATCCCCGCCTCCAGCTACCGTGGCGCTCCTAGATAATCCTGCTTTTGAGTCCCAGACTCTTACCTCTCCAGTGCTTGGTTCCTTTGAACCCCTTTTTGGTTCGCCGCCACATCTCTCTGATGAAGTTTCAGAAGCTCAGAGAGACTCCGCCCTCCCTGCTCACCGTGCCCGAGCTGCAAATCCACTCGTGAAGCTTATTGATACGACCACTCTTGAGACCGCAAGCAAACAGTCCCGCATAACCGCTAAAGCTCGCTTGATGTCTATTCACGAGACTGATGTACCTTCCGCTGGTGGCCCGAGTCGTGGTGTCTCCAAGCGAAGCGAGAAACCTGGTCCCGGTCGATCTTCTTCTGGCTTGGTCACCAAGAACCGCAGCTCCCTGCTCACTGCCACCAAAGGCGCCCTGAAGACCGTCAAGGGACAATTTGCAGGTACTAGTGTGGAACATGATCAACCTGATGAGATTGAAGAAACTCTGGTCACTGAAAGAGCTGGAGGAGATAAACTTCTTATCTCGTCATGGAGTGATGAAGATATGGCTGACGAAGACCATCAAGCGGTGGCGAATTCACAGCCGGTTCCCACTCCCTCTGGAAAAGAGTTACTCGCACTGGCGGGCCTTCAGAAAGATAAGGAAACTCTTCCTGATTACGAGGATGATTCAGTGGCACAAACGCATGATGTCAAGATACAACCATCAGATTTAGTAGCAGGGCCAGCGGAAGAGGAATCCCCCAAGGTCGGGGTTACAGAGGGATCCAAGGCAAGCGACCACGTTTTGGACGTGCCACCATTCGTGTCTGGGGCAGAGCAAAAAGCTCCGACTACAGCTGCCGACGACCCCTCTGCTACCGCTGTCCCTTCTGTTCCACTCATTATCGCTCCCCCTGTGGATGAGGCCGCTAAAATAAAGTAGAGTATACCACCCTTGAACGGTCGGTCTTATATTGATCAAGGCGTGGCTTAGCATTGAGCTCGCGAAGGAGCATCTGTTTCCCTCCAACCAAGCGTCTTTCGAATCCTTCAGTTCTACTCATTCCTCCTTCCGGTCAACCATTTTTGGCCCTTTGTCAGTTCAACTCCCTTGTCATTGCGTGCCGTCCTAAACATCGCACAGATACCAAGGCTTCGCAGTGAATCATGTGCCAATCGCCAAAAACGAGTGAGGACATTCTCCAAACGCTTGGATATTTGACTTCATATCGCTACAGGCCCTCGGCGACGACATTCAAAGTGATTCTTCGTGATGGGGTTGAGCTACCGCTAGTTCTTGAGGACTGTGACGAAATTAAAACACAGATAAATGATATTCTGATTGGCAGTTCCTCCGGTGGCAAAGTAGCAGTCTTCTACTCTGCAGAGGATGCACTTGCTATGGTAACTGCTCTGAAGGGTGATGGCACGGCTCGAGTCGTTCTTGATCCCTCTGCAGAGACAGTCCAAGAAGAATCCTTCTCGACGTTCCTGCAGCGCTTCGAGTCCTCTCAGACGGTACGCGACTATGTCCTTGATGCTTAACCCAGACTAAGTCCCGCTATTTAGCTTGTCGCACCGGTCAGTAAAGAAGTCTGCGTATTGTACTCGTCCGAAAATGCCGAGATTGCTGAGAAACTCGGGGCCCCCGTCCACCTTAGGGGACTTTCGAGGACACTTCTCATCTCACATGCTTACATCGAAAATCAACTTGCGTACGTAGGTGCCGTTATGCGGGCGCCAGTTCTTTGATTCGGCGTTCGGATTGCTTGCTCGTACGACTTCATTACATATCAATGACTATTACATACATCGTGTCGCTTCAGTTTGGGTGCACACAAGCTGTCGCCATACAACTAATTAAGATGTGTTGCTTTTGTCAGTGGAAGAGGTGAGCGGATCTCCCGGTCCGGCTAACTAGCCCTGTGACAAACACTCGTAAACTATTGGCAGAGTCTTCCAGTCACCTCTACGAAATGCAGGCTCGAACTGCACAAAAGCGGTCCGCCGCTTCTGGCGAATCTCTTACCCGGCAGCCTCCCCGTCCGAAAAAACTGCGCTTCGTGGACCCCAGTGATGATCCACTCAACTTTGCAGAAGAGGTCGACAATGCTCTCGAGAACCCCTCTGCAAAGCGTAAAGGACGTGTGCGGAACGAAGGGTATGAAAGTGACTCGAGCGACGACGGGGAGGGCGTCGTCTACAGCCGCAGAAGAGACCAAGCCGAGGAAACAGGAGGAGACGAGGACGATATGTTCGCCATGGGAGAAAAGGAGGCCAAGGACGACGACGAATGCACGCGCTCCCAAAAGAAGGGCAAGTTCCTGCGTCTTGGGGATATCGAGGGTCAGGAATTTAACGATTCGGAGCACGAGAGCGAAAGTGAGGACGAGAACGAGCCGGAAGATGAAGACGACGCGAAGCGGCGGAACCAGGCTGGGATGGGCTACGAGATGTCGTCGTTCAACATGCGGGAAGAAATGGAGGAAGGCAAGTTTGCTGCGGATGGGACGTATGTGAAGACGTTTGATCCACATGCCGTGCACGACCAGTGGATGGACGGCGTCGACGAAAAAGAAATCAAGGTAGCTCGGCAGAGGAAGCGTCAACAGGACAGGATACAGAGGGAGAAGGTGAAGGCAGAGGAGAGAGAACTGGAACAAAGTGGTGGCAAGAACGCGTTAGAAGCTCAACTTGTCGGCATGCTGAAACGCGGCGAAACAGTATTGGAGGCATTGCAACGACTGGGCATAGAGTCCAAGAAAAACTCTCGGTACGCTCGTTCTACATAAGCTGTGGTGGTCATGTACTGACTACAGCCCCCAGAAAACAGACAAACGGTAAATCAAAGGATGACTCCAGCATGACCGTGGACAAACAACCTCTGAAAGGCGTTACTGACATTGATTTGATCACACACCTCGCATCAAAAATCATGTCATCCGGTGATTCCGATATCTATTCAAAAACATACGAGGAACTCGTCCGCGATGTGCGGTCTAGCGGGCAGGTCGAGGACGATTGGGTTCCACCCTCTGCCGATGTCAAGTATGAGTACAAGTGGAACGTACTCGGAGGAAGGCCGGGAGAGACTTACGGCCCTTTTGGAGAAGAAGACATGAATTCTTGGTTCAAAGCCTCCTACTTTGGATTGTCAGGTGAAAAAGTTCAAGTGCGTGCAGTTGGTGGTGAATGGGGTAGCTGGGACGACTTCTTTGCGTGATCCATCCTTGTCCTTTCGTTGCAGCATCTGTATACTACTTCAGAGTATCTATTCACTCAGGGTTCTGGGTGGAAACGGGCATGTTATCTGCCTCATTTTTAAATCATGCTCGTAAATAGCCGTGCTAGTAATATTACGATAATCATTGATATCCTTCCGCTGCTACTACGTAGAATCGCAAGTCAAGGAATAGAGGCTAGTGTGAGGGTGAATAAATACGCAAAACGGATACAGTGATCAAAGCATACAAATGGATGGGTGTGGCGTGCAACGGCAAAACAAACAGCAATAGATCATGCAAATTTGAGCACTGTCCGGCCGTTAATTATCCTTGTTCGGAGTTGAAGGCTTTTTACGCCTCAGTGAATGGAAAATGCGCAGAGAGGCCTTCCTCTTTGGTGACTGCTTCGGCTCCGCAGGAAGAGGAAGGTGACGGTTACTCTGTCGACGCTCGGATAGATTACTTTGCATCCGACGCATCGCGACACCGCCTTCCTCAGTCGCAAAGTCGAAACCACGGTGTACCGTGCGCACACCGGTGCACATGTCCGTGCGGCTGACTCTGCGTGTATCTAGCGAAAGGGTTTCCACGCTGTAGTTGATAGCCGAAGGCGCCGATGAAATCGATAGTGGCCGTGTCGTCCGTGATAACGGTCTGCATCTCGTGAGTGAAGCCCGTGGAATTGCATCATGATAATCAAGGCGCAGAGCGGTGGCCATGTCAAGATTTGGTTGCGTTTTCCGGATATAACGAAGAAGCTCCAGATCACCTGGAGCATAGCCGGTTTGCCAGGCACGATACAGATACCTAGGGAGAATCGCAATCGCGACGCAAAGCGGCTGACACAGCCAGAAGAAGGCAGAACCGAATAGGAACTGGTTGTTGCCATAGACATCGGTCACAAACCAGCCTGGGCTGATAGCATTATAGATGAGCTGCAAAGAAGGCAATGAGTCCATCGAGGTACTGGGAGCAGCCCAAAAAAAAGCACCGTATAGACCAGCAACAAGACTATTCCAAGAAAGATTGCAAAGAACACCCATCCGGTCCACACATTGGTGTTGAGGCCGTTAAACAAGCTGACAGCTATAGCCGCAGCAAAGACCATCGACTTTGGAAATGTTAGGAAAACGCGATGAAGTCAAAGGGAGATAGCTTACCGTAGTGTACTCGTACAACTGAATGCCATAACCGTCGGGACGAGTAGTAGTGGTGAAATACGTATAAGTGACGAGGAAAAATAGCGACACGGACTAGGCGGCGGGTCAACGCGAAGCACTCTACAAACTTAAGATAACTTGCCTGTATGACACCATCAATCATATAGACAAAGAATAGCTTCAAACTGAACCATGTTCGCTCTCGTCCATATCGGTATAGCTCAGGGAAGTCCATAAGAACATCGGCATCTGAAGGCGGGTAAGAGTAATACCATAACCAGCTGAAAGAGCATACCGACTATGCGGTCGAAAAGACCGATACCGAGCACAGGAGCGAGGGTCCAGAATGAATTCCAGAAGAGAAGGTAAGTGTACTCAAAGGCACTAAGAAGAGTGAGTTACGGGACCGAGGAGGGTTATGAGGAGATGACGTACTATGCCGAACTCCAACCACAATAAATTTGAAACCACCAGAGCGCTCCTACTGCTACAATGTTCTTGTAGAAGAAGTTAACAATCCTACAATGGGAAAGGTCAGAAGCATTTTGATTCACGGACGGGATAATAACTTGCATGGTTCCATTCCGTGCATAAGACCAGTGACCGTGGACGAGAAGCAGTCGCTTGAGGAACCGGAACTAATCGAAACGACGGATATGGTGAGGTGGTGCACACCCCCTAGATGGAAGCAACATACTTGGGCGATGGCATAATCGGAAGAGTTGACAGCCTGTAATCCCTCTTCGCCAATAATGCCGACTCCTACATCAGCAGCCTGGATCATGCTGACATCGTTGGCGCCATCACCGATTGCAAGAGTCATTACGCGGAGACCATCTTTCACGAGTTTGACAACAAGAGCCTTCTGAAGTGGGGAGACACGACAGCAAATGACGCCTTCGCATTGGGTCCCAAGGTGTAACAGCAATGTCTTATTTCGGCTGTCCGTAAGAGCCTAAATAGACGTAAGCAGAGAGAACCCCGGTTTGCGCGGAACACTCACGTGGCCCAACGCCGTGCCGTCGATAACGAGTACATGCCCCCCCGGTCGTGTTCCGTTGCCTTCACCCACGATGGAGGGAACACTGGTATTTAGTCGGCGCAAAGGATACGGGCCGGAATCCGAAATCGCAACATCGCTGTCGTCCTTTCCGGAAATGTCACTGTTTGGAAAGAACTCTTCGATAGCTCTGGTCATCTGTTGGTGAACAGAAGGATCGGTGTCCCCGCCGCGAATGACAATAATATTTGAGTCGTCAGCGATGAGATTCGTACTGTAACCAATGGCTGCGCAACGGGCGGGAGGTCAGCGAGCGACATATTGGTCGAAACAACGGGCGAATACCAATTGCGGTCTCCAACTTGTCACCGGTGGCCACCCAGATCTTTATGCCAGCAAGCTTAAGGTCGGCAATTGTTTCAGGCACGCCATCTTGCAGACGATCTTCGATCGCAGTAGCTCCCAGCAGACGAAGATCTCGTTCCATCTCATCGCTCACCTCTTCCACCTTCTTGTCCCGATCCTCAAGCGCAGTAGAGGCTTCATGGTATCGTTCGCTCCAGCGCTTGTACTCGTCCTCTGCGCGCAAAGATATTAACACATGAAGAGGAAGGTAACAGCCATGCATACCCGGTATGACCTTGTACGCCAAAGTGAGTGTCCTTAGCCCCGTATTAGCAAAGTCATCAAGATGTCTCTCGGTCACTCGCTTCAATTCGTCCCCACCCGACTTCAGTTTCTCAAAAATGACACTGTCTGCCCCCTTTGCCAGGAGGAACAGCCGAGTATCATCCCCATTGAGTTTACGTACGATGATGCTCATACGCTTACGAGCACTTGTGAACTCGAGAATATCCAGTAACTCGTACCGTTCTATCTCCTTTGAAAACGGCGTCTGGAGTAAGAGAATCTCCCTATCTCGGCCACGGAAGACGAACCCGACGTCTGCAGCTGCCTGAACGAGAGCTGCTTCATCAGGGGACTGAGCCTTGTACTCAATGACACCAGTCTCGGGGTCGACGGCAGTGAGGACGGTGTGACATAGTGCCAGGACAGAGAAGAAGCCATTTAGTGCGCGGGCTTGCGCCTCGTTCTCAGATCCAGGCTCGGCGTGGATAGCTTGAGCCAAGTCATGTCTCAGCTGTTGATCACTGAAATGCCTGAGTACACCGCTGGAGAGTTTGACGACCGCCGGCGGGTTGATGGCGCCGATCGTGGGGCTCGCAACAGACGATGCTCCGTTGGAAGCAGAGCCAAATGACGAGTCGCGGCCCGCGCCATTCGCTTCGCCGTCTGCGGTGCGTTTCTTGACGTCAAGGTCATCCTCGTCTTCGGGGTCACCGTGATACACAGCACCCCCGATGGAACACTTTCTAAACACCATCGAATTCTAGAGCCGCATGAGACAACTGCCAACCGTTGTAGAAGAGAGAAACTTGCTTGTGTCAAGGTACCAGTTTTGTCAGAAAATATGTACTCGATTTGGCCGAGATCATCAGACAAATTGTAACTCCTGGCCAGCGCAGGCTGGTTCGTCTTCTTATAAAACATGTCGTAGTCGAAGTAGATGAACAGCGCCTGGCAGGTCTTGACGGCCTCTATGGATATGTACAGCGATATCGGCACGACGTTTTGAAACCTGCAAAGAGTATGAGCATCCGACACGCGGAACGAAATAGACCACGGACGTGATAAGCGCGAATGCCCAGGTGATGAGGCCGTTGATATTCGGGTTATCATAAGAGGTGTTATCATCGTATAGCCATGGCGCGCCTTCGGGGTAAAGTTGTTTCTCGATTTGTGAGTCAGCGATACCGCAAATAACTGCCATTAGAGCAAGCAGAGCAAGGTTGACGAGACTGGACGCGCATGAGTATGGCCACCGGAGATGAAAGGAGGAACGTACACTTGAGGGTTGATTTGACGCTCTACTCGGCTACGCTTGCTTGGAGTACCGCCAGAGTTGAGGACGATCTTGGTATCTACGCCAGTGAAGAGGACAAGACCGATGGCCCAGTCTGTGTTGCGGAGGACAGTACCACGCAAGAGAACCATCTGGATATCGACAGGCGATCTTTGTCCGTCGCGAGTAACGGTGGCGTTGAGCTTGTACATGTTGGTGTCGGGTCGATCGCATTCGACTATGAATGAGTTGAGTGGATTGGCACAGTCCCTGGCGGTGTGAAGATCAGAGAGAGCCGGGGACGCATTGCGGGATTTAAGGTTTGTCTCGCCATCCAGATTCTTTGTTTCTACGAACGCGACGTTCTCATCTTCGGAAGTAGCGCATATAAGGATGTCCGCGGGGATCGGCTCGTTGTTCATGATCTTGACAAAGTCACCGACGCGGACATCTTCCCAGAGAATCTTGCCCCAATATGCGTCCGGAGTCCCTTGACGAGATGGGAGAGTAGAAACGAACTCATTGTCGAGCTCGATGGCAGGGTCTGGGGACTTGGGAGACTCGGGGTCACTGCGTGAGCGGATACGCTTGGGAACGATGCCTCTAACAAAAGTACGGCTCTTGGTGCCCGTAAAGTTCGGATTGGACCACCCGGGACCAGAGAGGACTCTGACGGTGGAATGGTTGACGCGCCGGTCGGACTGATGGCGCTTGATATCTTCGTACCCGTCTTTGATGGCAGTAATGCCGAGGACGATGATAATGGGCAAGAGAACGAGGCCAGGCGAGATGGTGGAGAACTCTGGGAAGAACTGGAGGATGGCTATGACGAGGAAGAAGCTGGGAGGAGTGAGGACCTGGGGGGAAAGGGGAAAGGGGGGACGTACATGTTGGCGATGCGGCGAAACTGCTCGAGGAGGTTTCGGGGCAGAAAGGTGACGATGGTGTACTTTGAGGAGATGACCTGGTTGGTGGGCGGGACATGGGCGGGGACGGGTCTGTGTTTGTGGTCGAAGAAGTGGTCCGGGAGAGGGTGGTTGACGAAGACGGTTCGGGGAGTGCCGGGCCCGCGTTTCCGAGCAAAGAGGGACTCGACGTTGAAGGCAGCGATGGCTGCACGAGAGCGGGCGAGGAGGGAGGGGGGGGGGGGGGCCATGGTGGCCAGGGGAGGAGGACAAGGTGAGAGCGCACATACGACTCGATTAGCAATTCGACGGCCGATGACACATTACATATTAACAATCAAATCGAGATCGGATTACTTCAACGAACGTGAGATCAAAAATGACATGGAAAGAAAACGTCCGCCAACACCAAAAAACGAGCGCATGACCGGGTATCCTCTCGCACCACCGCACAAGCCATCTATTGGTTCGTCGCCGGCCTCTGCTGCACCCCCTCCTTCAGCGCCAACAACTGCTTCGATCGGAACGCCTCGTAGTGGATCTGCGCAGTCGTCTCGATCAGGTCCTGCAAGTGCGTCCTCGTCAAAAAGTTGCGCAAGTGCATAAACTCGCAGTGGCCCTCATTCTCCACGTTAACCACTCCCCAGCGGTTCTTCCGTCCGCGCACCGACTTGCCATCAATGATCACACTACGCTCAGACCCGACGACCGCGAACGGGATGATGTTCTATGGGATAACAAGCTCAATATACCTCCCCATCCCTGCTTCGACAGACGTACCCGAATAGTCTCGTTCAGCTGAACCTCTTCTTCGTCACTGTCGTCAGTGTCAAACGGATACAACCGAATGTTGTGGTAGACCAATTCTGCCCGTATCTGTTTTCTGTCAGCACCCCTTCTCTGCTCAAATCATCACCATATACCTTTTGCTTGAACGCCTCCCTCTCTTCCAGAGTCAAGCTGTCCGCCTTGGCTATGACGGGAACTACATTCACCACTTCGCTCAGCTTTTTCATCACAATGACGTCAATCGCACGAAGCGAATGCCCAGTCGGACTGATAAAGTACAAGCAGCAGTGGATGCGCGTGTCCTGAATATATCGGTCACGCATGGCCGTCAGCTCCTTGCGTAAATACGCGCTGTGCTGGTCCTTGATGTACTTCACAATGGGATCCCAACTACAGCCATCATCAGACCACAACCACACAGCGAAACATTCTACCCACCAATTTTCGTTGTTCACTTGGTCACCGTAACCGGGAGTGTCGACGATGTTTAGGCGAAGCTTGACCCCATTTTCAACGATGACTGTCGAACCCGCGGTCAATAACCATGAATCCGCCTAGAGTAAAAAACCTGCCATGTGAAACAGTCTGAATTTCAGTCGTCTGTCTGACAGGCTCGTCAGACTCCAGACGGCCCTTGGAGTCGATCAAGTGCGACGCAAAAATGGTGTTGATGAGCGTTGATTTTCCGAGACCGGTTTGCCCTACATTTTTCATACCGCCACGTCAATGATGCGCCTTCTTCGAGGGCGACACTACGCACCAACGACGATGACGTTGAACTGGAAACCACGTTTCAAGAGCTTGTGCTCGATTTGCTGTGTGATGGAGTCGAAACCGACGTAAGAGGTAGCACGGATCTCTTCGACTGCAGCGGCGGCCATCTTCGACGCGTCGTTTTTTAAAGGAGAGTCAAAGTGGGAGGAGCAAAAGGGAACGAAATTCTCGGAGACGAGACGAGGTCGAACAGAATTCGAATGTGGCGCCAAATTTGTTCAGTTGTTTACCCCCACAACTGGGGTCCTTTACCTAAAATTCTACCAGTCCTCCTGACACCCCACCATCACCAAAGGTGTTACGTTCCTACAGATTAACCCCGTCCTGTTCTTTCCCTTGCCCGTCGCCCACCTTACCGCCCGTCTAAAGTACGGTGCCCAGCCTGTGTCGTAAAATGCGCCACATAGATTATCAGTATAACCATAACAATAGCACACGAGTTCACTTTGCAAACGAACGAAGCGAGATGGGTGCATATGAAAAATATGGTAGACAGAACGCCGTAGCAAGGACGACGACTGCAATCGCGACCGCTGCAGCCGCTCTGTTATCCACGACATCGCCTTCGTTCTTCAGGACGGGCGGTCGGGATTTCTTCGGCACCCTTCTGGGCTGCGTGGATGTGGGAGAAACAATCAACTGCACATACCCGATGGATTTTAGACCATGAATACTACAAATACTCGTCAGCTACAGCGAACAAGTCATGGAGTAAGCACTCACTAATACCCGTCGATATTGCGCTCGAGTTCATCCTCCATGCCCTTTGGTACACCAGCAAGAGTGAACGTTACCTTCGTGGAATCCTCAGATTGCTCAAACGTCGTCGTGAGCGTAGCCTCGTGTTCTAATCGCGCCTTAGATCATCGACTGAAAAATACCGGATCAACACACGTACCCGATGGCCAAGTTGGGCTGGTCAACGCCCACGTCTGGACGATTTCCTTGCCTGGCGTCAACGAGATATATCTACCCCTTACGCCTCCATCAAAGAGCGAGTACGGGGTATCATCCTTGGCCGCAGACTAAAAGGCTCAAAATAATGATCAGATCGGTTCCATCCGTTTGGAGATTGACGCACCTCTGCGTGTGCACGCGTCCAAGAAGGAATGCGCTGCGAGTCAGTCAGCAAGCCAAATAGATCATTAGCCGCAGCCATGAACGTCGCCTCCTTGACAATCTTGGACGTGTTGACAGTGGTTTTCGCTGCTGCTGCTGATTTTGCTGGGGCGGGTACCGATGATGCAGCGGTGCAGGCCACTGCACCGTGTGCGGGTATTGGAGTGGGCGTCCCTGTCCGACTAGGCTCCCCACTGATGGTCAAGTCCTTGCCATGCTTCTCGATGATTGCGACCGGAAACTCGGCGAACTTGGCCTCGAGCGCCGTAGGAAGACGCTCCCTAGCAAGAGTGCTGAGTGCTGTGACAGCCGGGCTGGTACCTCCGCTCTCTGACCATTGATACTGTCACATTATGAGAGTGAACCGGCAGAAAACAGAAACAGGCAGGCTGACTTACAGTGTAATCAGACTGGCGGTCTAACGTGATTTCATGAGACACTTCCGGGACGGTCACCTCGCTTTTGACCTCGATGCCATCGCTCGTAGTGCCAGTCCACTTAATAGAGATCTTGCAGTCGTAGATGGTAATCAGCCTGTGGATATGCATCCAGACCGAGAGATGTTGATGTACGACCATGTACCCACTTTGACTTGCGCTGACCAAGTTCCACGTCCCCGTCTAACCACGAGGTAGAGGTAACCTTGATACACTCCCCTCCGTCTCCTTGAATGTCGATTTTGGTGAGTTCTGCCTGGAACCAAGTCTTCGCCCATTGTGTCACATTTTTGTTCTTCCAGTGCCAGTTTGCAGTAGTATTTGACATGGTCGACATTTTTTGCACGGCGACTTGAAGGAGGCCTGAGCTTGGGTAAAGGAAGGAAACTAGGCGGCGCTGCAGCACAGACTACGTTAGTGAAGCGCGTGGAGGTCGAAGCTAGTGCTGTCACGAATTGAGAGCTAAGTACTATCCAAGCTCCAGAACATTCCACCATACGCTCGCGCGCAAGCATCGCCAGCGTACACAGGGTTCGCCATCACACTACTTTGCTCATCCGACATAATGATCGCTCGAACACTCTCCGGAGCCATTTCGTCCCGCCCATGCCTCCGGGACTAGGAGCGACTCATTAGTATTGGATGCGAAAAAGCACTGTATCGGGGGCCTTTCCGTTCTCAGATTCGATAACATACATTTGATTTCACTCTACCGTGAACGGGGACTGATACCACAAGTCTAATCGACATTCTGCTCAAGGAAGATTGTTGGGGAGCGGAAAGCTTAGCACAGTGCCTGCATCCGCGGCGGTGGTGGCAGCCAATACCGAGATTATAGACGCTGGGCGAGACGTTGTGCCGCCGTGTGGGGCTGGCAGGTCCGTTCGTTCGCATACGATAGCTCGTTCGGATGTCAACAAAATTTCTTACAATGAACCGAGTTCCTGGTCGAGTTGCCAAATCGATCGGAAGGGTGAGTTCCACGCCGGGCCATGACATCGCCTACCAGTGCCGGCGACAGTAGCGCTGCTGTCTAAAACGTATATGAAGCAGGTGGACCGTCCTTTCTCTTGATACCATACCATGACCTGCCTCCCTGACGACGGCTCTCCTGATGGAGACATCAGACAGATTAAATCAAACCGCTCGTTCAGTACCTCACTTCTCGTGGACACCTCTTCATTTCGCAGGCCCGAGTCTGTCAACGTCAATACATCTGCTGTCACCTTCGCTGCCGATGGAGATGCCACTCTGCCCTTGGATTCGTGGTATGACTCGAAATGCATGCCACAGCCTGTCTCTCCGAAAGCGCACGAAGCTACCCGGCTCAAGGGCCAAAGGACCAATAACAAAGGAAAGAGTGTACAGCGTGGTCTTGATTGGCGCATGGTCGCCTACGATGCGTCCGAGTCGGAACGTGAAGGCAAGCCGCCGTTGCTACGATCAGTTTGTGGTGTTCGAGTCGTGATGATCTTTCTAGAGCTTGCATACCGACTACTAGCATCCCTGTCTCGTTCTCGCCTGGCCATGGTCCAACGACGAATCGTGCCCCTTCTCCAGTTCGATCTTGTTGGAGTGAGTTTCGTGCCTGCTCATTTCCCAAATTCACATCCTCCCATGTAGTCTCTGCCACCGGAATTATCTTTGCAGATATTCACATTGCTCCCTGCCACTACACTCCTGAACTGTGCACTGGTTTGCAAGCGATGGAGATTGCTTGCCAACGATCAAACTCTGTGGCGCAATCTCTGTCATGGCCGTGGGTGGAGGTGGCGACCGCAACTAGCTAACCCTTCGCCTGGGCAAACCGAAACTGTTATCAATCCATCCACTTCTGGCACAACACGCGAGGACAGAGATGAAGATGAAGGTATGGGTGACGAGGAAGAAGATGAAGATGAGGGTAGTATTGCGGATGCCGAAGAAGTGTTTCTTACCTCAAATGGGAATATGGGCCCTGACCATGAGTTGTCCATGAACTTGAGCGTTCAGGATCATGACTTCCAAAACCTGATTAGCCAGCTTGTTTCCATCCCGTCTCCAACGGCACTGATGCCGATAAGCAGAAGCAATTCCGCTGCCACCACCATGATGCGGACTATCTCGCAGCAGCATGCTTCACCCAGCAGTTCTCGGGCTGGTATAACCTTACCGGTCGATTACAAACTCCTTCATCAAACCCATATACTTCTCCGCAGTCGCGTTCGCCACGGTGCATACCGTCTACGAACCCTCCCCGGAGCCGAGGGGGCCGGCCATACTGCTGCAGTCTACTGTCTTGCGTTGTGGTCTTATGATTCAGCCTACGCGCCGCTCCAAGTTCTCTTTACGGGTTCTAAAGATCGTACTGTTCGCGAATGGGACCTGAACACAAACAAGATTAGACGCAGGGTCACGGGCATGCATGCCTCAAGCGTGCTGAGCCTCTGCGTCACAGCTACGACAGTACGCATGCCCGAGGATGGTGCCTCTGGATCAGTTGATCAATCAAAAGAAGGGTACAAGCACTCTGCAGCCGGGATACTTGTGAGCGGCGGAAGCGATTGCCGTGTCGTTGTCTGGGACTTGGCCAAATTCAAGTTGATAAAAGTATTGAGAGACCACCAGGACAGTGTTTTGTGCGTCCGGACTGACAGGGGGCGACTAGTATCCTGTTCGAAGGGTACGTAACCGTTCGCCGCATGGGAGGTGACCAGGATAAACATTAACGTGTCAGATCGAACTATTCGGACTTACGCATTTCCTTGTCTCAAGCCAGAGTTGGTTCTTCGGGGTCACCGAGCTGCTGTAAACGCGGTGTCCATTGCAGGCGACGTAATTGTCTCTGGGTCTGGAGATCGGTCGGTTCGGGTTTGGGATGCACGAACAGGGGCATTGATCAGTAATTTCGAGGACCACCATGCGAGAGCGTGCGTCATGTCGTCCCTTAATGATGAGGCACTTATAATCTTTACGTGCTTTCTACATCTTAGGATCTCTTCGGTAGAGCTGAGTCCACCATTCATCTTATCGGGCTCATCGGACAGACATGTTCGGATGTTTGACATGAGGACTAAACGGGGATGGTCGACTTGTCCAGAATTTGACAATCCAACCGCTGGCCAGCCGCTGAATCCATTGGTGGTCACACAGGAGGGTTTAGGTGGCGAAGTGCCAGCGTCAGGGAACCCGTTTTTCTTGCATTCCTCATTATCGCAATCTTTTCAACAGGCACGCCAAGACTCGCATATACTGCAAACCGAAACCAAGATCTGTAGCGCTTGTGGAACCCGAGTTGCTTCCACGGGAGCCGTTCGTGGGCCGGAGAGGCATTCGCATCCAGTACGGAGCGTGGCAGTAGGGGACGAGTTCGCAGTGAGTGGCAGTTATGATTGTACGGTCAAGGTAAGCATCAAAAAAGGTCGCGCTGGAATGGACTAAATTGAGGGAAGTAGGTGTGGGACAGGACAACGGGGGCATTAGTAGCTGACCTAACTAGTGGACACACGGGGCGGATCTTCTGTGTTGCGCAGGATAGTACGAAGGTGGGGATGCAAAAACGTGACTGTACGTCCGGTGATTAATTGGATTCCATGCAGATCGTATCATGTGGAGAGGACCAGGTAAGGGTGTGTTCGACCTTGCGAATGTTTGGAGTGCTGACATTCGGCTTGTGGCAGAGAATCTGTATATGGGACTTTTCACATGGGATCGATACGTCGTTCGTCAAGCTGTAATGAGTAGGTCAGAACGTAGCGTAATGCCCGAGAACATGTCCCGATTTCAGGATCCTGTGTGAAGCTGGCTGACATACATTTCTGCGCGCCTAAGTCGGCACGTGTTCCGAGGTGGCCACTGGTAGGTCGTCACGGGGTGTCACGCGACTGATAAATAGGGGTATAAGGGCCGCATCTCCTTCCTGGCGCAAAGTTCAACTCCAACCCACGCATGAGTGCCCTTTCCCGCCCGCTTCGCACCGTTGCCCTTGCACCCGCTTTGCGTGGTTCGCGCCGATTCCAGTACCCATCCCGTCGACTTGCCCTGCCCCTCCTCCATGCCCGCTCTGCCGCGAGCTCGGTCTCTGGGAGACCAGGCAGCCAGACTATTGAACACGCCCGGCTAAATGTCAAAGAGGAAGTTGGCAACTCTCTCACAGACTGGGCCCGCTCCATCGCAGGCGGTGTTTTCACAGTCGATAGTGTCAAGCCCACAAAGGATTCCTTCGTGAGTGCTTAAATCGCCCTCCACCCTGCTTATCTCCACACACAATTACTTGTGTTTCGTCGCTAGATTGGGATCACTACAGCAGTCGCCACAGCAGTACCTAAGCCATACCTCGTCATGGGTCTAGCTGGCGGCTTGCCCTACGTCGCATCTGCAGGGACTACCGTTTATCTTTCCTACCAGGCCGGCCAAGCCGCCGCGGGGACGCTTACGAACATCGATCCGGGTGTTGCACTCACGATCTTGGATCAAGCCCTCAACTTTCAAGTCACTTACGGCGCTGTCTTACTCTCCTTCCTCGGTGTGTCCTTTTCTCATATTTGCCGTGTAGAGTTCATTTCTTGGCAGGCGCACTCCACTGGGGTATGGAGTTTGCCGGTCTCGGCGGTTACAAGGGCTACCCTCGTCTGCTCTTGGGCATATCTCCCGCCATCGTCGCTTGGTCCACCATCACTCTACAACCTACGTTTGCTCTATTGTACCAATGGTTTGGTTTCACAGCCCTCTGGTACGCCGATAATAGGGCTACCACGGCTGGCTGGAGTGAGCCTTTGATGTCTCCTTTGTCTCATGAAGTTTACTTGTCCTATTAGCACCGAAGTGGTATTCCCAATACCGTTTCTACTTGTCTATTCTCGTCGGCACGTGTATCATTGGGTCTTTGGCTGGAACGTCATATTGGGGGCCTGTTGCCGGTCACGGTCTACTTACCCATGATCTCAACCTGATCCGCGCCGAGAGGTAACGTCGCTCAATCCACTAGATCTCTTCCTCGTTCTCACCTTCCACATTAGAGAAAAAACCAAACATGATCGTACTGGCATGGTCTCCGGCGATATCGAAGCCACCGAAGGTGGAGCAGACAGCGACGCCTATGTCGTAATCCGCCGCAAGCCGAAGCAGAATGGTGATACGATGCAGAATATGAATGGCGCAAAGCATTGAAGGTCCAAGATTGAATGCATGAGCAGTGTACGGCCGACTTGCCTTGACCTATGATTACCAGTTGACTGTCAGTTGTGTTGTTATGCCGGGGCTGGAAGTTACTGTGTATTATACCTTGAACTTCTTCAAAGTCGTAGGATTGTTCTGCTAAAACCAGGATCTTGCTTGCGCTACAATGGATGAAAGGAAATACGATTGCTTGAGCCCAGGGAGACTGCCGGTGGCTATGACAAGGTGCCAGGTGCGGAACATGGAAAGATCTGGTTCATCTACCCACCGAGAGTTCGTCGACAAGTTCTCACATTTGGCCTGTGATACAATCACACTCCTAGTATATGCATCCGGGTAGCGGTCAACAGGAAATCATGATCTTTGCCAGCGCCCCAGGCTATCACTGTCGTACAGCAAGGTGGGAGTGTCACATGGAAACTGTGGACTCACATACAGCAGTAGTACATGACGCTACCGAGGTTGCAGCACAACCGATCATCCCAAAAAAAAAGGCTAGAAGCGAGGCACCTACGTGACGACATTGAAAAATACTACAAACATCACGCCATGCAACAAAATAACGGCCAGCTGCGAGGAACTCGGGGACATGAAACGATGATCGCACGTGCCACAGGCAGATGCGGGTATCACAATGAATTCTAAGGAACATGCTGGTGGTTGGTCAGGCGTAGACTCGACGATTCGAAATGCTTGTGCACCTAGTTGATGTCTCAGTCGATAACACCTAATACCTCCCCCCATCAGGATTCAAACTACTTGCTCTTCCCACGTTCCTCCAACCGACATCAGGCTGGTCGATGGGTGCTTGCTCTAAGCATTCGCGGGGAACCATTCCTCGTTCGCCCCTGGCGTTGGCGCACAAGTCCCAGCCATCATCATACCGTTCCAGGATGAACACGCGTTCGCCTGTTGTGATGGAGAGTTCATCTGGAAGGGTGGGGACAAATGTACACCTGACTGTGGCCTCCATTGGCGCACGTTGTGCGTGTGGGGGAGACAAGGCGGGGGGAATACCGGTGCCTGCAGCTACATGCCCCACGGCTGTGGGGGGATTCCCGAGTCCGTAGGCAGAAGGAACGGGGTGTGTGGCGTAGGTAGCTACTGAGGCTGGGTTGTTATACGTTGCTGGAGGGGGTGTAGGAACGGTATAAGTGGGCATGGGAGGCTGCGTGTGTGCAAGGGGTGAAACGGGGGCGGAGTACATAGTTTGTCCATAAGCCGCGAAAGGCGATTGTGGAACGTTTCTTTGTACGGTGTTCGTGGCACTGGAGAAAGACGTACGCCGCTCGGTGGAATCTGGGAAAGGCTTAGGCTCATCGGCGATACCTGCTCCCAGTCCCGGAGCCCCGGTCCACGAGATGCGTTTGCGTTCTCGGCGGCGAAGATAGGTCTTTCGAATGAAAAACACAATGATTGCTGCGCCGACTATGGCACCCCCAGCGATGATCCCAGCGATTGCGCCACCGGAGAGGCGGCTATTCTGCGCTGCACTAGTATGCGGCTGCGGAGTGGGGGTGGTGGTGGTGGAAAGGGTCGGGAGTGTGGACGATAACACCGTCGGTGGAGTACCAGCGGGTGAAGACGACACAGGGGAGGTCAGGAGTCGTGTATCGGTAGAAGACGCGACGGACGAGGTCGACGATGTGGCAGCAGAAGTGAGTGCGGAAGGGGAGGAGGAAGTACTCGAGGAAGGAGCAGGAGCGCTGCTCGAAGAATGGGTCGTAGATGTGGCAGGAGCAGGAGTCGGACTGGACGTTGTCGATGGGGCTACAGACTGCACCGTCGTCGCTCCATTGCTGCTAGTAGGACTTACACCTGCGAGTATGATTGGATAGGCGGGCCCCGACCCTCTTTGAACGTGGCCCAGACGTTTTGCATGGCGAGCCCGCTCAGCGGGCACGCGTCGCATTCCTGCTGCGTGCATTCTACGTAGGCGAACGGGCGTAAGACTTTTGAAGCAAGCAGGAATGCAGTTAATGTTGGTCGATGATAGCGTGCGCTGTCTTGTAGAAGGAGCGTGAAGAGTCCAGGGACGAGTAGAATGTAGTAACGAACGGACGGACTCGGGGAGTTGATAGCTGAAACACAAAAAAAAGTACCATGCCAACGAACCGTCTCGAGACAGAAGGCCAACTGCTGATGCGTAAGGAATATATTTAGAACAATTTACACTACATCATCGCAACCGACGCAACGAGAACACCACGTATGTAGACAATGTTACATGTCCTCCGCATTCTCTAGTTGTACCCTTTTCCTCGAACCTCCCACATCCGTGTCCAGTCCTCGTTTCCGACCTCCCTTTGCCTCGTCCAAGAACTTGTCCAACCCAAACACATCCGCAGAGTCCTTCTCGAACTGTACAGGCCCCTCCCTTACCTCCTGCTCGTTCGCACCTTGGAAACCTACACGGGGCTGGCCCAGCCCGAAGCGATCGTTGGAAAGAGTCTTTCCTATTCCCTCTTCTGTCCCACCGCCAAATGCCTCCTCGCTGCTCCCTTCAGCAGCAATATTGCCGCGCGCCTTGTAGATCGCTGCAGCTGCGGTCGACCCGTGGAACAATGGCCGGTCATATAATGAGTAGCCCTCCTCGTCTCCAAACGTGTTACTGAGCTGTTCCCGATTAAAGAGTCTCGAGTCCAGCATACTCTCCTTAGACAGCGTTGGCTTTGCGAGACCAAGTGCAATTTTCTCGGAAATGTCACGGTTTTGCTGGCGAGCGAGCATCTTGGCACGCTGCGCCGTACCCATATTTGACATCCGCATCTCCCGCTCGCGTTCGCGGCGTTTCTCTGCGCGCATGGTGTCTCTAATCTTGCCAGCTTCATCCTCTTCATCTTCGGAGTGAGCAGCCGAAGACCCGGCCTCTGAATCGCTCCCGTAGCCACCCAGAGCAGAGGTAACAGCAGTACGCGATTCTGCAGTGGGCCTGGAGGACGCCAACGGAGCGGCGCCACTGCGTTCTTCGCGCGCTCGCTGGGCAAGGAGACGAAGATTCTCTTCTTTTGCTTCCCTTTCTTTTTGTGCCAGCTTTTGTTGCATGAGCGCTCTTTGCCGGACTTCCTCGCGAGCATGTCTGTCTGCGATAAATAAGGCCTCGGAGAACTTGGCAAAGTTATCATTAATAGATACCTAGGGGGGTGGTGAGCAAGACTATATACAAAAAAAGGACGACTGGATGCTCACATCTTGAAGACCTCGCCCATCGGCGGCCAAACGTTTGTCGAGTGGGATGGTGAAACCCTTGTTGTTCTTCCAATTTGATATACATGGGGGTATCATCCATTCTTTCTGCTCGGCAGCCGTCGCCTTTCGTGGTGGACTCCGCAGAACGGGCGGAGGCGGACTTGGTGGTCCTCGAGGGATCTTCTTGTGCTTGAAGCGAGGGGGCTCTAATGGATCCTCGACTATTTCAGACATCTTGATGATCCTTTGCTTTAGTGCTCCGCCGTCTTGACTCTGCTGTTGACCAGGAGTATAGCGGACGTATGTCGTCTTACCAACTGCATCAGGCACATTCTTGGGTTGGGCGGCTTTGATCTTGCCAGTGACCAACTTTTCAAGGGCCTGTCTGGTCCGTTCTGCAGTGGCCTGAACTTCCTCTTCTGATGGTCTCTCCATGGAACGTTGTTCGTCACTGACATCTTTGCGGTGTGATAGCGGGACTAGGTCTTTGAATTGCGATTGTACAATCTTTCCTGCTCTCTGTCCTTGGTGTGCGATGGCATCGTATCGAACGTTACCCTCGAAATCGACCTGTAACGCAAGGGTGTTTCCTGCTTGCGTCTGGGTGACGGTCAGAAGGACGTCCGCAGACGGGGAGACTGCACCGACCTTTTTCTTCCCGAGGCTGAGAGGATACTGAGCGACATGGCATTCGGGGTAGGCTCCGCCGTCACCTATGGCGAGTGAGTGAGCGGCAGGGCAGAAAGGAAAATAGGACACACCAAAGTCCTCTGGGGATGTCGGCTTCCATCCTTTGCGCTTCCCGTAAGACGGAACTGCCGCTCTGATGGCGACGGTCTGGGATGGGAATGCATGGGATACATGGTCTTCGTCGTCCGGGGTGTCGGAGACGTGGATGGGTTGTGGTAGTGCACTGGCAAGTCGGGTGAGTTTTCGTGACGAGAACGAGGACGAACCGACGTACACAGCGAGAGCAGCCATTTCGACGAGATGGACGTCGACGCACAACCTGTCGTGGATATCTTTGCGTTATGTCAGCATGGCTGTGTATGTTTTGTAGTGGCTATGCTTAAAGTTGTTTCCGGGTTCCGATGCGGTCGTTGCAAAGTACGATGGACCCGCCTCCGCCCAGGTCTGGTGTGCGGGCTGCGCTCGAGTACACGGGCATCCCGGCGAGCTGGCTGTCGGCGCGACCGCGTCTCCCGTCGAGAAATTGGTGCATTTTCATTACACTGACTTCCTCACTCATTTCCTACTATGCCTACGACCGTCACCAAGCACGCGCCATCCGCCAGTCGTACATTGACCGCGTCAAGCACTTCGCCAGCGAGCCAATGAAAAGCACCGATTTCCCCCGCAGAGTGGTCGTCTATGGTGCCAAGTGGCCGGGGGATGAGGACCACCAACGCGCCATCAGGTTCTTCAAAAAGTATGTCAAGGTGCGTGTACAAATTTCTCCGAGGAGCGGAACGTTGTAGACCACGCTCCACAGCCCGTATTAGTCGCAGCTGCTGTTGACTACGACATTATCGCTACCCGTCGCTCAGGCGACCTTGCCGAACGCGTCACTTCCACCGTCATCAAAGACCGTCGCCTCGCATTGGGACTTGACCAGTCCATGTCGTCCCTACTCGCACTCCCTAATCAGCCCACCCGAGAACAAAAGCATGCTCGGGAACTAGAAGGAGGCACCATTCTCGTGGGAAGACACACTTTCAAGGAATACATGGCTGGTCTGAAACGAGGCTGGAGTGGGGGCCTCGATCTCATAGACAAAGAAGAGAAGTTGGCACAGAATTTGGCGTCGGACGGAACTTTTGACGAAACAGATGGATTCGACAGCTCTCCGGTTGGAATCGTGGATGACGCAAATGCTGAACCAATACCAACCCGCTCTCGCCTTCCCCCTTCCAATAACGCCCAGCTCTTTTCTCCACTCAAGTTGCCTACTTCCAGGCATCAGATACCAACCGCGTCCAATTCATTACTCGTGGATTCCACACCTCCGGCTACCATCCCTCCTCAGCCCCCACTCCTCCTTGTTCCATCCGTCAATTATGTCGGCTTTCGCTTCATCCCTCACATGATATGGGGTTTCTTCAACGAACGTCATAAAACACGGATCGGCTGCGAGGCAGCTTACTCTTTGGTCATCAGCAAGACCAGGGAATTTCAAGGCCCGAGCAGTCTCGATCCCAATCATGATATTCGATTCAATCAAGGTCAGGAATCAAGCAGCGACGAAGGGAGACGGTCAGAAGTCACCCAAAGCCCAAGTCAACCGCAGGGTGGCGATCTCGACTTTGGTTTATCTTCAGAATATGTGCTCGTGCCGCATTCCCCTCTGTCCAACATAGCTTCCTCTCGCAAATCGTACTACGAAACACTCCCTCAACGTCTAGCTACTGCACGCCAACTTGCGCGTGGTGAGCGCGAACCTACCAAGGAAGAGGAGAGAACACCACCCCCAAGCGAGGTTGAACTTAGAACAGAGCGCCTTAACAAAGAATTGAGGTGGAGGGGAGAAGAAGAGGCTTGGAAAGTTGTCGGGCCAGGCAGCGGCGTCAGCTGGGATGAGAGATTTAGGGAAGTACTAAGGGTATTTGATGACTCGGGAGTTGATGGTGAGGAACTGGTCATAAATAACTTCTAAAACTAAAGAATACTTGGATCATGACCAATGGTCCTAGATAAATCAGTACTTCATAGCACATACTATTCATCTTATCAATATCACATATCATCTACCCTCATTATTTTGTGTAAAAGTTGGCATCAAGAAAATCACGTCTCATTTGTCTCAGCCTGGGCACTGATACAAGCAACAATCTAGCGAAGCTCCTACATCTGATATTATCGCTGAGTCATATCAAAGGCTCGAGCAACAATGTTCTAAGTTCAAGACATGAAACGGAATGCTGGCGCGAATAGAACAGAGAGTGCCACGTCCCTCTCCGCAAGTGAGAACGCACAAGAGAGTAAAAAAAAGAGACATTCAGTCCAGGATCAACTCCACGGCTCCACTCGCAACCCAACGCTCGAATTCTGCAAGAGGATCATCCACAGCGACGTCCAATTCAGGATTGTCAGGGATCCAAGAATTGATTCCGCTGGAGCTGGTGGCGTTTCTCCTTTGCGAGGTGAGGCAGCGTGGACTGGTTGAATCGCCCATCATTGAATGACCTTGGACATATGGTCCAGAGCGTCGTATAAAGCCCTTGATCCTCGAAGGAGAAAGCGCGTATGAGTTGTTTCTTCTGATGCTGGACGGAGTGGGCCCTTGAGCGCTCTTCTCGGGAGTAGTTGAGCCGAAACCACTGCAGAGCGGGGTCTGGTGGATGCTTGCATCACCTTCAGACCATTGACTAGAGGCTGGTTGCGTGTCGTTGCAGTTGTTCGCGGAGAACTGATCGACGACAGGATCGAGAGTGGTATCGAAGTAGGTTTCACCAAAGTAAGAAGTCGGGTTCAAACTGGCAGGGTACTCGTTGGATCGATTCATCGTGTCTTCGTCGTTAGAACCAGGGAGAAACAATTGCTCCTTGTTAACCTCCATGGACGCTCGGAAAATTTCACGTGAAATGGCCTGACATCTACATCAGTATGGGAAGACAAACGAGGTGTGGTAAACCTTTTTGCACAAAGGGGATCGTTCCAATGAACCCGCGGTACCATCCGGCCTGAGCCGCTTTGGTGGGGGGACTTCATGCCCCTCGATTTGAATACAATTGTTTTCGGGTGCGACGTTGTCTTGCTCCAAGGCATCAGAGATCAACGGAAGCTCGTTGCACCAGTCATCCGTTCGGGAAAATTCCATCGGGGTGGGGGACCGTGAGCGCTTCAATGTCGTCAGCTGCAAGTCGAAATTTGGCACTGATCTGCTGATCCTTGACCTCTTGCAATCGCCGGCCAACTCCGAGTTCGGCCCAGTAGCACGAAGGTTGCGCGTGACATTGGCACTCTCAAGCATCTTGTCTGGCTGTTGGAGGGTGGCATTCTGTTTAGAGCGCTTGATGTGGGTTTTCGGTATTTGAGTTGCCTCGGCCTTCTGTTTTTGCTCGTCTGGCGACGACCGCGCCGCGACGGCATTTCGTGGTGGCGGAACGGGCTTCACGACAGAATTATGATTATGTATATTTGCTTGCTGTCGTTTCTTCATCGCACGCGTCGGCTCTGATAGTCCCTCCTGGCAACTGCAACCGGGTTTAGTAGTTAATAGCTTTAGTGGCAACGCACCAGTAATGGCGACACTTGAGCTTGTCTTTGCAAGGATGATTGCACCTGTGCAAAGATACGTACATTGGACCATACAATGAAAGAAGGCGAACTCACTCATACTTCCCATCCGGGCGTTTTCTCGAATCTCGTTCTACCTGTTCCTTTACCAGCGGATTCGACTGAAGTGGACGATGCACTTTGGATGAGCTTTCGTCTACACCTAAGGAAATAAAAATCAGTGAATACTCGCTTTGGAGGTGAGCTTGCCACGACAGTTCGTAGAGTGGGAATCTAGAACCTCTTCTTCTTCTAGATCAAAGTCCCAAAAGTCAGGAACGTCCTCGAGTCCTTGCAAGTCCGTTTCCTTGGTTGCGTGATTATCTCGATGATGCCCAAACACAATAGTAAACGTACAATTGATGTCATTGGTCGGGTTTCCAGCGTGGGATACTGGTGCGGTGGAACACTTGGTGCCAACGCCCGAGTAACGGTGACGCCAGCAAAGTTCTCCTACATTTCAATAAGTTTCTTGGCACCGAATAAGGAAGGAAACGAATACAGAAGCAACGTATACGTTAATCAACTGACTCGGTTTCGTGAGTTGCGCTGTAAGAGTAAATTCTTTCTTCTCTTTGAGTGCCTTCGTGCTCGAAGGATGTTAGCACTTGATTAACAAAGGCGAGAGGAACTTCTCACACGATACGCCGGAAGTCGATAAAGAGCATATCGGAGGTCACTATTAAAAGGGTCGTCATCTCAGTTTTGCGCCACTTTAGTTTTTTGACTCTCTGGGGCACTGAATCGCCAAACGTGAGACCACATTGAATAGTAAATTCCACTTCCACGGACGAGTTCCCTTTACTGGGGGTAGACCTTAGCTCCTTAATGTCAAGGGAATACCCTGGAAACTCATTTGCGGCAGCCAGAACTTCGAGGCCAAATGGAGGCCGGCGGTTAAGGAGCTAGAGATTATTAGCAACGACAGATGACTGCAGACAGGGGACCTCACCTCCTCAATTCGAAGCGGAGATGTCTGTAACAATTTTTGGATCGAGTTAATGCCATGCTCAGCCAGCACCTTGTGAAGTCAATTTCCCATTACTGATACGCCATTTAATATTTACCTTGACTCTATTTGGGATCAGATCACAGTGTGTTTGTGTCTACGCTGTCTGCTTACGATTTTTCACCAATATGCTCAATCTGTCTGAGAACCAGTGGCCTGTCTTCCCATGTTTTTGCATTGAGACAGCGCACACTGCGGGCCCACCGTAAGAAGTGTAGAATATACAAAAAGTTATGCAAGACTCGCAGTTCGAGTGCGTGTTTAAGTTGTGCTCCATTCTGTTTGATAATAGCTACCTCCGCAATAGCTGAGGCACAGTGAATAATGATCTCGTACGTTGTGACCACTCACCTGTCGTAATACGCGTCGCGTGGCGGAATAGGGAGATGGCTTCCAAGTACGGTTGGCCTTCAG
Source organism: Nevesoporus exiguus (assembly GCA_038089155.1). Taxonomy (NCBI): domain Eukaryota; kingdom Fungi; phylum Basidiomycota; class Agaricomycetes; order Boletales; family Boletaceae; genus Nevesoporus; species Nevesoporus exiguus. The sequence continues at coordinate 224,228 of JBBPKI010000001.1, forward strand.
GAGGTTTAAATTCAGGACTGTTCAGAGGAAGACCTGCAAGGATTGCCTGCAGTTTTCTCAGACACTGCGACCCGGTTTTCAAACCGGATACCCACTTGTATCAACAGAAGAGTTTTGTCACCCGTGCCGACTATCTTCTTGGGAGGAAACCGAACATCAGTATGACGGCGGATCTTCTCGTACATCTGAAAAAGCTGAGAAGATCGAGTTTACGACAGGCAACTCTACTACAGACCGATTTCTCTCCACTACGCAGTTTCAGGTCTGAGACCCTACAGCGAGCATAAGCCTAGGATGACCTGGAAGGGATATCGCTCACTCTTCGGAGAGAGATACAAGTTCAAGCTAAATATTTCAGGATTTGAATTGCTCCGCTCGTTAAAACGCCTCTCACGATTTCGCGCATGGTGGTTGCAAAGGGGAGATTAAGTATTGCTCGCATCTTCCACCAAGATGAGACTCGAGGGTTCGGGGGAAAAAAGACAGAACACGTACGGTTGTCTGCCTAATATAAAACTATGCACATCATTAAAGAGTGTCGCAAAATTCGAGTGCTCCTACCTTGCTCATGACGTCTCCATACTCTGTTGAACAAAGCTTTCCGTTTTTCTCCGTATACTCGATCAGCTGCGTATCACGTAAATCGAGAATGCTTTGCATGACGATCTCGTCAACTTTCTCTTTCCAAGTTTGGCGATCACTTTTGCCGATATCATAGTGGAGAGGGTTCTTTTGGATACGGCGAAAAAGAAAAGAGCGCCGAAGCCATTCCATTGCATTCTCGATGGTTGATATAGTGCCTAGCCCAATTTCCGAATTTAGGTGTTCTGTGAGGTTCCGATGAAGGCTACTCTCCAGAGCGGTGTTTCCTTGGACAAGTGTACGATACTTGTGTTCCAGTTCCGGTTCGCATAGGATTATCGCAATTCCTTCATCATCTAAAGACACCAGTAAGTGAAGTCGGACAGACGGACAAGGATACGCACCAAATTGCGGTCGGCCCTGTATTGACAATAACTGCAGTCCGAACGCTGAATTAAAAAAAACAAACTCACCGCTCGGCCCATCATCTGCATGATATCAAGGTCTGAGTACTCTTTCATCTCACCATTTTGGTATAACTTGACGCCCTTGATGACGACCATTTGGGCGGCTCGATGATAGTGAGGTGTCGGTATCATCACTGGTAAAAGGAACCAACTTACGCAAATTGACACCAACTGCCAAGGTCTACGGGATAGTGAGAGCAGCAAATGTAGATGATAAAATCTTATACAGATGTAGCGACTAAGACGCGCAATGCTTTTCGCAAATATAGCTCTTCCACCGCTCTCCTGTCGTCGGTATTTAAGCCAGCATGGTGAACAGCGATCCCTACAGACACAAGAGCTGATGTGCTGTCAGGTTTTGTCGGCTATATCTACTGGTCGCATAGACACACCAGGCAAGTCCTTATCATAAAACTTCTGCTGGATACTAAACAGCGATGAGGAAAGTACTGCAGAGAATGGAAAATGCGTGCCGTGTAGAGGGTAGCCACGGGAGATTCTTCCTCCATTTCATCGCCTCTTCATAATCTTTTGCCAACTGTTTGGCTGTGTCCAGCGTGCCTATACATAGTATCAGAACTAGTAACCTGTCTCATGTCAGAGATGGTGGACTCTCGCATACCTTTCCTGGTGGGGCAGAAAACAAGGATCGGCTTGTTGGTCGAATGCTGCTGTATCACAGAGAACAGGCGCAAGTCAAGGGTACGGGCATATGCAAAATCGTTCTGGCCCTTGGGCTTTGCCACGCCATAAACAAACTTCGTGAGCTTACAGGGGCGGAACTCTTCTCCGAACTGCACATACTTGTTAGAAAAGTAAAGCATGCAGGAGGAAAATGAACCTGAAATATCCTAGCAGGCTGATCGCTGTGATTATAGCTCCCAATCCAAGACGCAACATCTTCCACGTTCGGAACAGTCGCGGAAATGAGAAGGAACCGAGTACCAGATCCGCGTGTTTTCATCCTGGAGACTATGACTTCCAGGGTGCTTCCTCGTGATTCGTTTAGGAAGTGGACCTGAATACGACATAAGCGTTCCATATACAATCTTCAGGCTATGTGATCGACGAGCCTCGTCCACCAGGAATAATTTGATCTGGGACAGTATACTAGAATGATCAGCCCTAGCCTAACGGTCACGTAATACTTGCTTCAAGAATGGGAGAGCATACCAATTGCGCGTCAAGCTGTCCCACTTTTCAGCCTAAAAATATAAATTAATACGTGGAGACATGGTAGTACGACGCCCTCACCGTCGTTACGCTGTGAAGCTATGCGTTGATGAATCATTAACGAGATTCGTCTGATACTCACATGATGTGTGAACTCTTAGCGTCGCCCCAAACTCCTCTTCCCAGCAAAAGAGTGTCGCCAGTTAATTCGCAACCTGACCAGGGATAAAGGTCGATCAACGACATAGCCTCGGACCTGCAAATCAGTTTACACTTGATACCAAGTCCTCCGAATTTTGCAGTCCATTCATTATGCTTCTCGGCACATAATGCCTGAGAGTTTGATCAGCTCACGTTTAGAGTCAAAAGAGTAGCCTAACCTTCGTTGGCGCAACATAAACACACTTTGCACGTCTTGCATCATCCATGGTCTGTGTTAGCATTCGAATCATGCTTAGCTCGAAGAGAACAGTTTTCCCGCTACCAGTAGGAGCTAATAGGGCTTGAGGAGCCGTGGTCAATGCACACATCATGGAACAGACCACTGATAACCTGCGAGCTTTCAGTGACGATAACTAATCAAGCAGGGACATAATTACCAGGTTCTCCTCTGAATGTAAGACCTGCAAAAAGCAATTAAATGTCATCTCGTTCATGAAGACAGATTCAAACCTGGTCTAGACATGCTGACTGTATCGCATTGAATACGCCGAACTTGAACACCCCACGGAACCTGTCAGCTGGAACTGTCGTTCGATAAGGAATGAACGATACATCCTTGTTGACGCACGCAGCTCGGAAACAGGACGTAGTCTCCGTCCGAAGCCACTCCGTGTGGTATTATCAGCACTATGGGAAAACAGGTACCCTGATGTATTCTCATCCGGGCTAGCAGGATGGGGCGAGCAGGCAGTATGTCGACCAAGAATCTCTTCACGTGACACTGGCATTTCTGGACGATCCAATCGCGTATTATGGTTGTATAGTTGTGCGAAATGAGAAGTGAACTGGCAGATACTTACCATGTTCCTCGTGAGATGATGCATTGCTGAATGACCGAGCCGGAAAGCCAGAAAGTTGCATCTCCCAGCGATCATGTCCGTCGTGGTGTGGGAGTCTCGGTAACAGAGAGTGGGCGTAGCTCGTCCCATACAAGCCTGGCGGGGTTATATGTATGTCTGAGGCAGTATAAAGCATGATACAAGACAAGCAAGGCGCATACACTCACTACCATCGCTCCGATGATAGGGGTGGTCGTGACAGGGGTGCAGAGCATCCGGCGACTTTGGAGATGAAAGTGGCTCTACATAGTATTCACCTCGATGCGACTTGTAACCGCTGTTCTGCATTGGTGCCAAAATCCCGAAATTCCGAGTGTTGTAATCCATGATGGTCGAGGACAAGCCGCGTCGGGCTCACGCGCCGCACCTCTCGAAGAGCCATGTGACAGCTGTCACAGACGCGCTGTCACGTCATTGCGTCGTCCGAAGTGCTGACGGCCACAATTAGCATCTCTTCTATACACCACCCGCATATAGCCACTTTCCGAGATGACAGACCGTGCAGTTAACAGCAAACTTGAAGAGTATATCGAAAAGTAAGTGATTCCCCTGATCGCGCCACACCAGAGGGTCACAACAGTGCGCAGAATACACTATTCCGATAGATACTCGGACGATTGTCATGAATACCGTCACGTCATCTTACCAAAGCCTCTTCTGAAGCTGATACCAAAGGAGCTGTTTGATGAGGAGAAAGGCACGCTTCGCCTCCTCACAGAGGCGGAGTGGAGGGGTATTGGTATCACTCAGAGCCTGGGGTGGCAACATTACGAAGTTCATGGTCTGACTCGTGCCACCTTCCGCCCTGAGGATGCTCACCCGAAATTACAGCCCCGGAGCCTCACGTCCTTCTTTTCCGTCGCCCTAAAAATTATGTGCCACCTGCACAATCCCAGCCGGCCGCCGCTAAAGCTAACTCTAGAAAGAAGTAATACAATCGCGCTCAGGGTCCAGCCCATAATATAGTCGTTACATGTTCCGTTGTTTTGCTGTCCACTGCATTCATTCCCCAGTATCATTCTCTTGCCCCCGATTTCTTCTTGAGCCAACAGCTTTCTCCGACGGCTCGCGTTCTGCTAAAAAGCATAGGTGTAGTTGTGCAACTTGCGTGGTGGAAAACAAAATTGTGATGTCATTCATCTTACTCCTGAATCTTGGACTGAGGCACATTGTACTTGGCAAGGGATAGCTATTTACGTGTCGAATCCGGTCTGTTGTCACAGTACTTATGACTTGAGCGGTGTTCTGTGAAGTCCGATCTAGTTTTCCCAAGCCATGTGCTTCGAGATATTGTAGCCGTCTATATGGAGGCAACGGTCACACGTCACCCGGGGGGGGGCGTTGCGTTGTTAATTTGCACCCTGGTCACGCGTCACGTGGTTGCTACCTCTGGACCGGTGACAACTTTGTTGTAATACAGGTACTAGCAGACAGAGACTAGTATGCACTTGCAGTGTATCTAATCCCAACTGATAAATGCCCAAACGTCCTCTTCTCCGCTGGCTACCTGCGAACCATATGGACCCTTTTCAACACTTCTAACACAGTTTGGGATCGCATTGGAAGCCCACCGTGGCTAATGGCGGGAACACTAAGGGATCGGGCGGAACAGAACAGGACCACGATCTCTATGGGCGACTACTCTACATCTATGCGGTGCGGCGAGATATATGGTGTAGTGCACGTGATGTGTATGCCAAGCTTACACGCATCTACCCCACTTGGAATCCCTGTGATGTCCAGTCCAAACACATCCTGAATAATAGCGCTTGAACTTGGATGTCTGCATCATCATCTCCGACTTCAGCATCAAGCTGATTTTCAGAAGGCAACTCCTCCAGTCCGTAAACAATACGCATGCGCTTCTCGATCTCCTCACGTAGAGCGAGGTGCGGGCATGGCCCCCCGCAGCTCAGCCGCTTTTATCAGACGTCCTACCCAAACATCCCGCAAAAATTTTCGCTCATTTTTTGTTCCAAGCATCTTTACCGTTTCTTTGATCATCTTGATCAACGTTTTGTACCGTGTGCCTCGCTCTTGGAAGATGATGGGGGAACCATTGGTATGTTTGTAAGTCTCAAAGCAAATTTCGAGATTTCGGTTAGATGCAAACCAGACCCCCTCCTCCACTATGAGATCTGCATCAAGCCAGAAACGACAGGTCGAGGTCGAGGGATCGAGTGGGAGGGTGGATGGAAGGTTGTCGAGTAAATGCTGCAGGTGATGAATACGAGAAATGAGCTCTGAGGACGGACCCTCGCGAGACTGGATCTTGGCTGGCGCGGATATCACTGCAATGGAGTACGGAGCACTGCAGTGGTTTAAGTTTCTACCTACATCTCTGATTGGTGTCTCAAGCAATCACCACTCTCCGAAGGTATGCCCCAGCTCCAGTCTGGGTAGTGTCACAGCCTGTCACAGGGTGCCATTGCTAACTAGCTAGTTAGTCACGCTAAAATTCTAAGTTGCTGCTAGTAGCCCAACTGTGGCAACCTGTCACGCGCTCCCTGCCGCTGCCTCCATACGGACGGCTCTGATCAATCTGACCGGGGTCTAGAGAATATTGCTTCTGTCTTTCGTGTCCAACCCAATTGTTCCGCACAACATTTCAGGATTCAATTCTGCAAATGCAAACTGCAGCACTCGAGGCTGGAGTTTCTATAGACACCCACTAGCATTATTTTGCTAACAATCTACATCGGTCATCACCGATCGTACACCCGAGTGCTGTTATTTGGGAAGTAGCACAAATACGCAGTATTGAGCCCATCTTTCTTGTCTAGAGGCTGGGCGTTGGCAGGTCGTGCCACTGAACGAGAGGTTTGGGCGGGTCCGAGACCTGCAGCATTTCTTTGAAGGCCTTCAGCTCTCCAATGTGCGTCACGCCGGCTGGTAATCCATCACCGCGTTCACCCGGCGCGGGAAACTGCTCTATTAAAGCAGGAATATGCTCCATCAGGCCCTGAGCATCTGCATTGGATACCTTGTCTTCTGTCAAAACTTCCTGCCAAGCGTTCACAAAATCTGTGACAGTAGGATTCGTTTCCCGAAGTTCCTCCCTTATGGCTGCGGCATCGACGATGATGTTGGCTTCTTGAAGGCGGGCTTCAAAGACCTTCATGGCTTCAACGCTCACCCGAGGGGCCTGGGGTCTCTGTGATTGCAGATGAATCGAAAGTTTCGCTCGCTTCCCCGCCCGGGGGTGGACATGTTCCCAGAACAAATCCAAAACCTCCTGCTTTCCCACCTTTTCGAGCAGGTCGGCATCCTCCCAGCCTGTAAATCAAGGAATGACAAGGCTATACGAATGTAGAAAACATGATTCGCACTCACCTCGCAGAAAGTCGAGGCATCCCGAATCAATCTGTGACCAATATCGTGAAACTTCCTCTGCCAAGTTCTTCGGGGGCTCCCTCCATCTTTGTTGCAGGCCACTCTTAAAGTCCTGGAATTCTTCAGAATCCATCTCCCGAATTTTTTGATCCATGCTGCCTAGGAACGCCTCTACGCGTTCTTCGAGGTAACCAGATCTGCGCTCGCTCTGCACAACGATGCGAAGGCCGAACTGCGAGTCTCCGGGAAGGTTCCACCGTGAGCATGAAACAATGTATCCTAATTGTTCTTTGGTCCGTAGTGTATCGAATGCAGGCTCTGACATTATTCTTGCGAGAAGTAAGCCGACTACCCGTTGCCGCGGATCTGTCAGTTGACCGAAATGAAGGTAGTATGACAGCGCCGAGTTTGATTCGTTCGGGTTTGGCACCGGGGAAGTCCACACGTAGCTGCACCCTACCTCGACGTCAAACAGATAGATGCATGAAGGTTAGTGAAAGACATACCCTTAGGGAGAATCAAGGAAAAGTCCGCGGGTATCGACGACAACGGCTTTGAACGAAGGATATTCTCGACTTCCTTTGACAACGCGATTGCTTGCTAGATAAAATTCTTTAAGGAACATGAAATGTCGTCATGTACGAGCGCGTACATCCTTATATAAGTTGCCCAACGCAAGTATGCGAATGTTAACATTGGCGAGCAGCTGGGCACTATGGGACTCGATTTCCTCCGCGGTAATACCTGATGTGTTGAGAGTCGATCTACCAGGTTTGGGGGCTAACGTAAAGACAACCCACCAGAGACTTCCTGCAACCGCTCCTCTACTGTCCATGCGCCGTGCGTCAGAATATGTCGGGTGTAGTAGTCCGAAAGCTGGTAGCTTTGAGACATGAAAAAGTTTTCCCATTGACGCTTGAGCTAAGTCCGGTACGTTAGTCTCGAGGGCATGGCAATGAAGGACGATCTCATTTACTTTCTCTTTCATCACTTCCAAACGGTCTTGACGCACTTGAAGATTCTTGACCGCCTCAACGACACGTCGGGCAAGGTCAGGTAGCTTGTCACTGTAACCATTAAGAGATATCGCAATTCCGAGACTGTGTGCACCCAAATTATACGCAAGCCCAGCCAGGTCTGCATCATACGTATATTCGGCGAGAGTGTCGTTGACAAGGTCTGAGAAAAGACTGTACCTGGTTTAGGCCCACACAAAGAGAATATGAACCACCTCTCACCGTGTTAACACGCTAGCACGCGGGGTATCGTTTGCAATAGGGCTGAAAGAGGGTAATCAATGACCGTTTAGCGTTGATATAAGTATGTTAATGTTACCTGCGGATTTCAACCACTACGCTTGCTTTCGGGAGCCAGAACTGATCATCTTTCTTATGCCAGACTTGCGCTACAGCAGTTTCATATATGAGGTGAGGACGCCTTTGTGGCTTTTTGATATAACGTCAACTACACCGCATCACACATAGAGTCGCGCCACACCTTGGTGACCTCACGTTTCTCCACATCGAAGTTGGTGGGTATGAATTCATTCCGGTTTGGAAGACGAAGTTCCTGGATGTCATTAGGGCCTTGCGCCTTGTCGTGAGACGTATTAGCCAAACCACTAATACTAAGAACCCTGGCTTACATACCTCAGCTAAAATCCCGTTGTCCCACCGCTCGACGGTGTAACCTGTACCATACCATTTCTCACTTTGCCAACGCAGCTCTCCTGAAATGCGCTCGTGCTCTTCTTTCTTGGCCATTAACACCGCACGACCTCTGTCTATTTGGATATCGTTAAGCGCTTCTCGCACCTCCTGCAAGCCAGCTTCATCTTCCCACTCAGAAATCAGCACGGGAGCAGAAAGAGCTTTCTCAGTGGGAATCGGCCAAAACATTTTTTCGGCGATGGAGATCGCGTATGCTTCCGGTTCACGCTTTTCTGCGAACTCGAACTGTGCTGTTGATAATGTCGCCACTTCGGACTGATACCAAGGGGCGATCTCAGATGATCGCAGAAGCGAGAGATATTTGAACGCGGCGAGAACAACAGAGCGATAGTTGTCTACGGAATGCCATGAGTGCTGGATGCCTCTCGCTGCGACAAACGAGTGCGTACCGAAACCTTCTCTTGTCAGCATTATGGTTATTTTGATCATCGCGAACCCACGTCCAAGAGTCTGGGGAGCTGCATTCAAGGATGTGATCCACCCTTTTCCTTTGAGATAGGAATGCAGAGAACCAGGGCCTTCGTGTCCGAGAAAGTGGGATAGGAAATGGCCAGGTTTGTATTTCCAAAGTAGTGGCTGCCAGGCGAGAGGGAACGAAAGCTCGACTGCGTGGAAAGACATGATTGTCTGGACTCGCACAAGAGTCTGTAAAGGAGTGAGGTCTATCGAAACGCAAACGCGAACGCAATGTTAGGCGGACTTACCCCCATTTCATCGGTCCCAAACGGGTGGTCATCGATAATTGACAGTGGATCTTTGCGATGCCTTAGGACAGGAGAGAAATGCCGAGAAACCATATCTGACAGTTCATCCAGCGATTCTGTTTGAAGGAGATGAGATTGACCACCAAAGTAGATAGGCAACAATTTCCACGTACCTCTACCGATCACACAGACATTCATCCGACTGGCACAGTATTCGTTACCCCACCACTCGACCAACCTACGGCGAGTTTCACGACCGACTGTGCCGCCATCTGGTTCAGTTTCGCTTGAGGTTGACCTAGCAGACGGAGTTGGTGAAGGCACTCTCGACAATACCGGAGAAGATGGCGCAGTGCTAGATGGGTCGATGCGTTCATTACCATCGCTGAGCGACTTTGCCTTGGCTTTCATCTCCCTCCCGGCGGCGCTCAGTGTCTCGCGATTTCCGGTGCCAAACTTGCTCCAAGGGTGACCGTGCTTGGTTAGAGTCTTGTTGAGCTGGAAGATTCGCCAGGGGTCTGCCTGGTGGTTCTTCTTGTGTTCTGAATCGACAGCGTTGAGCTCTCGAGTGGTACAGGATGGTGCGAAGAGGGGACTGTGAAAGAAGCCCGCAAACCTCTCGATGGCACCTGAAAGGGCCGCAGGGGACACGCGGAAGTGGTAGTTGGTATTTGACGACGAAGTGTACGCGTTTGAAGTGCCATTGTTCTTGGACAGATACTGGGTCCAAGGGTCTCAGAGCTTGTGGGTAGCACCCAAGATAAACCGACTTACCTCTGAATACTCATTCTCCCTTGGAAACCGTTGTGTACCCTAAACTTGTCTTAGAAGGGACAGAGGGCGGGAACGTGAACGGCTCTGCGTACCATGAATAGCAAGTGCTCGCAGAAGTGAGCCAGGCCTGGCATGTCGTCCTGGAGAAGGTAGGGTTATGAGCACGCGTGAGCTGGGATGAAGTATCACTGACGGGATCAGAGAGGTGGCCGACGGCCACATCGAGACTGGCGGCAGCGTTTTCTGTGTGTGGGTCGTGTACGAGCGTGGCGGTGAGGCCGTTGTCGAGACGTATGATCCTATAGTGCCTGTTATCGAAGCGGGACTTTTCAATGGGCTTCGAGAAGAGAGAGTAGGGGGGGATCGGACCACGCTGTGGAACGAATGTCCAGTCAGACGCAGCCATGGCAAGATTGCGGTAGGCTAGGATGATGGATGGGGGAGACGAGAGACGCGGTGGAAGACGGGGGAAAGCGGGACGCAGCATGCGAGGACGATATAAGACGGTCAGAAGCGAGTACCCACCCAGTCGTTTCGTTTCTCTGTCACGTGCTGATATCGCTGTTTGTCGCGTTCGATGACGAGCGGGCGGTCCGCCCCGCTCTCTCACGCCGCCATGTACACCACCCCCCGACGCGCCCCGAGCCCTCCCGCCTCCGTCGCTGGCTCGTCCCAGTTCACCACGACCCCACAGCCAAAGCTCAACGTCGTGACGCGCCTCGTCCTCGAGGGAAAGGCGAGACACGGCGACGATGGTGCCACCGTCAGGATGTATCTCAAGGTGCGACAGTTCCAGCGCACCCCGCTTCCTTTTCCCTCACCACCCGCAGCTCTCCATCCCCATAGACAGCGTCTCTCCAGGCTCAACTGTCCCGCTCTTTCCAGGTACGATCATCTCGCCCCCCGTCCCGGCCCTCCTGATCTTCCACCTCAGAGGAGAACTTGAAGTTGCTCTCCGCTCAGGTCCATCCCCTCGACGTTTACTCCGCCCCCTACAACTTTTCCTCTGCCTCCTTTCCTCTCCTCAACAATGCAGCCCGCGCGCTCCATCTCCCCACTCTCTCACAGAAGTCATACCTCACCGTGTTCGGTGTGCCAGCCCCTGCCTTGTCCACAATGCACTCCAGTCGCACCTCCTCTTCGACGACTTCCTCCCCTTCGCCTCCGCTAGATGAAAAATACACCGGCCATATCATCGTCAGCGGATACAACATCTCGTATATTCTTCCAAGGGAGTTTCCTCCTCGCTTCAATGGTAGCGACAGTGCAGTGCGTGTTTCGACCTTTTCTGCCAGACGGCACTCTATCAGCGAACGGAACAGCATGCATTTCATGGCTGCTTTAGAACTCTGGATCCCGTACGTCTCCCGTCCCCCCAAAGCGCCTTTTCTCGTGGGTACCATTCATCTTTTCATGTGTACTGTAATTTAATGCTACACCAGATCGCCATCCCTGTTCCGCGTTGCCTGTCCAATAACATCAAATTACGCATATACCCGCCAACTACAACGAGCACCTCTTCATCAATGGCCTCCCTTTCCTCTGCGGACGATGATCCGGGCGCTTGGGAGCTAGCTTCTGAACCCCATGTTACACGGGTTGCTTCCCGTTCGGGATCATCTGCTGACATGGCCGACGACGAGTCGTCCGACTCATCAGCATACGCAGACGGCCCCTCTGGTGGTATTCTTGTACAAGGATCATTCCCTTCGACAGAACGGCTGCGCATACGTTGGGCACAGCCTCCCAAGACTGTCGCCAACAACGATGGTAGGCGCCGCGTTGGCGTGAATGAGGCTAAAGGGGAGATGACCACTACAGTCCTGGGGAAAGTTCAAGATCCGTCCTATGATCGCGAGGGCATCCTGATGCGCTTGGAGTATAAAGGAACATGTAAGGGCGTGTGGTTCCCTGGAGTGGCCACGATGTTGGGTATGGACATCGGACTCGAGGTTAAAAGTGCCGATGTTGTCTGGCCACCCGGAGAGGATACGAAATGGACTATTGCTGGTGGCACAGGCTACACCGGTTTCGATGTCGGCCCACCTTCTACACCCGTACTCAGGCAACCCTCGCTCGAGTTCCCCGCTGGCAATGGCGTGTCCACCAGTAGCATGCTCTATCCCTCTCCAATAACTACTCGCCAGGATTCTTCTTCTTCGACGTCCTCGTTACTGCGTGCTCCGCTGCCCAATGATCATCTTCCCGACTACTCGTTTGAAGGTTCTCCAACCTCCTTGACGCCGTCTGTCACGCTCTCCTCCGTCAGCTCCCTTCCTCTCGTATCCGAGGGGCGTAGCCGTGCCTCTTCGGATGCAGTTGCTTCGTGCCGGTCACCTGCCGTTCCCATCACGATCCATGTCAGCATGAATGATATTACCCCACCCTCAAAAAACATCTTCACCTTCAGTATCACGGGCACCGTCCTCATCCTCCCGCGACACCGCCCTCACACTGCTAATGGACACGGGCCGGACAGCGACATAGATGTCAACCCCATTGTCCTGCCTCGCTTTTGCGTCCTTGCTGCCGACTCGGAAACGGTTTCAACAATCATTAGAAACGAAAGCGAGAGCAGCACTGTTGAGGTCTACTATATTTCAGGTGATCTTCGCGATGCTCAGACACGGAAAACCGTGTTACAACGCAATGCAATAAATCGATGTGGCAATGACGGTGCACGGATAGCCCTTCGTCCCATCTCCCGCACAGCTGTCTTGCAACGGGGCGGAGAACAGGTTGTGGATAATTCGCGCCTCTCGCCTCGGCACAGTCCACTTGGCGCAAACAGAGTTGCACCCAGCCCTCTGCCACTGGGACCCATTCAGAGTGGAACGATGAGACGAAAACGTGACGGACCGTTGATGATTTCTTTCGTCGATGTTATTGCGATTCCGCTGAAACTGAATGGAACTAGTCTCCCAGGCACTCACGCCGTTCACGTGCACATGCATGCCCCATCTGACATGGACTCGGAATGGCTTGAATTCGGCCTCGCCCAGGTAACATCCTTACCGCACGGAGGTGTGGGGCGGCAATATCAAGTTGATATCGTCAGTGTCAGCATTGATGGTGTTTCCGTCCGTTTCGAGAGTAGCGCGTTTGCTGAGCGAGACAAGAAACTTATGATCGACCTCGTTTCATCTTACGACGAACACTCTCGCAACCACTGGATAACCTGGGTCAAAGTTCATGTTGGTGATCAAGGAGGCTTAATCAGAGTGGACTACGTTGTCAGCAAGAGTGGGAATTCCAGGGATTTGAAGAAAACTGCCAAAAACAAGACGGTTTTTGATATACTGATACCGACTTTTGCTCTTCCAGTTGGCCGGCTGGAAGTGACGATGGAGACCTGCCTAGGTACGCACCCAGCCTTCATTACCCATACAGGAGGACTGAATACCCACTCAGAAATGGCAACGTTGCAGTCAAATCTTGCTCACCAGCAAAAGTCTTCGGACGGTTATAGATTCTTACATCACTCGCTGGATCAATTTTTTACTCCAACACTGTCTTTCACTGTCGAACGGCATGGTTTCCGTACCCGCATGGGATGGCTGTCACTGGGGAAATTTTTTCTTTTGTCGCTTCAGGTCTTCCTCGCTATCTGTGTCCCCCTACTTCTAGTCAGTCTTGGCACCGAGTTCAAGCATATGCGGCGGTCTCTCGATCGTTTGGCTCTTCGTGACCTTGCCCACGAGGTTCTGGCTCCTCCTCGGGAAACAGTATTCATCACGACTACTGTCTTTCCACCATTGCCGAGCGCAGCACTGGAGGCTGACAACGTGAGCAGTCGGTCCGAGATCCCCTCGTTCACGTCAAGTGCGTCAACTTTCACAGCGGCATCCGCTGACTCGGCGGCGCCCTTTACCTCGAGCTTAAGCGATGGTGATCGATCTGAGACCGACAGGACCACATTCCCACCGATACCCACACCGTCATCTTCCCTGCGCCTCAGTGAGAATTCACTCCTCCCCATCCCTGCATTACCATTCGAGTGGTCGAAAATTCGGATAGATCTCCCTCCCGCTGCTCGGAAGACTGCCGATAAGGTGTTGGAGGGCCTGGGTATTGTTTGGCAGATACTCAGGAAAGCATACCATTACCCATTGGATCCACCATAGTAGTAAATCACGACGCCATGTACTCGTGCTATGAATTTCCCGTCAATGTATCCCTTGTACCTATATTCACAGTATGCTACACACCTGCGAACCAACTACGTCTGTGTACAGCCACATCACTCACGTTCACCCGTACCTCAATGTCTCACACGAACTCGTACCATTGTGTATGTTCCCTACAAATAACTGCATGTGCCCACTTCGCCAGGTACTGAAACCAAGTTTGTTCCAAGTAGATTAACCACTTGGCAAGTTGATTGGGAATGTTCTTCCTGTCAGCATCATCTTCATGCATGTTTTGATGGCCAGAACAAGTTGAAGTGCAGGACTCCAGCCTTCCCGCTGAACAAGCGTTGATGGACCCGTCATGCTTGAATGCGCATTCTCGTGTCCCAGCAAGGTCGGCAAAGAGTCAGACCCGACACAGCTCAGCTCACGAGTCACCCATGTCATACGTACCGTTGCTTAGACAGTGACATGTGACAAGCTTGTCTGGCTGATACCACTCAACACAGGATGCTCCAAACTCTGCCTGGACAAAGGCTGCAAGGTCCAGCCTGCTATGCATATGATTTTGAATACGAATAATCGCCATTGTTGCTACAAGAATAATGATAAACTAGGTACGCTCGGCGGGTCCTGTAAACATTACAAGGTGACTACGATGCGCTAGGGGCTACACAAGATTTAGTGGAATAAATAATCGTCTGAAGAATATAAAGAATATGATAGACCGTAAGTAGTGGTGAGGATGGTGTCTGGTGCTTTGGTTTTCGAGCTTGAGAATCAGTTCTTCAGGACCGCACGGGCTGTCGCATCTCTCCCAGCCTTGAGCAACAGTGAGAGATGGTTCCCTCCCGTCCCGGTTGCCGGCCCGGACTTTGCTGCTTCTCTCTCCATTCTCTGCGCCATCGCAAACATAGGACAGCCCACAGGCGGCTTCGTGGACCGTGACATGTTCACGATGTACAGGCAAGCAATGCGCATGTGGGAATCCCTGAGCTTCTTCAGCGTCATGACAGCAGTGTTGTATGCCTCCCTGATTGCTGGCGTGTCCTGAGCGACCTCTCTAACAGGACGCGAGTACTCGGCAATATACGCCAGATAGTCTCTGTGTTTTCCGGGCATATAACGTCGCATGCGCTCCATGAAGCTGTGGTCTGCCTGCTTGTTTGCATCAGATGGCGCGGGGTATCGCCTCTGTCGGAGCTTGTGGTCGATGTCGAGGAATAGATCAAGGGCATGCATGACGCTGCTCTGGCCAGCAGATGGCCCGCTGAGATCAAGTTGTGACATGTTTTCAACTCCTTCATACACCCATGCTGGTGTGGAAGAGCCGTTTCCGCTACCGTTGAACCAGGGACGAACCTCCCAATAGAACACATGGGGATCGACTGTTTGGCGCATGGTCTGTATGCTTTCGTCGATCTCTTGGATGACCTTGGTCAGTCTTGCGAGAAGCCGATTGATCTTGCTAATGGAAGACAGGTCCGTGACGTTTGGGAGATTGTGGTAATCGTTGAAGACGTGGAGCATTTGCACCCCAATTAGCTCCGCCCTGGCCGATCCGAGGTAAAAATTCCGCTCAGTCTCCGTCCCCGAGAATAGCTCCTGACCAAATCGCATGTTTTCAAGGGTGGCAGGCTGTTTTGGATCGACAAGATCCCAGTTCCAGAGCACGGTGTCTGCGAACGTAAGGACCGGAGCAATTCTCAAGGCGCGCGAGACTTCCATGAGTGGAGCTACCAGAGGGCGAGGAACCAATATTGATCCCTCGACGGTGTCCGGAGGTATGGAGTGAATGTAGAAGTGAACGAGGAATGCCAGCACTTTATGAGCGCGACGAAGGAGCAGTGGATTTTGATGGAGTATTTCCGTCGTGAGTGTCGGAAGCTTTTATCTGAATAAGTACCCAAATCATATAGAAAGCATTCCTAGCGCTCACAGAACGTATCCGCTGTCGCCAAAGCTCGCCCTCAGACCGTTCCCTAGAACGGTCCTCAATTAGGTCCTCTCCAAGCTTCAGCACATTCTGCGCTTCTGAGAGAGCGTTCTCCCACACATCGAAAGGCTCCTGCAGTTTAGGAAGTGGCTGTGACGGTAGGAATCCGGTATTGGTTTGAAGATTGACGTCAAAATCTGCCGGAACTGGGTGCACCTCACGCGACACCCATCTGGTTGCGTACAGGGACTGCAGGACCCATGACACGTCGTTGAATACATGGACGGGAGAGGGTAGAAGATCGATCGGATACATGGCGACCCGTGAAGAGGAGGTAAGTTGAATTGAGATGAAATCCGACAAACGAGTCAGTCCCTTTTATACAGCACGTACCACTGCAAGTTCCTCAACGGGCCATCAGCCAGGTAACCTAGTCACAGAGCTGCAGTGGCTGGCACCGTACTGGCCGTACGGCATCACTGTACACCTGTTGCGTGAATCACCTCCGTGAGATCCGGCTAAGGCCTCCCGACATTTCTCACAGAATTCTTTCGATCACTATATCAGATTGGCCGTGCTTGCGTCGGTGCTTTATCCCGGAAGGGTCGAGTCAATCATGTAGTTCCGAGGTAATTCGTCAGCGAGTTGACTAGGAACGGCACATCCCCGGAATGTTACAAAATTCCTGTGGCCAATTCACATAAGATGGATTCAGGACATAACTGCACCTATTTTCGTGCCTCGCCATGGACAGGCCAAGCGCCCAGCCATTCACATCATGTCATCATGCCGCGGGAACACGGTGACTGTGCGTCTCCACCGCTGATCAAGCCGAATTGAGGGACCAGTCATGCGGGCACAGACTCGCAGCGCTATCAACTTCACGAGCCACGTGTCGCTGCCAAGAGGTGGAGATCTACTACCGCATACTTGCCGTATTGTTGAGAAACTGCCAGATTGCGTGGAATTATAACGTACCTATAGTCTGCCATCGCAGTGGCCAGTGGATGGCTCAGTTCTATGCTGGATGTGCCTTGACGTGGTTGCTGTGCCCGACTCACTGAATTGTTTTATGTACCATTTTTCACATGGGATCTGATTCTCACCGCCCGTGGTTGTTTTGCTGCGGCCTCAGTCCCCGTGTAGGCTGTGCGGTTCCGTTGCAAGTAGACCTGCATAATTCAGTGACCCGCACTTGTAGTGCAGGCTTACGGCCGCAGCAAAGCCATTCTGCGAGGGCTTTCGTAACAGGAGTTATCGATCCGGCCCGCAGGTTTGACTCCACCACCGTTCCGTTTGGGAAGAAGCGCTCATCTTTGTTGACTCGTCGAGCGCGGTTGGAACAAGGTCGCAACGCCAACAGCCCAACCTCGCGAACTGGAGGGTGGCGGTAAAGGAGAGGCTGGGCAGGCAACGCCACCTCCGCCATCAATCAGTTCGAATTGACACCTCTGAACGTAACATCAACATGACTCATCCGAGTCGGGGCCACGTCCGCCGAAGAGACCTATCCCCGAGACAACACGTATGCCAATGTAAATTCGTTTTCACCAAAACATGTACGTCGCGCGTCAGGACTCGGCAAGACAAACCCATATGACCATGCAGTCCACGTCACTACTCTTTCCAGGCCACGGTCGTTGTACTTAGATTGTCCATAACTTGACATCTCCGGTACACTATATCGAGAATCTTCTCTCTTGTCCCGAGTTTCGCCTCGACGAGGCTCTTCATATCTGTTAGTAGCGAGGAAAGTGAGACAGGGCCATCCTTGCACGACAGTTTGATTAGTTCTATTATCTTCGACTCAGGCGGCAGTGCGAAGGTCGTAGGATTGACCGACTGATCCAGAGGAGTGCCGGAGAATGATAGCTGCGGCATTTGGGAGCGGTAGGTAGAGTCGCCCGAGAAAAACCGATCCAGAATCTCGGGCGAAACATCCTCGATCTTTTCGGGGGACCACGCCGGGAGTCCTTGAATTTTGTCCACCAAGACTGCGCTTATGCCTGTGCAGAAATCCGGACTAGCACCGCTCTGCAAGAACATAAGATTTAGCCATCAAACACAGGTCTTGGTTGCATATGACTCACACAGTAGGCCGTCGCAATTCCCATCTCCATCTGTAAGGCATCCCGCAATGACATACCCGCTCCGCGACGAATGGCTGAGAGTGCCACTTTGAGGCTTGTGGGGCTGCGCATGTGAAGAGTTCTCAATGTTTGCTCTGCCCACCCACTGACATGGGTATCTGGAGAACTTGAGAGCGTCGTCAGACTCTCGAGTATCTTTTCCACGGAATCATGATGAAAAGCGGAATCCAAAGCATTGCGAACAGCACCCATCAATTTCCCAGATGGCTCATCCGGTTGACGTTCGCTATGTAGCTCCTCGATACTACAATTAATCTGAGCGAGAGATGGGTTCTCATATTCAGCTAGACGAGCCATGAGACTGGGAATGGTTCTGGATGGAACGTAATGTGTTGCAAGGCCGAGCTCACTGAAAGTAAGGTAAGTGGAAACTTTCATGTGTATGCGATGCTTTACACTTACAAGACCTCCCTGCCAACCAATGTCTCTGATGTCAAGGCGAGATAGGTGCCTAGTTCACCGTCCATTCTGGGCAGGAAATAACTTGCGCCCACATCCGGACAGTATCCAATCCTGGTTTCTGGCATAGCAAATACAGTCTTCTCCGTCGCTATCCTGAAGGGGGCACCAATGCCAAGACCAACGCCTCCACCCACTGATTGAAACCGACGTCAGAGAGGGACGAAAACGAAGTCGAATGCATGACATACTGGTGATGCCGTCAAGGACAGCTATATAAGGCTTTGGTAGCTGGGACAAGATGAAATCCAGCTCAAACCTGTGCAGTGAATTAGACATCGGAAGAGCGCCCAAAACATCGTGCTCACTCGTCCTTGAAGAATTGTATGGCCGTGGAACGCGTGGCCTCGTTGAGCGAGTCCTTCAGAACACCTGCTCTTCGTGAAGCTGTGCGGACGTACTGCTTCCACAGGAAGACTTACTAGCCACGTCTCCTCCTGCGCAGAAAGCCCGGCCAACACCGGTTCCGACGACCATATGGCAGAGGTCGGACTTGGACCACGTCTAAATAGGTTGGCTCATCAGCAACGAATGATAGAGAAAAATTTCACAGTAACTGGCATGAAGCTGGGGTCGCAGGGAGTTGATCATTTCGCTATTCAGCGCGTTAAGTTTCTTGGCTCTACTGAGCACGTAGGTGCGAGCACATCCATTCGATTGGAAGAGGACTGGCTAGGAAGAATGAGGCGAGGTGAAGATTGTGAGGGAGAGAGCAAGTACCTGGTCTGGCGGGGGGGTGGCGCCTGTGGACATATGGGCAGCAACTGCGCGAGTTCTAGCAAGTGCTGCCGATGATCTGTTACGGGACATCCTCGCAATTGTAGTGGCTGCTAGCATACTTGGGTATATCGTGGCACGACCGACAAGACGAACGCCCGAAGAGAGCCGTTCGACAGCGTAGTCGTTACATAAACAAATAGTCGCCCGTTTCCTCGACGATGGAGTCTCAGACTCACACAACCACAGGAACGAGGTTCCACACGTCCTCTGGCCACTTTGGCACGATCAAATACATTGGCCAGGTCGCAGGTACAGACGGTTCATGGTATGGCGTGGAATGGGACGATCCCACTCGTGGACGGCACGACGGCATCAAGGACGGCAAGCGCTACTTCAGTTGCCGGTACGCCTTTCTCTCTAAACACTTTACCAGTGCAATCGATTTCCTCTTGAAAGCATACAAAATACCGGATCTTTCATCCGTCCGTCGGCTACTTTGTTTTTCGGGCGTTCTTTCTTGACTGCACTAAGAATGAAGTACGTCGAAGCTGAACACGGCTCGGCTACTCTCGAAAAGGTCATCCTCGGATCATCCAATGGCACTATAGAGGTAGAAGCCGTCGGCCTCGATAAAGTCAGACGGAATCTTGGCAATCTGTATCGCCTCCGAGAGGCAAGTCTCGACTCCGAACCAGTGGCGACTGGCGATGCCAAAGGCGATATTCTTGCAACTTGTCCGAGTGAGATCAGTGGCTATTTGCTTGTGTTACATTTCTGAGCACGACAAAGATATCCGTGGTCTCGACTTGTCTGCTAGTTTGCTGACTACCTGGAAGTCTGTAGCAGACATAACTGTCGAACTGCCGAACTTGGAAAGGTTGGCGCTGAAGTGAGTGTTTACTTAGCGGAGAAGAGCCCAAGCACTTCACTAGCCGATAAACAGTCGGAACCGCCTTTCGTCTCTGGACCATCCAGTTCCTATCAAAGCGTTTTCACGTCTTCGTGAACTTCAACTGAACAACACACTTATCTCCTGGACGGAGTTCAGGGACGTTGCGAGGTTCATGACGGACTTACGATCTGTGGAGCTGGGTCACAACCATCTCGATTCTCTGAATGTTCAGTCTTCGTCCTCTGTCCCAGAACTTCTGTCCCTTAACCTTGAGGGCAATTTCTTAAACGATTGGACACAAACAACCAATTCACTACGTGATTTTTCGAGGTGCGGATGCAATAACTATTTGTTGGTGGGACTGACACCGTCACAGCCTGCAACGGTTAGTTCTCTCCGGAAACGGCATTCACTCCATTCCGCCTCTGGGTCTTGCGACATCCCCACTCCAGGGAATCAAAGAGATCGCCCTGTCAAGGAATGACCTCGGAGAGTGGAAACATTTGGATGCGTTACATGGCTGGTGTCCCAATCTTGAATCCTTACGAGTGGTCGGAAACCCTCTGACCGAAGGTGCGGGGAACGTTGATATTATGATAGTAACGATCAAAATGTGTGCTAGGCCCCAGCTCTGCTGGACATGCCCGACAGTTCATTATAGCAAAAATACCTTCACTGCTGGCCCTCAACTCAACTCCGGTATGATGCCAGTCTGGATTTGTTAATTCGCGCTCAGGCACCCCCCATTCCTCAGGTCTCGGTTCGGGATCGAACCGACTGCGAACTGTTCTATCTCTCATTCATTTCAAAATATGTTCCCGGGAGTGATTACGAGAAAGCACAGGAGCACCCTCAATGGATTGCTCTCTGCGACAGTGGGTTTAATCACACTGACACCGATCAGATTCTGAGTCACTTACGGTGCTTCATTCCTGGTAGAGCATGGCCGCCCCGCTGAGTCATCGGCTCAAAGTGAGCGCGAGGGTAAACTCGGAAGTCATCTAATAAGTGAGCATTTGCGCTTTGTTCCGTTTGCAAAAAGTATTCAACGTTCGCAGGTGTCGTTATTGGGCGAGCTGCCAAAAGTCCGGCCAACCTGCATGATCTAATAGAGACAAGTGATCCGCTGCCCACCTCCATTAAGGTTTTAAAAAGCATGAAATTGGGCACTTTTCGATTGAAACTCATCAAGTCACTCAAGATTCCAAATTCCCCAAGGCGCGAGGCAGTAAAAGTGTGGCTGAAGTTGCGTGATGGCCATGCCCTACTGGACAACGATGAACATGACCTAGAATGGTATGGAATTGAGGAAGGGACACATTTGGTAGTGTATACAGGATAATGGTGATTACGTAGTTGTTGTTCATGCGTAAACCGCCGGTACCTAAACACAGGACTCCCATAGCCGCAACCGGGCGCCCATCAACGATACAACCAACCCAGCCCAACACCGGAGCACACGTACCTTAGTTATGAACAATAGCTAAGTCGCCTTCGGGTAACAGGGGCCGCGAGGGATCGCCTCGTGCACGCGGAACATAGGTTGAAATACGTCGAGCGGTCTACTCCCATTGCGCGCCAGCGACATCGCGTGAAGCCAGTCCTTGATACCCAGAAAGACACGGACGATAAGCCGCATCTCGAAACTCAAGACGTCGTAGGTTGACCACCAGTCGGGGAGGGTTCGAAATCCAGATGAGCGACCTTAGCCTAACGGCGCGATAATACGGACCAACGGGTTTCGACCAGTAAGTACAGCTGTTCGGCTCGTCCCATAACACGCCAAAGCCAAAGCTCGAGTTGACCATTTCCTAAACGAAATCGCGAGACCATATGCACGGGTGCCGCTCGGTGTAGTCCACGAACGATGACCACATGTCCTTTAACGCGCCCATCCACCGTCGCCATTGGCATGCCTCATAGCTCTATCGTCGTACCGATCGTCTCTTTCATCGCGCCTGCCTCCACGATCGTCACGTCGTCTGTTGTCATGGTCATCCCTGTGGCGGTCGTAATAAAAGTCAGGGACTCTGCGGTCATCATCACAACCTCCCCGCCGGTAATCATCGTACCCTGCAGGTTTTCTCTCTTCGTAATCCCTCCTACCGGGAGGTGGAGACCTGGGGCGACGATCATCGTGGTCGGCGCGGCGAGGTGATCTTGAACGTTCACGACGGTGGGGGCGTTCCTCCCGGTAACGGTCATCGCGCATAGGTCGCTCTTCACGACGATCGTCACGTCGGTAATTATCAGGCCCACCACGCTGCGGTTACAATTATTAGTTAGTCAAAAGTAATTGGTTCGACGGACACAAACCGTATCATCGTATGCGACTCGAACGGGCCTTCCGCGGAGATCTTTACCATCCAATTCTTTCACAGCACGATCTGCATCATCACGAGATAGGTACTCGAGAACACTAAAGAACAACTAAGTGAGGAAAAGAGGCACGGGGACAGCTTAGCATACCCTTGACCAGGAAAGTCACGATCAATATCCGCGAAGGAGACACTGCCCGCCTCACGACCGAAATCCTTAAGGTCCTAAGAGCCATGCTTGTCAGGAGAGACAATAAAGGGAACCACCAGCCAGGATGGACCACGGGACCTTCGACGAAGGCCAACGTCATATCCACCACTTTATTCCGTACTTACTTGCCAGCTCGTGTCGCGAGAAATACCGGATACAATCAGCCTAATACCCGGAGGTCTCCGAGAGCGAGCGCTAAGAAATGGACTCAGTACAGACAGAAAGACAGTCACCAGTTAAAATATACCCATGGCCTCGATCGCTTTCATAAACATCCCGACGAGGTCGACTTTCCTTGGCAAATTCGACTACGATGCTGGCTATGGTGATGAAACGGTCACGGGTAATAGCCATCGGTGGAGCTCACTTCGCGCCCATGAATGTTTTACCATTGAATTGATGCACGGCGTCCTCAGCATCCTGGAATGAGCTTAGCGAGGGAAATCAATCTTGGCACGAAAAACTTACTCTTGAATTTTCAAACTCGACAAAACCGAAACCTGATGACTTGATGTTAGCAATGAATGAGCAACATAGAATACGAAAATCACCGGTCATGACCCGGCAATCCACGATGCGACCGTAGCCGTCAAAGAATTTTGCGACATCGTCTGAGCGAGCGTCAGGGGGAAGTCCTTTGGGGCGAGACTTGTCAACCTTGACATATTTACAGTGGCTTTGAGCATACTCACTGCCAAGATACAAGCGTCTAGCCATGGTGGTCACAGTTGAAAAAGACAAGTTGCAGTTTGTCTGAGTTCGAATTCATTGCCTTTAAGGGTCCGTGCACAGCGTGCCTGGAACCCGCACGCCTGCTCGCACAGCTAATTGGAAACAACCGGTGACGATTTCCTGTCGAGATTTTGCAACAGGCAAGCAGAGAGGCTGACAGCGTGAACCAATTGTACACATAGAGTAAGTAAAACTCAGAGCAATCTCGAAACTACACAACAACGTTGTCCTAGAAGATATCAATGCTGCGACCAGTTGATGGAGTTGAGGTCGATTCCCTCTTGCACCATCTCCCACAGTGGGCTGAGATGCATCAGCAGAGACCAAGACAAACTGTATAAAAGTACGAACCTCATGTCGCGAAGACGGTTAACGACACGGACAATGTGGCTAACCACGAAGTCGATCTCTGCTTCAGTAGTGAAGCGCCCAATCCCAAAACGTAAGGAGGAGTGCGCCATATCCTCCGCCGCTCCTAAACACGGACTAGTATTAGTGGAGGGCGTGTCTGTAACCTTGAGCGGACTAACCGAGTGCACGAAGTACATAGGAGGGTTCCAACGACGCTGAAGTACAGGCACTACCGGAAGACAACGCGATGTCCTGCAGAAATGTTATCTCGTGAGGAGCATACGAAAAAGGTGTACTTACTTTCAGAGCCATTAGAAGGCTCTCGCCTTCCACATATGAGAAGGACAGATTGATGCAACCAGGATAGCCGTCAACGTCTCCGTTACGGACGACGTGCTCGACATGGGAATTTATCCCGAGCAGCAGACGATCCGATAGCTGTTTTATTCGAGCGTGATCTCTCTGCGAATTTGCAAGTAAGCACGAGAAAAATCAAATGAACAAATGATTTTGGAATATTATGATCAGTACCCCTGCACACTAGAAATCATCACCAAGCCGGCAACCATGTTAGTCAACAGCCTCTTGATTCCG
This sequence comes from Nevesoporus exiguus, assembly GCA_038089155.1. NCBI lineage: Eukaryota > Fungi > Basidiomycota > Agaricomycetes > Boletales > Boletaceae > Nevesoporus > Nevesoporus exiguus. The sequence continues at coordinate 248,545 of JBBPKI010000001.1, forward strand.
CCAGACGGCAAGTGTGCAATTATCATCTTTAATTGAGAAAGAATTGTACTCACTGCCATCTCCAATTTTGCTATCCGTGCTGCCTCACCGATTCCGACGGCAAGTGCAGTGGGTAAGGTGCCACTGCGCAACCCGCGTTCTTGTCCACCTCCACTTAAAATCGGTTCAAGCCGGACCCGTGGTCTCCGCCGCACATAAGCGGCACCAACTCCTTTTGGACCATAGATTTTGTGACCCGAGATGCTCATGACGTCGATGTCGGCCTCGTTGACATTAATAGGGATTTTCCCAACGGCCTGCGCTGCATCTGTATGGAGGTACACACCGCGATGCTTCCTGATTATCGCGCCAATCTCTTTCATCGGCTGAATGACGCCAGTCTCGTTATTGACCGTCATGATGGAGACTAGCGAGGTATCCGGTCGAATGGCCGCGTCGAGAGTCTTCAGGTCAATGACACCATTCGACTGGACCGGTAAATAGGTGACATCGAACCCTTCTTCGCCAAGTTTTCTGCAGGAGTCCAACACACATTTGTGCTCCTAAAAACAATGATACATGGCGCGTACGCACTGAGTGCACCGAGACTTACAGTTTGGGTGGTGATAATATGCTTTTTCTTCTCCTTATTGAATCGTGCCACTCCTTTTATGATCATATTGTTGCTCTCTGTTGCGCCAGAGGTGAAAACAATGTCTTTGGGCTCGGCACCAATGAGGTCTGCTACATGCTGAACTTGACGGTGAGATGAGAGAACAAGCCCGGAACGACGAGACACACCTTACGTGCATCCTCAACTGCCTGCTCAGCTTCCCATCCATACGCATGCGTGCGACTGTGAGGATTACCATACTGGTCGGTGAGATACGGGAGCATTGCATCGAGAACCCTTGGATCAACAGGGGTGGTAGCCTGTATAAAGTGAGAAAACATAGCGACTGTGGCCGGAGTGTTCATTCCATTACCTGCATATCGAGATATATAGGTCGGGTCTTTTGCGTCATACCGTTTTCACGAGCGGGATTTACAAGTTTGAAGCCAAGCATGTCTGTATGCGGTTCACGCAGCGGAAAACAAGACGATGCAAAAAAAGGCGAACCTGGACGGGGTGCGAAATATCCTTCTTTGTAGGAGGGAGGGACGTCGACGATCCTAGCTCTCTCAGCGCCTGAGGGCTGGACTAGTCCTCTTTGCGCTCCAACGACAACCCGTCTGACGGAACATCTGGTGAGATTTACAGCGGTAGTTTGAGGTATCCTCGAAAGCATCTGAACAGAAGGGAGTTGCGAGAACTTCCGGAGGAGGACGTGGTCTCTGACAAGGAGGTACTCGGCGATGTGCAATGTGTGTATTCGGAACACCACATAGGATTATGTAATTTTTATATTACGTCAGCTTACCTTCTCCCGGGGGGAGGGGGCAGGAGGGGAACCATGCCACCGTCACCAGCCATACTCCCAGACAGCGATGTCCCTCCAGACTTGCTGCCGCTCTTCCCAGGAATAGAGATAGAGAAGGTCTGTCCTTCCTTGAGCGAATAATCCTTCTTTGGCCCTGGGGGTATGTGCGGACTCGGAGATGGCGTAGTTGTTGTGGGACTGGGCGGATTTAGTGCCGCTTTAGCACGTCTGTAAAGCTCTCCTCTATCAATCTGTCCTGTAGAACCGACGGCCTCGTTCGCTACTTACTTGGTAAAGTCTTGCAGAGCAACGTCTGACGCGATATTCTGAGCCAGGCCAGAGCTAGGAGTAGCACCCACTCACTGAAATCAAAGCTATCTGTGCGTTCTGCAAACCCCATGCCAATGTATGCCTTCTTTCCAGAGTCCTCCACCCTCACGACGAAGTAACGGGATGAATCCAACACGGCATCAACGGACGGCTTCATTGGATCGTAATCAGCGCGAGCAAACACTGCAGAAGCCACTGAGCCGGGTGTATTCTCGACCTCGCGTGCACTCACGCTCGCCTGCGAAGGAGTTGATCGGGATACTACTCGACCGGGAACTAGCTTACCAGTCTGCAAATCCTCGAAGAGCAGAACAGCACTTCCAGCCTTCTCGATGATGCGCAATCTGCCCTTCCACAGCGGATCTGCGAGGTCTCCCCAGTCATTGGCGCGATGCCCTTCGTTCGCCTTCAAGGGAGGGATTTTGTAGACTAGAGGCTGTACTTGAGTCACGTCTCAGACTTGTAAAGTCTCAATGACCTGAAATCTCGCGTGCGATATATAGAACGGACACGACCTCGTCCTCGAGCGAGTCCATAACTGTAGGGAGCAGGGTAGACAACGGTTTATGTCAGCAAACGCCGCTTGTCCAACCCGCGCGTGTCCAATGGCGTCCACCTCGACGGCAGCTGTGAAAATGTAAGCTTTCGCTCTATCCAGAACGCAGAGGAATAACAGAAACGTGTTGTCTAGCCTGACTGTCGGTTCAGCTTGTGGTGCAATACGCAACCTCTTCTCAAAGATCCGGTCTATTGATGCAAAGCATGGCAAGTTCGACTGCGTCCTTTGCCTCGGTGACTTTTTTGGCCCGTTGCAAGAAAGTAGTGATGGTCAAAACGAGATCGTCGAGTTATTGAACGGGTCCCTTGAAGGCATGGCGCGCGCATTTCTGTCGACACATGCTAATTTCGTCCCGTCAAAGCGCCCCTAAGGTGCTATATTATGCAAGGACACAACCCACTCCCAGAATCCGTCATAGCACAATACGCTCGAACTGGTGGCGAATTGTGTAAAGATGTCTTTCTCCTGAGTAAGTTATATATACGCGACCATGCAACCGAGCCTTAATCCTGCGTAGACAAGTCTGGAATCGTGTCCACAGCTCATGGTCTGAGAATTGCCTGTCTAGGTGGTATATATAATGCTGGCATCTATGATTCTTCTGATGGTCCTCCCGTGCGTACGCATAGTTCAAGGTAGCGTGTTGCACTAAGGTAGGACTTTTCAGGGTTTTGCGTCACCCTTCTACACGACCCACACGGTACAACGCCTCCTTTCCAATACGATGGATAAATCACAGAAGGTAACAGAGGGGCAAAACTATGGCTCTCTTGCTGCAATCCGCGACGCTGCATCCACTTCACAACTCGTGGATGTCTTTATCACCAATGACTGGCCAGCTTCGATTACATCACAGTGCTCCTCTCCTCAGCCTTCTTCCGAGTACGAGCATCCTGGCTCTCTGCCCCTCGACGAAATCATCCGGAAAATAAAGCCGAGATATCATTTCGCCGCGCGTGCTGGGCTCTTCCCGAGGTTTTGGGAACGCGAACCTTTTACTTGGGATGAAGAGTCGGGGAGAGTTACTCGCTTCATAAGTCTTGGTGCATTTGGTGAAGAGCATAACGGCCAGAAGCAAAGGGTTTGTAGTTTGGTTTGTGAGATGTCTGTGATGATTCATACTTCCCCAGTGGTTTTATGCGTTTTCCATAGCACCATCGGCGACTGCGATACAACAGCTAAATAATGCTACAAAGAATCCCTTCATGGAAGCTGCAGCTCGTCTACCCAAAAGGGTGCACGAAACCGCCGAAGAAGCAAACTTTATCTTTGGCAACATCCAGCATCCCGCAAAGCGTCCTAGACCAGGTTTGTCGTCACTCTGATCGGTTCATATCACCCTGTTACTTTCATCCACAGAAACATCGAGCGAACAAACCGGGACACCTCCGACTAGATACAGATGCAGGCGGTGTCAATCAACTGAGGTTAGGCTCCGCTCAACATTCAGGAGCGGATTCTCATTCGATGTACAGCATTTTATTGACAGTTGTCCCGAACGATCGAAACCGCCGGAAGGGTACCTGTGCAGGATTTGCAGCATCCCTGGACACTTCATTCGCGATTGTCCAACCAAAAACGCCGTTGGGGACACTGGGGGTCACAAACCACGTGATGGATACGTGTGTCGTGCCTGTGGAAGCGAACTACATTATATCGCCGATTGCCCAGTGGCAAATCAACGTGAGCCACACGGCCAGAGCGGTAAAAAGAGACCACCAAAGGAGATAGGACGTATGTCCTTTGTTCTCTCCATCTCTGTCTCCTCATTTGTGTTCGTTCAGCTGAAGAGTGTTGGTTTTGTTTGTCAAATCCGAATTTAGCGTAAGTGACACGAAAGACGGCAGAGTCACACTCCTAATGTATCGACAGGAAACACTTGATCGTCTCGATCGGTTCAGAGTGCTACCTGACGCTTCCGAAAGGACAGATTATCCCAACACAGTCGGCTCTGGACGAGAGTGATGTAGCTCGTGTTCCGGGAGGTGGCCATGTCCTAATCGTGCCAATCTGTCATCAGCCCACGTATAACACGATCCCCGCTGACATTGCGCCACCCATTCTTGATGAAACAGAAAGGTAGTGTTCGACTTCCTGACTAAATTTCGTTGCCATCTGACCAACCCAGGTATAAAGATGCACTTCGACGTTTCTTCGCTAAATACGACGTCGTACCCGTATTCTACGAAGTTGCTCGGCTGAGCACAAAAGGAGGTCACGCGCACGTTCAAGTTGTGCCTGTTCCCGCTTCGCTACAAAGCAAAGTCGAAGCTACTTTCCTCTCGGAGGGACGTGCCCTCGGAATAGACTTTGAACCGGATGCTGAGGGCGCTCTGGAAGCTTGCGCTGGTGGCGCACGAAGCTACTTCCGCGTCGATCTTCCGGATAAACGTAAATTAATCCACCTGATCAAAGACGATGTTCCTTTTAGCATTCAATTTGGGAGGTGCGTACGACAGCAAATCATAGTTGTGACCGGGATCTTAGGGTATTTTCCTAGACAAGCATTGGTGTCTCTCCTGAACATTGGGCATAGACTTGATTGGAAGGCTTGCGTTCTTTCCGAAAAGGAAGACAAAGCTGACGTTGAGCTGTTCAGGAAGGCTTTCGCGCTGTTTGACCCATCGTTGTAATAAATACGTATCTTTCATGTTAATACAACATCCCCTCGTACAACTACGGGTCCTGGATAACCTATTGAGTCTACAACATGCCACTTGCGCACCACCTAGATGTGTTCGGGTGCTGTTTCCAGGCTCTTCTTGTAACTATGACCGAACCTCTTAGTGCCTTCCCTCCTCGCAGCCTTGACCACCCTTCCGATAGCATCAAGACCTGTGATTGTCGCGGCAGTGAGCTCCGGTGGGAAACAGTCAAGTTATACGCACCTCTGTCGAGGTCATCTAGAGGTGGCCCGAAGGACAAGCGTACAAAGTGATGGCAGGGTGAGTTAAACAGGTTCCTGCGGTGAGCTGGGTTTATATCGAAGAAGATACCGGGGATCACAATGGTTTTTTCTTTGAGGAGTTCCTCGAAGAAAGTCTGGGAAACGCAATGTATACAGCACATCATCCAAATACAAACGAGGGCCTACCAATCCATCATTCAGAGGGGAAGGAAGCTTCTCTAAGTTGAGCCAGATGTAGAAAGTCGCTTGAGGTGGGATGTCGACGTCGAGATGGAGATCATGAAGCCGCTTAAGCACGTGGTCGCGCTTTGCTTTGAAGTGCCTCTGCAATGCGAGCTAGGTTACGGGGATATTAAGCCATTCGACGGCGCGTACTAGTACGACTATCTGTTTAAGATTACCTTCTCCTGTGCTACATGGCTGGGTTCTAAGAGGGGGATAGCAGCGAGTTGCATTCTGGGTAACTGTAAGTGCCTACAGTGGGATTCGCAAATATGAACATACGGGTGGTTCGCTCCTCCATCCAAGAAGGACCCTAATTTGCTTTCAGTGAGGAACATCACATGTTCCAATCGACCGACCGACCTGACTGAGAAAGTGCGGTAATCAAGTTTTTTGGCCCAATAACCCAACACACACGCCAGCCAGGGAGCCGCCAGTTCTGTGAGCTCTTTTCAGCAAAGTGTCACAGGCGACAGAAAGACTCTTGACCTTGGTAAGTCCATCGATGATAACAACTGGATCCGCATTGACATCATCCACGTACTCGGCCGAAGAGATGGATTTGCCAAAGTCCCGCCCGTGTTCAGGATAAATGTACCAGGAGTAAAACTGCGATTATAGCAAATGTCGAAATGAGCCGACATATAGCATCGCGAACAAGGAATATGTGACGGACCTCGTCGAGGATGAGGGTTGTTCCTTCCTTGCTGAGAGCCACCAGTTCCTTAAGATCCTTGCCGCTAAATATTTGGATAAGGTGTGTAGAAGAACCCTCAGGGAGATTGGTCGACATACGCAATGACTTGTCCCGTTGGATTTCGTGGATTCGATGCGATTATGACGGCAAGCCCCTGGGTGCGGATGTCTTTCTATTGATGGCGATTTTCGAGTCAAATCACAGAAGGGTCCTGGAAGACGTACCTTGGTTTGCTCAATGTCAAGGCGGTATTTGCGCTGAAGAAAAGGCATTAGCACTGGTAAAGTAAAACCTGATGGATTAAAACCTCGGGATCAAGACTAAGAGGGGTCAACTACTCGGCTATCAAGCATGACAATGGACTTACACTGTTGGAACAGGAACGAGACGTTTGAATGCACTCAAAACTTGATCGTAAGCGGTATAGTCTGGAATTTGATAGGACTAGGGTCGCGACTAGTTGATGAGCACGCTGAAAAGCAAGCTGAGATACATACACAATAGACATCGCTGACGACAGCGGCGACGCGGGACAAGCCGGAGCGGCCACCCGGTACTATACAGACGTTCTCATATGTGTACTGGCTGGGCTTTCCTTTGCGATATGTGAGGTTGTACAAGTTTGCGACTGCTTCTCGGAGTGCTTTGGTAGAAGTTGATTGACTAGTGGATGTGGAGGGGAGTGGGATGTTACGAACCTTTGACACCGGTGGTCGGGGCGTATTCCAAAGAATCAATGGGCATGGGTATCGAATCGGGGCGAGGGGCCGCATCGGTAATCGGTCCAACTTCGGGCGCACCCTGACCGAGATTAGCCCATTCGTGAGAGTTGGCGTAACTGAAGCCGTTTGCCATCGCGCGATCGGAACAGTAAATCACGCCGGTACTTCCGGGATGCTCGATACCAGGCACGGTTTCTTCGTCCTGTAAGTGTGATGTCAAGGATCGAGGTCAGGAAGTCTCTTAAAAAAGGTGGAACTATGTCACTGACGGGGTTGACGGTCTGGGGAACAATGCCCTTCGGCTGATGGCCAACTTGCTGACGGAAGATCTAACGGGGCCGTCTGAAGGGAGTTCCGATAAGGATTGAGCGATAATGGGTACCTGGTGAGCCTCGGATTCCTTTTCATGCCTGAAGTGTTTCATGACTTCGTGTACCTGGTGTGCAAAATTTGCGACGGAGGGGATGCGAGGTAAGTGGAGATGCATGAGTAGGGGGTAGGACGGGGTGATATTACACACCATCTCTTTTATACTGGGGGTGCCACTGCGTGATGGCAGCCTGCTGGGCGCCCTGCTATGTACCCTGCTGGAAGGGACGGACATGGTCTAGAAGAGTGGAAGCTGGCTGGGAATGGATTGCGGTAAAATGGCTGCCAAATGATGGTAGATGTATTTATACGTCTTGCAGGGTGCGTTCGACTGATGTGACAGCGGTTGATTAGTTCCGCAATCAAGTTGGTCGCCAGCGGCGCTGGAACGGTGCGATGGTCGGCGCTCTCCGTCGCCACGGCCGTCATTTCAGTGTATCTGTAGCTTGCCAGTAGACCATTGGAACGTCGTGTCTGTGGCCCAGGCAAGTTCCGTCGCTAACGAGAGTGGCGCCATGCGCCGGATCTACAACATTAACCTGAGTGGACCATCCAGTGCGTCCAAAACTATAAGTAGTTCCCCTCAGTGTGGCCCCGAGTTTCACTCCTTGTTCTCATTTCATCTCTTCCATCATGTCCAACCTCGTCAACAAGTTTCTTCCAAACCCAAAGACTATCGCCGTCAGTCGTTCCCTCGGCTCGCACTCGATGTCGCTCACCGTGTCATTAGATCGTAGGCTGCCCTTTTAGGTGAGCGTGTAGATACCAGTCTTTCATTCCCCTGATTCCGTAAACTTGTGAAGCGGCGGTCAGGTGTGTAGCTGGCTCCAAAAACAATCTCTTATCTCACAGCCATGACAGCCAAAATTAGGCGTCGATAAAGGTCCGATCCACCTCGTCGAAGCAGGACTCATCCAGCAGCTCCAGGACCTTGGCTGGATGGTCCATTTCGATGGTCACCATCAATTCGAGGATATCGAAGCTGCTTCCGACCCTCCAATTGGTATCCTGAAAAACCCGAGGTTGGTCTCTGGCGTCTGCGAGTCCGTTGCACGTGTTGTCGGTGGTCATGCCAAGAACGGTCAGCTCCCAGTCACCTTGGGTGGTGACCACTCTCTTGTTCGTACCATCGTGTTTTGTGCGGTTTCGACACCCTCTTGATAGCGTTTACTAGGCCATGGGCACAATTTCTGGAACCCTGGAGTGAGTATGGTTCGTCTCGTGTACTTACGATCCACTGACCTGACTATCATTCAAGTTCATATCCAGAGGCATGCGTCATCTGGATTGATGCTCACGCTGATGTCAATACTTCGGAGACATCTGAAAGTGGTACGTACACCGACCTACCCCGTCCTCCAGTGGATCCATATAGTTGGCAGGAAATATCCACGGTATGCCTGTTTCGTTCCTTCTCGGACTTGGAGAAAAAGTCCCAGAGTTTGCGTGGGTTCGACCCGTGCTAAGGCCGGAGCGAATTGTCTACATCGGCTTGCGTGACGTGGAAGCTGGAGAAAAACGTATCCTCAAGGAGAACAAGATCAAGGCATTCTCTATGCATGAGGTAGATAAGTACGGCATCGGCAAGGTAGTGGAGATGGCACTCGATCATGTAAACCCGAATCGGGACCTACCTGTTCATCTGAGCTTTGACGTTGACGCTCTAGACCCATCTGTCGCGCCGTCCACTGGGACACCGGTGAGAGTCCTATGCACTTAGTCAATCTCGAACTGCTGAGCCTCCATTACCCAGGTGCGTGGCGGTCTGACCTTCAGGGAAGGTCACTATATCTGCGAAGCCATTCATGAAACCGGTCTGCTTGTGGCGCTGGATTTAATGGTTTGTTCCTCTACCTCACTTTAATTATCACCGGACTCACTTTCGTACAGGAGGTCAACCCATCTCTTGCAGACACAGAGAGTGTTCGGCAGACTGTGGCAGTGGGCTGCTCACTCGTTCGAGCCGCGCTAGGTATGCGAGCGGCTCCGATCCGTCACTCTTGTTCTCACATCCTTTCGGAAGGGGAAACTCTACTTTAAACTACTCCGAATCACCCTAATGTAATACCAGATATAGTGAACGAAATGTTTGACCTCGCATATTATTTGAGCACACAGGAAGTTTGGGATGGTGGTGATACGACCGAAATTTCCAAAAGTTACCAGCTGTAGTGCAACGTACATTCGGGAGAATTGTGCATGTTTTGAACTCTGAAACTGTGATCGGAACTTGCTTGTCAGACTGTTCGAGTCCATCAAATATTATGGGGTACTGTAGGCATCTCCTTAACGATAAACGCCTTTAGAGGTGTGACTTGAATTGCTCGTTGAATTCTCTCCCAATCAGCATCCGCCGAATTTCCTGTGTCCCAGCACCAACAGCATAGAGCCTGGAGTCTCTTAGTATCCTGCCCATCGGGTACTCTGAAGAACATCTCAGAAGTGTGGATGGAAATTGTAACACGACAACACTGACCATTGATGTATCCATTACCACCCAAGCATTGCATGCCTTCCATTGCTACTTCTATGGCTCTCTCGGTGCTGTACAATATCGCTCCAGCACAGTCCTTATGATGGCATTAAAGACCAACAGATCCAAAATAAGTGCTTTACGACATACCCGACGGCTGATGTGACCTTGATCACACGCTCTGGCCACTGCATACACGTACGACCTACTAGCACCGATCTTTGTGTACATGTCAGCGATTTTAGCTTTACAGACACATCAGATTATATCACCAACAACCAGACAAAGTCTTGAACTTACCTTGCATCAGCTGGAATGTCCCGACTGGTTGACCAAATTGTTTCCGTTCGTGAACATACTCGACCGCGTAATCGAAGGACGCCTGCATCAACCTGCGGCTGTGGGTCTGACACGAATGCTCAATTACCAACTGCCTTACCCTAACGGGCCTCCACTCAAGACGAGACGTTCGAGATCGAGTCCCGACATAAGTACTCCCACCCCCTTGTTCACTTGACCGAGGACATTGTCTAACTAGAAGTTAGTAAGGCGATCGTCACAGACCCGAACTGTGCTCACCTCCAGGTACCTCACAATTCTCAAACACCAGCTCGCAGGTATCGCTACCTCTCATCCCGAATTTGTCCAGTTTCTGATGAGTTGAGAATCCTTTGAATCCTTTCTCTATAATGAATGCGGTTATGCCTTTGGAGCCTTGGTCCGGAGCAGTTTTGGCATAGACAACAAGGGTAGAAGCCGAAGGTCCGTTAGTGATCCTAGGAACACATAAGCCAGAACAGTACACATGAAGAGAGTAGGATGCGGACCAAAATTTGTTGCCATTCAGCCGCCAGCCACCGTCAATCTTGTCAGCCCGTAAACTCATGCTAACAACGTCACTCCTGGAGTACAAAAGTCAGGATTCGGCTTGCTTGAGTACGAAAGACATCCAGCACCCGCTTCCTGGTTCGCTCATCGCAAGACTACCGACTTTCTTGCCGGATACAAGGTCAGGGAGATACTTGGCTTTCTGTGTTTCCGTGCCGTGACGATGTATCTGATTCACACAAAGGTTAGAGTGAGCACCGTAGGAGAGCGCAACTGAGCCAGATGCTCTTGAAAGCTCTTCCATGGCCAAGGTATGATGGAAGTATCCTAAGCCCAATCCCCCGTATTTGGGAGAGACCGTTATGCCAAGCAAGCCCATGTCTCCAAGTTTCTCCCAGACGTCCTGCAAGTTAGGATAGGAGGAGTCGCGGGGTACGTGAGCATTAGACTGACCACCGGAAATGTGTTGGTTCTGTCGATCTCTGCCGCCCTTGGAGCAATTTCACGTTGTGCAAACTCGGAAATGGCATTCCTGAACTAAGTAGAGGAATGCACCCACGAGTTCGCATGTCGGTTGCTACCCATGGACGAACGCACCTCGGCCTGTTCCTCGCTGAGACCCGCGATTTCGGCGTTATAAGTCGACGCATGTCTGCGACATGTGGTAGGGGAAGAACGGCGCAGGAACGTCGTACAGCGCAATGCAAACTTGGCGAACGCCATCAGGCAAACACAGTGAAGTGAGGAGCTCGCGTGAGGAAAGGCCCCAGAAGGCGGACCATAGCCGCTAGGAGACACATCACGTGAGAAACGGGGCAAGTATAATGCTAACCCCACCTTCGGCAGCTCTGAGTTCACGTAGGATACTGAACGCCTCTTGCACTGCGAATGCTTCGGGACGACGGGTAGGTGTTTGCTCTTATCCCCCAGCAGGCGTGGGTGACCCGAGTCAATGTCGAGGGTCCATAATGACCAGCACGCGGTGTTTTACACGTCAATATATGTTTGGTTCAAACCAAGGAAGCTGGCTACTCAAAACATTGTTTACGATGTGCTACATTTCGATAGTATTCGACAATCTGTCTGTCAAGTTCCGCCCACTGATCAAACCGATCCATTCCTTTGGGGTCAAGGTCAATGATAGAGACCGCGTGACGAGAGTCGACGGACATATCCCCTGACATATCAGACCGGTGAATCCTGAATATCAGGGAACAATCCTTGAAGGTTGCGGAAAGCAGGTAGGCGATGAGGTAAGTATCGATATGTTCAGGACGGAGCTCAGAGTGGTCCAGCGCACAATAAACGGTGTGGTACGAAGCGACGAAATCCTGCAACTCTCCCAGGGAAGGGTTTCCTCTTGCAGCTCCCAAACTTTTGGCATTTGGCAATGCCATGGGGCGTAGTTTGACGATTCCTTCGATGTCGAGCGCGTCTAACGAGCGTTGCAGACTCGATATAATACTCAGTAGAGGGGAATGAAGAAGTGGGAGGAGAGCAGTTGCAAGTGCTCCGTGAACCTCTGTCCCTGCTGATAGAAATTCTCTAACAGAAGCATATGATTGCTGAATGTAGACGTGAATCCAAAAAAAGGACATTAATGGCGACTTATCGCACCTCGGAAGGTCTCATCATCTTCCCAGAGACAAACACTCTCATGTTGTTCAGCGTGCCATCGCTTCGCACCCAGCCGTTCCAGAGGTCACGGATAGCCTCCCTCATGCGTGCTTCATCTTTCGAGTAGAGATCCAGAGGGCAATATTGAGTGGGAATATCACCACCTTTGCATCTAAAATGAGTGTGCATACAGAACCTGCAAGTTGATGCCTTGATCACCGCAGTCCTCTGGGACAAGTGAGTAGAGTTGGGTAAGAAACCCCACTTGGGCTAGAAGAGAGTCGACAATCGGTCATGATGCCATCCTTTGTGTAGGACAACTCCGTACTGAACCTTTATTTCGATCGCCAGGATATCTGTACCCCCAATGAGATCGGTAGCCAGTATGCCCTTTTGTCGGGTCTTGTCGATCTGGTCCTTCGCTCGTCGCTCGGCGGGGCGAACGTCATTATGCAACACCTCGAGCGCTGCCAGCCACTCAGCGTTCAGAAGTACTACCTCGAGGTCTGGAAGAAATCCAGAAGGCACGAGAGCTGCGATGACTGTGTTCTGGAAGGCGGTGGCCGCATCGTCTTCTTCGCTTGTTCCAATACGCGAAGCGACGTTGAGAGACGTTTTTCGCAGGCGGAGTACTTTGCCGGTGAAATCAGGGTGGAGATGACCTGTGTAGGAAAATACGATCGTCGATCCACCTTCAGAAAGATACACCCAGTCCTGCGGACGGCTCTGGGCGACACTCGCGCGAGCCATGACGGTGCCCATCACACCAACCAATTCGAGGTCTTCCTGCTATGTGACTCTTTTTGGTATCGCCTAGACTTGGCTCCACTTCAACAAGTTCGAGGGCTATGATTTTGGCCAGGCCGTCAGATAGAAAGATCGCACACAGTTCCGTTCTGCTCGGATCCAAGCACTGGACACAAAACAGGGTGGGTCGCCAGCATTTGACATCGAATGACATGTGTAACAAATCCGACAGGTGGTCAAAGCGCTTGTGTGCATTGATACCACGCACGCATTCGGCGAACAATGGGAACCTGCACCATTTTAGAGACGACCAAACGACCATCTGTCTCTGCCCTCAACTCTAGTCGTTCCCACCTGAAAACCGTCCATCCCAGCTAGCATGCGCGCGCTAACACCGTTGACCATCAAGCATACTTCTGAACGAAGCGGACCCACGAAACATCCGGCTCGCGACGTCAAAAGTGTCACGACTTCAAAAAATACGACTGCTAACGTGGGCCTCCGATGATATCGTGCTCCGTGTCGCGTTTTGAATGCTGATGTGAAATTCCAGAATCGCGTCAGAAATCACAGATCGCATGTCTACTACAAGGGGCAGAAGCTTCTAAAACCCAGGGAAGTGCGACCTCCGGCACTTTGGCTAAAAGACCTCGAGTGCGTCCGGAAACTAGGCAAGCCAAAGAGCATGACTTAAGAGTACTGCAGCATGTTAGCTAACCACACAGTCCGGTAGGCACGGGTGCTTATGGAAGCGTGTTGCTTGTGCGCGTACGTCCGAGACAGGAGAGTCATCAAATGGATCGACCAGGTTCATTGTTCGCCTTGAAAGTTTTGCAAAAGGTTGATATTCGGAACCTTGACAAAGTACATATGATCGCTTGGCTCGCTTGGCGTCACATCTGAGATTCGATCTTCCCAGCGTTGTCCAGATGATACCGACGCGGAAAGGGCATGTTTGTCCAGGCTTCCGTGGAGCCCCTGGGCCAATGGCGTCGTTGGCGTATTCCACGATTCACTCAACTTGTACCTCATGTTGGAATGCATCCCAGCGGGCGTGCTGCATGACATCATCTACCGCCGTGGACCTCTGGATGCCGCTACGGCGCGTTTTTATTACGCCAATATCGCATGTGCCTTGGAATTTCTGCACGGGAACGGCATAGTGCACCGTGATCTAAAGCCAGCCAATATACTCGTCAAATCTGATGGATACATCTCCCTGGTAGACTTTGGGCTGTCGAAACCGGAGACTGATTCGCACACCTGGGCAATGGTTGGGACACCGATTTACATGGCTCCTGAATTATCTATGAGTCAGGCTGGAGTTGGTTGTGGGGTGGATTGGTTTTCGAGCGGCGTAGTCTTGTACGAAATGGTTACCCAGCGAGTGGCAAGTATTGTGTTTTGGATACGTGGCCGTTCTCAGCTCAGAGATATTTTAGCCATTCTATGGGAAGGAGGAGGAACACATTCAACTGCGCATCGCCAGCGAGAAATACAAGTGGCCTAGGGATCTCCGCGTTGGGAAATCGCTAAAGTCGATGGTTGCGGGTCTTCTCACGCATAAGGCAGTGAATCGACTGGGTGTTGCGAAGCAAGTCACCACACACCCCTGGCTGAGTGGCATTGACTGGAAAAAGATGAACGGACACAGTTACATTGTTCGTACGTCTCTCGCGCATTTATCGAGACCCCTCTCAGTTTCGCTTTGCAGGCACCGTGGGTTCCTGGTGAAGTGCATCTTCCCCGCATGTGGCAAGACAGACGCCTTCCGCCGCAACAAAGAGTTCCTGACCTTGAGGTCGTCATCCCCCCTGAGTATCTAAGGCATGACCGTCGGTTACCCCAGGAGCGTAAAAGAGTGCCGCAAGGAGCGACATCGACCAATGCTGTCAATGGGCAGGCTTGACGGAACAGCATCTTTCGGTGGGGCAACATATTGCGAGAACATCATGCAGCAGACCGAGTTGCACATGTCGAGAACAGTATAATACACGATACGGTGCAGTACGAGTATAGTCATGTGGTACAAAGGCGTAATTTTCCGCACAGTTGCTCCAGCGGTTTTGCATCGCGCGTACGGCCACGATCGCATTCCTCGTCACTCTGCAGCTCATCGTCGGTGGACGGGACAGAGGGGGAGCAGTACTCGCTGCAGTCAGAGTCGTCACATTCGGAATCGATGTCTGACTGGTCATCCTCGTCCGCTGGACATGAAGTGCGATGGGGGGAGCATTGTGCTGGCAGGAGCCAGTTGCGATACCAGCGGCCCAAGAACACTTTGATGTCGGTGGAGAGACAGAGGTACTCGACGTTGCGAGCGAGGCCCTCCCACCGGATGAGACCCCGGTCGAGCGCGTTTTGGATGTGACCGGTGTCGCCGGAATACATCCAGTGGAAGAGCGGCTGGATGGACGGGGGGTCTGGAACTGGGAGGAAGAGGACGGGGTGCGAGGGCGGAGAGGGAAGGAGGCGGGGCAGTCGATTACGAGGAACTCGGAAAGGAACAGACGGGGGATGGCGGCGAGACGCGGAGAGGTCCCGGATGAGGTCGATGGGAGACACCCCGCTGAGAAGATCTCTGAGTAGGATCGACTTGGCGGACAAGCACTGTCTATGGAGCTGAGAAACGTCAGGGCCGTGGCGGGACGGGGCTGGCGATGGACCTACATGCAGAGTCATGCGAGGCGCTGAATCGATCGCGGGCAACCTGCGGGCCGGAGCGGAGGGATCGGCCCGGGGAACTGGGACGACTGGGGAGATGAGCAGGCAGACAGAATGAGGCGGGAGAGAGAGCGTACTGATGGTACAGTCTGGCGTGTGCGGCATGTTCGAGACAAGCTGGCGCATGGAAAACTCGAGCTCGGGCTTGGTGGTACTTTATACGCGGGCAGGATATTTCAGATTCGGCAACAAAATTTTTCACGAGTGACCACTGCCGACGTTGTCATCGGTTTCGGTGGCAGTATGATCGATGGCACGCGATCGGCTCGGGTCGGCAACTCTTCGCGGCTCGGCGGCATTACAAGACCAGACAAGACTGACACGGCTGTCTCACCGGCGGGCCACAAAACTTGCCGCGGCAGATGCCGTCCACGTGGGTGCTGATGTCCATCTTCCATCTCAACCCGTACGACGGCCATCCCGCCCTCTCCGCCACAGAGGCCGACGTCCTCTGGGAGTATGCAAAGCTCGCTCAACACCTGAAAGACGTGCGTTATCCCTCGAACGACCCCCTTCGTTGTGACAGCCATCCCAGTTGACAGCCACCACCAAGCAGCTCAGCGAGCAGCCAGACCACTCCCTCCTCGTCCGGTTGCGCGTACTCGAAAGGAAGATGAGCCTCGTCCTGACCTTGGTACGGCACTTCTGCCCCGCTTGCCCCCCTCTGTTCACCCCACCCCAGTTCAAAGCATCCGTCTGGGGCGTCATCAACGAACAGGCTGCCCCGACCGACTTGTCGGGCCAATACGTCGATACTAACACTACCGACACCGTGTAATTACTACGTGCTACACTCTCATGCCTGCAAGTCTTCCACTGATGCCTGCCGTACCCGCCGGGACAGCGCTCCAGATCACAAGCTTCCCATCCACCCCGCTCGTGCTCACTCTGCTGACACTCCCATCAGCGCCCCACTCATACGGCCTCACGCTCGTGATCGTGTTTTGATGCACAGTCAAAAGTTCAGTGTCTGCCGACACGTCCACACCTCCAGCGTGTCCACGCGTATCCGCATTCCGGAACGTGTTGAACGCGCTGCTGTTGAGACGTCCGACACTACCAGCTTTCGCAGTCGACTTGCCTCCACCAGAGCTCGCGTCGTCTAGCGACCCGACGAGACCCCAGCCTGCCTCTGAACCCGAGAACACTACCGGCTGGCAATCGTGACCAGCTGCAACGATGCTGTCTTCGTTGGTCCACGTGAGCGTGACATAAGGCAATGTGTTGATCCGGATGCTTTGCACCACGGGTCGCCCGGGGTAGACAATGCTGATCGAGCTGTCGTGGCCTGCCGACCACATTCAAATCAAATCCAAGACACGTGCGAGACAGCGCTCACTCGCAAAAGCCAACACGTCCCCCGAAGGCGAAAAGCCAACGGCATGGACCCACCCACCAGCAGGGCTTGCGTACTCGCCACATACCGTGTTGAACGGAAGCTTTTCTCCCCAGATGGTCGGAGCAGGCCTGGCGAAGAGATTTCAGTCACGATGAGTGAGCGGCAGACGTGAAACTAGCCTTTTATCCACGTCCTTGATGTAAGCTGAGAGAACGCGCGCTTTCATGTCAGCACCGCCTGCGGCGAGTAACACGTTGTTTGGATGCCAATCCACCGAGAGAACGGTCGACCGAATCGGTTTTTTCAATTGCCTGGCGACCCACCAATTGTTCTCAGGGTCGAACGAACAGACAGCGATGGCCCTGCCGAAGACGTCAACGGATGGCTCTCCAAACACGCACGGCGGTAGAGATCGGACCTGGCGCCGCTCGCCACTGCGAATTTATCTTCGTTGGGGCTCCATCGCGCGAACGTAGCGGCCCTATTGACACGCAGCAACACGAGCGTCGGCTTCCACACCATTCGTCCCGTAAGCGGGTCCGGCGACTGGGACCACACGTAGGCGTTGCGATCTTGCGATGCGGTCACGATGCGGTTCGAATTTGGGGCCCAGTCGATGGACGTGATAACTTTATCGTGCTTGACGGGACGGTCAGGCATGCGTACGTCGTAGAGAGGTGGTACAACAGACCTCTGCAAGAGTCTCTGAAGCCATCCATTCCTTGCCGTCCTTGACGTATACCTGCGCCTTGTGGTCGTTCAAGCTGAGTGCGACCTCTGCAGAGAGGGATCGTCAGTGAGAGGGTCTGGGACGTCGTGAGCGTGCGTACGGCTGCGGTCTGCATTGAATGCGTGGCAGGTTATTGGCGTTTGAGCGATCGAATGCACTTCTGGCGCAGACATGACTTCCACTGAGCAACGGTAGCCCGTCTGCGGACGTCGGGTATGGCTGCGTGGCTGTGCATCCCGCGGTGGTTCTCCTCGTCACGGACGGATGCACTCGATCACTACCCGCCAACGTCATCATGCGGTCGACCAATGGCCGGCGACACGCGGTCAGAGACCGGAGCCCACGCTGAACCCAAGCTTCACAGTGCTTTCGATTCTAGTTCATGGGGTTAACACCGCGCATGCCATCCTCACGGATATTGACCAGAGGTCGTCGATCCTCGTGAAATAAATGCGGCTCAAGCAAGGGGTCCATGCATTCGTTCTACTTTCTAGACAATGAATTTGCACGTCCGATGGCACGTATGCGTAAATGACCAAGGATGTGAGAGTGCGAGTGCATGATACGATACGGGGCAGATGGAATGATTGTCCCGGGGTGACTGATCGCTACAGGTTAAGTGTACGAAAGGGGAGTCAAATAAGAGGTGGCAAGGTTGAGACGTGGTCTAGGCATTATTCGCCGTGCTACTCGTTCCTGCTGCAGCGTTCTCATCGACCTTGTTGCGGACTTCCTTGGCCCAACGCAAGCCACACGCATTGCACAACGTTTTTGGTCCTTGTGGCCCCTTCGAACGCAGTGAACATGCGAGGTGAGACAAAACGGGCAACGAAACTACCTTGCGCCATTCAGGAGAGTCTGTTCTCCCACAGGTAACGCAGACGTATTGTTCTGTGTTGTGGGACTTGCGCATCTAGAGAATTCATGTATGTGGCATGCTCACAAGAAAAAAAAATAGCGAACCCTCTTCCGCCTCGAGGTGTCATCGCCGAGATCATCATCTGTGGGCTGTGCATTCGAGGCAGACCGCGACGCGTACTGCCCATTGTACGTACGTAGGCCATGCAGTTCGTATGCAGAACCCTGCGCTTGCCCATCTGGTGAACCGAAACTGTCATAGGCAGAATGCGCCAGGTGCTGAGAGTAAGGCGAGCTGGGGACGTTAGAGGGGTGAAGAGAGGCAGATTGGCCAGAGGAAGACCGAAGGGAATAAACGGGGGGCGGCCCTGAGATCTGAGCAGACGGAGAAGGTGCACGCACACGCAACTCGGCGAGCCGTTTCTGCAACCGTTCATTTTCGATTTTGAGTTCCAAAAATGTATTGAGCCTCGAGGACAAAGGGTCAGCAGGGTACGCGAACGATTGAGGACGAGAGAACCTTACATGGCGACGTTACGGCTCGGGTAGGGTTTTGCAACGGCGAAAAAGCATCGAGGCACCGATTCGTTTTCAAGAAAGTGAGGGTAACCCTTTACTTCGAAGAGGACCTCGGATTGCGGGATGACGGGAGAGGTGGCTTTGAGACGAACGTAGGAATTCATCTCGGTGCGGGTGCGGAGAGAGTCGTCAAAGGCGATGTGGAAGGCGCGCTGGTCTTCTGCTGGAAGGCGAAGGGTGTGAGGAACACAGGGTGTTTGGGGAGAGACGACTCACGGTTGACGAGGTCGGTGAACGGACGATCAATGAGCTCGGCGTCGGACCAGCCAAGGAGCTCAGATACGGCGCGGCCGCAGAACCATATTTTAGCGTCGCTCGAGAGAACGAAGATGATGGCGTCGGAGAGCTCATGTATGAGGAGGTCCGCCCAGCGTTTTCTTTTCGTGAACTCGAACGTGGACGGGGCAGAGGAAGAAGAAGACTTTGAGGTGGAGGCAGACATGGGAACGGTAAAGACAACGAAATCTGATTGTATATGACGTCGACAACCCCATCCGATCTCGGAACATCCCGCAAAGATACCCGCAGCCGCCCACTTCAAATAATGCAATACCCGCCATCGACACGAACCTCAGCGCCCGTCATGAACCGCGATGCATCGCTCGCAAGGAACACGATCGCGCCCTGTCGACCGTCAGTACAACGTCCGGTTCGAGCGCTGGACAACCCTCACCGAGAGGTCCTCTGGTTCACCCATCTGGCCCAATACGGTCAGCACCGCCATGCCACGCAGCAATCGGTTTCCTCACCTTGCCCATTGGCGTCAGACTCTCCCACGTTTTCTGTTGCCACCCAAGTCAGACCGCTCTCCTCGCTCGATCACCTGCTCACCTTCAGTTCAGCATCGTGGGCCAAGATCGTCTTCGTCAGCTTCGTCAACATGTACCCGGGGCTTTCATCCCCTCGGTCAACGCCCGGACACAATGAATGGCACACATCACATCTCACCTCAACGTGTTCACCCGCACTCCCTTTTTAGCCCACTCCACCGCCAAACTTGACGCCATATGTCTGACGGCTACAGCGCACCCCAAACGTCATCCACGTGCTCTTGTCTACCACCGACCGTGCACTTACCCGCTTTGGAGGCGTTGTATGGTGTTTGTGGCTATGCTCATGTCAAAACGGGTGTTCGTCAGTGCAAACCAGCTGCCCACCTGAGGAATATTGATAATCTGGCGTCGGCGATGTCCAGGTTAGCAGTCGCGCCCCCAATAGCAAGAAAACCGCACCGAAGCACTCATGCTGGCCACCAACACGATCGACCCGCCTCCTTGTGGTATCATGTTCCGAGCAGCCTCACGTGCAGTGAAGAATGCCCCGTGGACGTTGATGTCATACAATCGTTTGATCCGGTCGAATGGGTAGCTGTGATTTGGATGTATTAGCGCTAGCGTGCCCCACCTCCATAGCCACGTACTCGAATGCGGAGTAGTTCTCCACAATACCTGCCAAATTACAGCATCACACCTGGCAACCGGACCATACCCACTTACCGGCCGACGCAACGACAGAGTCCACGCGACCAAAGGTATCCATCACGGTTTCAAACGCTTTTTGCACCGACAGCTCTGAAGAGACGTCACATCCGACGCCGATCACTTTGAAGTCCTCTCGTTTCGAGTCGCTGTTAACTTGGGACTGTCCTCAGTAGCCGGTCTTGCTCAAAGTCGCCAACATGACCACTGACCGCATG
Organism: Nevesoporus exiguus; assembly: GCA_038089155.1. Taxonomy (NCBI): domain Eukaryota; kingdom Fungi; phylum Basidiomycota; class Agaricomycetes; order Boletales; family Boletaceae; genus Nevesoporus; species Nevesoporus exiguus. The sequence goes on from JBBPKI010000001.1 coordinate 269,343, forward strand.
CGTTTTGGACGAGCTCATCAGCAGCTGCCTTGGCCTCGTTCTCCTTCAAATCAATTATCGCCAGCTGAGTGCAACCCCTGGCAATCGTTCTAGTGTGTAATCGAAACGCCAGGCTGAACACGTACGATTGAACGAATGCATTGCAGAATTCGTTCCCGAGACCCCGTGCAGCTCCGGTGACGACGCATACCTGATATAACGCGAATGTCTAGTCTGCTCGCAGTATCATGCAGAATAGAAAACTGACCTTGTTTTCAAGGGAGAAGGAAGGAAGCACACGGGGCGTCCTACGCGGGGCAACAGTGCTCTGGAATCTGGCACGATATCCAATGGTGCGCGACGCAACTGAAGAACGCGACGTGTGGGAGGCGACACGGGCAAGAGCTGAAAAAGTCATGGGCGGGGAGGGAAACAAGCTGGATGGAGAGAAATTGACCGCCCCACTTTAAGCTACTCGTTTGGTTATGGTCTCGGCCCGTCCAGCCATTATGACAACGTCCGGCTCCCACGGCCATTCAACACTTGCGACCAGCTAATGCCACCCTCTTGCGCTCGCGGTATGGCACGCTCAGGCTGCCCGTACATATCTACATACGTTTCGAGTCAGGTGGCCAGCCGCAAGGCTTGCCCGGGCCTCTTCCCGCTCACAGCCGTGCGACGACCAGCAGGTCGACGAGGTCAGTCTGGCGAGTAGGCACAAACAACAGCATACAAAGTGGGGCCGCCAAATAACCGACGTGCCTCATTAGAACATGCAGCGAGTTCAGACGTAAAACTACCGGTACCTCATAGTGGACCATATAAGCTAGGGGAAGGAGCGTAACGTGGGCTAGAAGGGTATCTGCAAAACAAAAGGTCGAGCTCATTAGCTCCCAAAACAAGGTACAGTAACACAAGCAGTGAACGAGCGAAAAAGAACATGACGGGCATGTCTGGGAAAAGGGTGGGCATGCGACAGTGGAAGTTCATGTGGCTCAAACGATCAGATACATGCAAACTTGGACTTGCGTCTTTGCAACTCTTCCATCCGAGAATCGAGTTGTGCACGGGCACGCTCCTTGGCTCGCCTCTCTTCGTCCAATCGGCTCTCCAAGGACTGTTTTTCTTCTACAATGGACTTTCGGACACTAGCAACTTCTCGACGAGCTTCCTGAAGTTCGTTGCGAAGTGTCCCTAGCTGTGTGTTAAGGGAGTCTCGCTCTTGCACAAGCTCTGTTGCCTGCATCCGGGCTTTTCGCACTGACGCAAGTGTCAGCATTTAACATTCTGCGAAGATGGCGACGTACAATTCTTCTCACAATCACTCAGCGATGTCTCAAGAGTGCTTACAAGATCCATGTGAGTCGTCAGGTCGCTCTCACAATGGGACAATTGCTTGTTGAGTGTCTTGATCATCACCTCTTGTTCAAGGATAAGCTTTCCTTGTTCATCGATCTTTGCTACCGTGGCTTTAGCGTCAAGAGGAGACCCGCCGGCGACGCTCATCGAGGCGACAGATGTCGCAGGTGAGTCCATTTGCGAATCCTTGGATATCGAAGGAGACACAGCTGACGACTGAGTCGATACACTAGAATGGGATTCCTGGGTTTTCGGTGCAGGTGGGGGTGGGACCGATGGAGGCGGAGTTGGTGGAGGAAGCTTCCCGTTCAAGCCGTTCACTCTGGAAAATGCAAGGTTACGATCCGACGTGACACGCTGCGGGGTGTCTTGAATGCTAGGACTGCGTGTCAACTGGGCCTGCAACTCGCGCATCGTGTTTTCCTGCTTGCTCTTCTCCGCCTGCAACGTATCCTTTTCATCTTTGACACGCTGAAGATTATCCTGTATCTCAGTAACCAGCGAACGATGTCTCTCCAATTCGTCTGAAAGGCTTTCCCGCTTGGACACTTCTTGGATGAGCCTTGTTTGCTCTGCGGCTGCCCTCCCAAGCTCAACCTTGACTTTTTCCAACTCTCGGCTGAGGCCATCATTGCCCGTTCGGGCGGCCATAAGTTCCTCCTCCATCGTCGCGATGATCTCCGTCTTTTCCTTGAGCGATTGGCTCTGAGCTGCCTGTGTCGCAGTGGATTCGCTGGCTGAGGCGCGGTACGATTCGGCCTGTTCTTGAAGCTTCTCTAGGTCCCTGAGCATGGCTTCTCGCTCGTTCGCACGCGTCTTCTCCAGTTCTGCTAGATTCGACGCAGAGTGCTGTCGTTCCCTCTCCAGTGCCTTTGAGTGCTGCTCTTGGGAGGCCGTAATGTGGACACGAACGGTCTCGAGCTCTCCCTCGAGATGCTGGCGTTCGCGGAAGAGCTTGCCATGTACATCCGAATGATGCTGCTCTAGTTTGGCCAGGGCGGCTGCAGAGCGGTCACGTTCCTCGGCAAGTGCCTTCTCGGATACCGCTCGCGTTTCTTCAAGGGAAGCAGTATGTTGTTCCTGCGCACTTTCAAGGGTACACGTCAAGTTGGCCAAACCAGCTTCGTGATCTGCTTTGAGCCTGTTAATGGCATCCTCGTGTGTCATCAGGGCCACCAGACGTTCCTCGTCATGCTGCAGGTTGGATGTGCGAATGGCCTCAAGATGCACTTTCTTCAACTCAGCGACTTCCTCTTCGTGTCCACGAGTGATTTCTTCGAGGACAGCGGCCTGTCGTTCCTGAAGATCACGAATTGACGACTCGTGCTCCTCGCGTGCCCTTGCAGCGGCAGTGGCAGCTTCCTGTTGTAGTCGAGTAACTGCCTTGGTGAGGTCATCGATCTGAGCTTCTGACTGCTCTCTGATGAGGGCTATGGCGGTAGCATGTTCCCGTTTCATGTTCTCCCGTCTCGTTCGATAGTCTTCTTCCTTGTTTACAACAATTAGAGTATGCTCTGACTTGAGCTTCTCCATGTCTTCGCCATACATGGCATCCTTTCTTGCAATAGCAGCGGCGTGCTCTTCCTGTAGTTCGCGGAGAGCTTGGTCGCGAGCGGACTCTGATTCAGATAGCGAGCAATCGCGAGCCTTCTCAGCCATGCGCATTTCGCTCGCATGGTCCTCACGAAGACGGTCAAGTGCCGAAGTAGCTTCCTCAGCCTGCTTACGCAGCGCCTCGGCGTGGCCATTGCGGAGCTTCGTTAAGGCGTTGTAGTACTCTTCTTCGGTACGATGAAGGTCGGCGGCGGCACCCTCCTCCGCGCGTTTCATAGTATCAGCGTGTTCGGATGTAACCTTGTCGAGGGCCTCTTGATGTTCTCCGGTAAGTCGCTCAAGGGTAGCCTTCCCTTCTTGCGACGCATGCTGCAACTCTTCCTCGTGAACCGCTTGCAATTTGCCAAATGCCTCTTCGTGATCTTGAAGGGCCTTGTCAAGAGCAGCTGTTGCTGCGGAAAGCCGATTCTGAAGGTTTCCGACTGCAACCTCCTGTTCGTCCCGGAGACTTGCGACAAGCTGGTCAACCTCTGCGCCTTTTGCTCTGAGAGCTTCTTCGTGCGCAGCGCGCAAGGCACCAATGGCAGTAGTATGGTCATTCTCGGCCTTCTGGATAGCCTCGATCAACTCTTGTTCGCGTTGACAGGCCGACTCCAACCCTGTCAGAGTATGATCATATTTGGCACGTAGGCCCTCGAGCTCAGTCGACATGTTTAGCGTCTGCATCATATTAGATGAGTGGATGAGGCGACAGATGAGGAACGTACCTGATCTCTGGAGAGGGTGATGAGCTCATCGTGCGCGCGACGGATTTGAGCTAATTGATCATTCAAGGAATTGACTAACTCGTTGTGTTGCGACTCCTTCTGGGCCATCGCCCTAAACGCAGTTAGTGAACACCGGTGATCGGAAATCACCTAAAGAAGATCCTCACAACATAAGCTCATTGAGACGATCCAATGATTCGTCTACGTCCGATTCTGCGTTGAGGCCATTGACGGCAGACGATACTCCATGGAGTTGCATATTCTTCCGAACTGCGTTGAATTTTTCGATGGTCGTAAGAGACAGCTGCACGGTATGATCCTCTGGTCCTTTGGTCATCTCTGTCGGGGGTAAAACTGCATCGGCCTGCTCCTTCTCTTCCAAGGTGGCTTCCAAAGCACTGATTTCTGCTTCACGCTCCTTCAACACTTCCTGCAGACGCATTATCTCTTTCTCCATACTAGATGCGGACCGCTGTTCGGTTGAAGTGATGTTGCCATTGTGATTAGAGACAGAAAAAGCAAAATTGGGGGTGGGGGAATGTGGAACGGAGCTAGAAGTCTCGTGACTGGAGTTGGACATTTTGCGAGAACGCGCGGATGAAAGCTCCTGCGACAGCGACGCCGACGGCGAAAGCGAGTGAGAGGACGATCTAGTCCGAAATGCGTTAGTATGCCTAGATAGATACACGATAGAGGGCAGTACCTTCCGTGGAGTGACTCCAGTGAGACCGCTTGCCGAAAAAAATGCTTTCGTGGGGATGTCTCGAGCTGCGAATCAGCGATGACTTCCTTATTCCTCGAGTTGACCATCTTCCGCCGGATGGGCGCTGTCTCCAGGCTTTCGAGGGCGGAGGACTCTGGAATAGACGGGTTGGCAAGTTTTGTCTCTTGAATCTGGGCGGCAAGGTCGGCAATTTCTTGCAACGCATCGCGGTATTTAGCGGTGACGGTAGAAAGATCGGTGAGAGTGGCAGTATGTGTCTGTTGCAGTGCAATTAACTGGTTCTCTACTGAGAGGTCCACCGCTGCAGGGGTACTGAAACCGGAAGAAGAAGATCCGTCCGTCTTGCTCAAGTCCTGAAGACTTTGTTTGGCCTGCTCGACTTCGTCAACCATGCCGCTTAAGCGGGCACGGTCTTCATTGGCTTCCTTCTTCTTCCGCTCCCACTCCTCTATTTTAAGCTCAAGACCTTTCACCTTCCTCTCCCGCTCTTCGAGATCCGTGCGCCAACTTGCGCCATCCTGTTCCAGGCTCTCTAATCGCGCCTGGAGTGCTGCGACTTCTTGGGAGCGTTTTTCACTCTCGCTTTCAAGTCGCGCAATGGTCCGTTGTAACGAAAGAACAGACTCGTCGGATTTAGCAAGGCGAAGTTCAAGCTCGGAGATGTACGAGGCAGAATGCGATTCGGCTTCCTTGTAACGGGCGAGCTCCCGTTTTAGATCAGTCAAGGACTCGCTAGACGACACTGAGGTTTCGTCATATGACTTGACCTTTTCCTCAAGATCGCGAACATAAGCCTATGATATATTCTATTCAGAGGCAAATAGAGAGGAGGTAAACAGCGACGTACTTCAGTAGAGGTTTCTCGTTCTGTCAGCTTGATCAAACGCGACCGAAGTTCCTCTACGTAGAGTTCCGTAGCGGAATGTCTCTCTGTCATTTGAGCCAATTCATCCTCCCTTTCCTCCACTAATTCGTTCGTCAAGCGCAAAGCTGCCCGATTCAAGCCCAACTCCGCTTCCATGGCACCGATTGTCTTCTCGTACTCTTCAATGACAGGCCCAACGATCTCTTCATACTTTCCGGTTCCACCTATGCTGCCACCAGTAGACGACCGATGCCGTTCGCCAAGCTCACGGCGGAGCCTCGCAAGTTCTTCCGTCCGATTGACATACTTCTCCCTTAAATCCTCGTAGTTGTTCTGGAGTTTAGTCATCTGAGCGAGGATCTTCTTGTTAGAGCCATCCGTCACATGGATAACAGCACGTCCCGAGTCTGCCAAAACGGAGGAACCGACCGCGCCACCTTCCTTTAGTTGTTTGAGCTCTTTACGCAAGCGAGTGATAGTGCCTTGCAGCCATTCTACGTCGTCCCAGCCGTCTTCCTTTTCATTGACAACTGCTCGATTTTTGATGTTCCTCGCACGATTTGCGTACTTGAGAGTGTTCACGGTTTCGCCTACGTTCCACTCGGTGGGGCTAACACAGGCGATCATGAGGGTATGCGCGTTGCCTCCCAGCGAGTCTTGGAGGAGACGAGTGAGTTTGGAGTCACGATAAGGTACGTGCGAGTTGGTGTGAGATTTCGCCCGAGAGGGGTCGCCCAGCGCTGAAATGACATTGCCTAGGGCCAAAAGTCCGCTATTAATGGAGATGCCCTCCTTGATACGTTCGCCGGCGGCGGAGGTTCGCTTGAGCTGGACTTGAAGTTAGCTGACGAGGAAACTGGGAAGAAGAATTGATTACCCGTTCTGAACCAGCCAGGTCGACGAAGTGAAACTTGGATACAATCGTCGTCCATTCGCTGCTATCGTCATCGTTGTCAGCGGTTCGTCCATCTGACGGTCGCAAACCAAGTGCGCTGGCCGGCCGCAGGCCCCCCCCCCTCCCCATTGCAGCATGAAAACTGGGAGTAGCGGGCCGCCCCATAGTGGGAGAAGAATTTCTTGCGGAAGCAGGTGGAGTGGTATAGAGAGACCCTGGACGAGCCAGTCGCGAAGGCGAGCGACCATTCGGGGGCAACGGGGACGATGACCGGGGAGGCCCAGAGCCCGTAAACTTCTTCTGAGTGAGAGTCAAGGAGAATATGGCATGTGAACGAGAGGATTGGGCATTCATGTCGGTCTCGTTCGTCCGTCTAATAGACGTTCCCTGTCGAATAAGGCTGCAAACTGATCAGACAGGGCCCAGTAGGGCATCGACACGCACATGATCACGTACTTCATGACTTCATTGCTGTTTCGAACGTTGACCTCTCGAAGGCCACCCCAAATTATGGAACCATCCTTGCCTTCCCTTATCTGCACTTCACGACGGCCACCGGTGGCTTCGTCCGAACTCAAAAGGTCAATCAAATCCTCATTGTACACTTCTATGAATGAACCCTTGATACTGTAATTCCAAGATCTGCCACGCTCGTCTTTGAGCTTCCTTGCCTGCGAGAATATCGTCGATACGGCGCGTGGTATAATTCCCATACCGTTGTTTGGGTCGGCAGGATTGGCGTCCAAGTCGTTGCCAGTCATAGTAAATGTCTTTCCACTACTGGTTTGCCCGTAGGCGAGAATGGTGCAGTTAAAGCCCTCCAGAAAGCGCGAGACGAGAGGCTGGGCAGTACTTGTAAAGAGCGCGTTTTGCGTGGTATCGGGAGGATGAACTTGGTCGAAGGTGAACACTTGTTTTTTGCCGGGCGTTGAAGGAGAGGAAAGTGCGGTGGCAGCGCCGGAGGCGGTGGGAGCAGCAGACACGGCGTCGACGGAAACGGTTGTGGGCGTGATCGCATGAATGACGGTCCTCTGAAAGCGAGCGGGAATCGACGCGACGTCTGCGGACGTGGTGGGACGAATGCGCAACGCTGTGAGCGAGAAGGTGAGCACCTTGGCGCAGTGGGAGTGAGGGGGAAGGACTCACCGACTTGAACAGACGTTGTCGCACCCGCCGCTGACGACGACGACGACGACGACGGCGACGACGGCGATGACGGGTGGGGCGCCATCGCTGGTGTTGACGGTGGTTGGAAGGGAAATGGGCGGGCGTTGCCGGCCGCGTGCGTCTCAGCTCACACGGCCAGGGCAGCTAAACCTCATCCTTCAAACGTCACAACGCTTGAAAGTCAGCTCATCGCCAGCGGTAAAATATATAGAATTATGTAGTACGGGTATGCTGAAAGAAAGCTATCAAACAACCAAGGAAACCAAGGATCGTGAGTTTACGCGTGCAGCGTACGCGTCGTAAGGAGCGTTCTCTCTCTTTCTCGAGTCTGAGCCGAACCCGTCAGCTCAGCCTGACACCACTCGCATAATATCGCCTGACCTGAACTACCGGTCAAACAGGACATGCCCACGTCAGCCCCATATACTTGTCGCGCGAGTCGGATCTGTAGGGCCAACGTGCATCATGGCAACCAGATCTTCACCATTTGGTCAACGCCGGCAGATGCCACGACATTGACCAACTTTTCAGGCTCGCCAGTCTTCGCTTCGGCCCCATCGACGCCATTCGTCTTTCCGGAACTCACAGACACCTTCTGCCGCCCCCATGCGATCGTTGCAACGAAATGCGTGTGCGCCTCCACGGTCTTCATACACCTGCCCGTCGACAGTTCCCATATGCGTATCGTCTTGTCGTCAGACGCCGAAAGTAGAAGCTTCCCAGAAGGATGAAACACAAGCGCACGGACCCAATTGTCATGGCCGGCCTGGCAGAAATTCATCAGTCGCTCTTCTGTACCATACTACAAGACACCTGCCAGGTTTTTCAGCATCTGACCGCTCTGTGTGTCCCAGAGTTTGATTGTCTTGTCTCTCGAACCCGTGGCAACGTACGCGCCGGGCTTCTTGATCCGATCTGTGTTCTGAATGCAACGTGAGAAGTATCCCCGAGTCACCACACGGACGAACCGGAACGCCTGCAAGTTCGCGAACGGCATTATACGATGAAATCGGGGCGAACGCCACAACCTCGACCTGGTGGTCGTGCCCCCGAAATTCTACCTTTTGTTCACCCGAAAGAGGGTCCCAAAGTCGAGCAGTCTGGTACCCATATTCAGTGAGATACCAAGGGCAAACCGATCGGCGAGACGGGTTACCTGATCCTTGGAAGCACTGGCCAACAACCGCCCATCGTCGGACGGAACAACATAGCGGACCCAGTCGGTATGCCCGACGATCGTCCGCACGAGATGACTTGTTGGGGGTCCGTAAGCGTCGCAGTCACCGCGTATGTCCAGACTTACGCTGAAGCAACGTCGAAAATCCTAATTGAATGATCCCAACTCGCACTGACAATGAACTGATCTCCCGGAAGAAACCGAGCGGACGAAACGGCATGATCGTGACCGGTCAACGTTTTGACGTTCTTCCATTCGTTCTGGGAATCCCAAATCTTGATGAATAGATCCGACGAGCATGTTACTGGGCGTTTCCGTCATGAGCATGGGCGCCACCGATTCAATGGCGCGGACTCACCCAAGAGATGACCCTTGTGATCAAATTCGACATCGTTCACCCCTTTCTGATGTCCCTTTAGTGTTCTTTCGAATTCACCTGTTTCCCAGTCCCAGATTTTGACGGTAGCGTCCTCGCTCGCGGAGGCTAGCAATGAGTATTGGGGATGGAACGCGACGCGCGTTATGCTCTGCCTGTGTCCGGTCAGAACGTGGGCAGCCGGCGCACGGGGCACCCAATCGGCCTGCATTGCGGCACGCTTTGATGGCGCGAGCGAAAGTTCTTCCTGCAGAGACGCATTTCGCGTCTCGAGGTCCATGATCTACCCGGAGAAGACTCAATCGCAGCCAGCGAGAGAGTGAGCAGGTGCACGACACCTTCTTCTGCAAGCGGATAACGCTCGTCCATTTCTTCTCCAAGAGGCCGGCATATTTTGCCTTTGGGTCGGGAGTGTATTCTACGCCCGAGTCCTGCTTCAATGCGTTGTATGCCCCGAGAAAGTTGTTGGCATGGAGGTACTCGAGCATGGACTTGTGACTGAATCGATGCACTGAACATCCAAGTGAGGGTACAGATCATGTCTGCCACGCACAGTTCTTCTCTCTGACGGTCTGAAAGGAGGGCCATGGCGGTCTGGTCGCTGTTGTGCGCGACGAGCGGTGGTGATCTTGTTTTGTGTTGTTGTCCCAAAGGCTAGTACTGTATACTATGTACCGTGACGTGCGTAGATCGTGCTACAGCTTCAAACGAATCGCCTTGAACGCCTCCGTCGCCCGCCTCATCGCAGCCTCCACGGGCAGCCTCTCCAGCGAACTCGCCCCGACTTTGATGAATTCAGCCCGTGAGCCTGCGTTCTAACGCGACGCGGACCACTCACAGAAGCCGTGCACCCCTTCGACCCGCGCAATCACGTACCGTGCGTCCTCGGGTGTCGCAAGGGGACCCCCATGGCACAGAACGATCGCCTCCGGGTTGACTCGCCTCGCTGCTTTCGCGATCTCTCGTACTCGCTGGACGCAGTCATCCAGCGTCGGCGCGGTCTGTGCACCGATCGTCCCGCTCGTCGTCAGCCCCATGTGCGCGACGATGACATCTGCGCCGGCCTCCGTCATGCGCTCCGCCTCGTCGACGTTGAAGACGTAAGGTGTCGTCAAGAGATCCATCTCGTGCGCCAGGCGGATCATTTCGACCTCCTTCCCATAGTCCATCCCGGTCTCTTCCAGGTGTCGACGAAACACCCCGTCGATCAGTCCCACGGTCGGAAAGTTCTGGACGCCCGTGAACCCCAGATCCTTGACCTGATGCAACAAGCGTGACATGTCGCGGAACGGGTCGGTGCCGCAGACCCCGGCTAGCACGGGCGTGTGCTTCACCACCGTCAGGGTCTCGTTGGCCATCTCGAGCATGATCGCGTTGGCATCTCCGTAAGGCATGAGACCCTACAGCGAGTCTCAGTACCGTCACCACTACAAACTTGCGGTACTGACGGCTAACGAACCCCTGCCCGCCATACGATAGCGGCCCGAATTGTACAGGATGATCAGGTCTGCTCCGCCAGCCTCCTGCGTCTTTGCACTGAGTCCGATTCCAGCTCCGCCTCCAACAATTGCCTTGCCTCTGCGGATGGAGTCCCTCAGTCGCTCAAGTGCTGTTTGGCGTCTAGACATGGCGTTGATGCGGTCGTGAGGCGCAGCGCCCTTCCCAGGCGTAAGGTTCATTTATATCACCAGCCCGCCCGCTGACATAAACCGTTCAACACCCTCCGTTCAAGCCCCGTTTCGCTTCCCCGATGCCCACTCCTCCAGTCGTAGCGGTCGTCGGTACTTGCGATACCAAGTACGAAGCCCTTTGCTATATTAAGCGTGCGATCGACACTGGCGGATCATGCAAGGCCATCCTCATTGATATCGGTGTTTATGACCCCCTTGATCATGGACATATCGATATCAGCCGCTCGCAGGTGTCGAGCGTGCTCCCAGAAGATACCATAAACTGGTCCTCCCGCGATACCGCACTAGACACCATGACACGCGCCCTCACAGCGACCCTCGCTCGCCTCCATGCCCAAGGAGCTATCGCAGGCGTCATCGGCGCGGGTGGCTCTTGCAATACCGACGTCTGTGCGACGGCATTCCGCAGCGTCCTCCCCATCGGGTTTCCAAAGCTCATCGTATCCACCATGGCGTCAGGAAACATCCAGCACTACGTCGGCGAGACGGACATGACGATGATGTACTCCGTCGTGGACATCGCAGGGATGAACGCCCTGCTTCACACGATACTGGACAACGCGGCTGCCGCTATTGCCGGCATGGCACTCCAATCTCGGCTCAGACAGGACGCCAGCCCACAGCAACGTCGCATTGCTGTCACCATGTTTGGCGTCACCACCCCGTGCGTCCAGGCCGCCACGCGGCAGCTCGAACAGCTCGGGTACTCCGTCGTCATCTTCCACGCGACGGGTGCCGGAGGACGGGCGATGGAGAGGTTAATCCGAGAGGGGTACTTTACGGGCGTTCTGGATCTTACGACCACGGAGCTCGCGGACGAGCTCGTCGGAGGCGTGCTCAGTGCTGGGCCACACCGTCTCGAGGCGGCGGTGGACAAGGCCATTCCCCAAGTTGTGTCGGTTGGCGCGCTGGACATCGTCAACTTTGGCCCGGCGTCGACAGTGCCTGCAGCATTTTCCGACCGACAGTTTATCCGCCACAATGCATATGTCACGTTGATGCGTACGTCGCCCGAGGAATGCAGGGCTTTGGGACAGATTATCGCGAAAAAACTTGGAAACGCGTTACCGGACAGGACGCGCGTGCTTCTCCCTCTTCGAGGTTTCTCAGGGATCGACAAAGACGGTGGACCGTTTTGGGACGTGGAAGCGGATGGCGCGTTGTTAGATGCGTTGCGTTCTACAGCATTAGGGTGCCCCATCGAGGAACTGGACACCGATATCAATGATCCAGCCTTTGCTACTGCTGCCGCGTCATCGCTTCATAGGTTAATTCAATCTGTAAACCATCATTTCTAGTGGGCCTATCGCAGTATGCAGCGTGCGACCTCGGTAAGGTACTTTGTACTTGTGCTCGGACCATCAAATACGACTATACTAACGAAATATCGTGCAAACACGCGGAAACGGTTACAACGTAACAAGCAATTGGATATCCAAGTCCATTGACGATGTCCATGGATGCTTGCGAGTCTGAACGAGAGACGGTGGGTAACATGTTGTACAGAGATAGAAACGGAGACATCAGAGATGGGGAAAAAGATGAAACAGATTACAGCAAAGGAAGAGGCGTCGCGGTTCGAATGGAACGAAATCTATCACCATAGTCATTAGCAACTTTTTCGCACTTGGCGCCATTTGGCCGCAGCGGACGTTTCTGTTCAGAACGGTACCCCACCCATACTCATGTAATTTTGTCCCCCAGTGGGTCCCGGGCTCGGGTGTCGCATGACACTCTGATGCATGGCCTGCGTTTGGGGAATGCCAAACGGGGAGGTCATCATGCCCATCTGCATCTGCATCTGCAGCATAGCAGGCGTCATCGTAGTTGCCATGCCCGGTGACATTGCGCTATACAGCGCAGCTGGATTCCCCATGTTCGCCATCGGGTAGATCGCCTGATGTTGTGGATTTGGGGACTGAGATTGGGGTGTCGAGGCATTAGATCCGCTTCCAGACCCGGTCGGCTGCTGAGTTTGGATCTTTTGTATGGCTTGCAGCTTTTCGAAATTCAGCACCTGCGGATCGTGTGGCATGCAAGAGACGTACTTCATAAAACGCAAAATCTTGCAAGAGCGACGTCCTCGCCGGATGTGTGTGGAAAATACGCAACATCTCCTGGCCAGCGTCCGGCATGAGTTCCTGTGTATCACGCGAGTTGGTGACGGGCTTGCGTTCGGCGGTGTTACTGTGTATGGTGGTCAGTGACGTCCCAAGCGGACGTGGAGAGGGCAGACTTTAAGCGTATGTGACGCAGATTCGCATTTGGAATATCGCGAACGAAAATCCATCGAACTTTGAAGACACCTTTCCACTTGTCGGACGCCCAGACAGTACTACTCCGCGTATAGTCAACCTAAAAAGGCCCTGGACGTGAGCATGTACTGAAATTTGAGTGTTGACGTACGGGAGTCAACATTTCCGCCATCCCGCAAAAGTGGCCGCTATCACTCGAATTCAGAACACCGCAAGGGAATGACCGAATACCTCACGTACCTGGCGTTGACGCTAAAGAAGAGGTAAATCGGACCCCTTCCACCGCACTCCTTGAATGCCTTATCAAGACGCTTGTTCCCTGGATCCGTGGAGCTCCAAATTTCATATTTGAGAGACTTGTGCACGTCATCTTCAGTGTATGATTTGATGACAAAGTACCGTGCCTATAACAAGATTATAGCGCATGCACTGATCTGTGGAGGAACGTTACCGACAAATTGTGGTCGAACGTCGAAATGTTGTGGGTTGTAACCCTTGGTAGCGATCAACGTCGGGAGATCGACAGGTGAATTGAGGAAGCCGGCATGCGACTGCAGACTGTTGTCGCTCTGGGACTGTTGCATCTGGCCTTGCGCGAAGCCCAACCGGGGCGCTTGCATCGCACTCATCTGGTTGAGATATTGTGGAGGTATGGGCGGGACGCTGGGGATGCTGCCTTTTTGACTCTGGTTATAGCTGTAATTCAGATTCGAACTGGAGGTGCGCTCGGAGAGATGTTTCTCTCTTTGCTCCCAGGTACCCGCACCGGAGGCATTGTTGCCGCTCGTCGATCCACGCTGAGATTGTCATGACACATGGGTGATCTGATGACGACCAGGACACATACCGATTGACCGGTCGGTGTCTTTCGACCCTCCAAGTCAGTGTTCAACTGGAGCTTCCGCGAAGTTCCATTACCACTATGGGTAGCATTCTGGCGCATGCTGCCCGGCGAGAGGGGAGGTACTTGGGTCGAGTTGAAGCGGGGTGGATGTGCTGAATGACCACCCTGGAATGCAGCGCTGTTCGAGTAGAGCTGATTGGCGTTGTTAAGTTCCATAGTGGACAGTGCACGGGCTACATCGTCGACACTTGCGGCGACCGGTACTGGGAATATACCGCCGGGCGCGCGCCAATTGGCGCTTCCGGGAGTACCCCATGGAGAAGCACGGCCGATGGGGCTTGTAGGGTATTGGGCTGTGCCCTGACTACCGTACTGCTGTTGGTTTGGAGGAGGGGAGCGGGGAGTAAAATAGGACTCGTCGTCGTATGGATTGGCGAGCTCCTTCTCTTCGCTGTACTCTTCCTCCTCGGGATCGGGGGAGTTCGGTGTCTGGCCGACGGTAGGGGTGTGCCGGGAGCCAGTTTGTTGTAATGTGCCAGCACGCTTGAGACCGGATGTCGGCATTTGCCTTTGAGCGCCATAAGTGAGACTCTGGTGACGACGGACACCAGAGGAAGGTGGGGGCGGGGATGGGACATGGGCGGCAGCGAAATGAGGAGAGAGCGGGGAGGGGTTAGCGGTAGAAGACTGGTCTACGACTTGCTGGAGGGGTGCTTGCTCGGGGGTAGGCAAGTCGTGCTGGGAGGACGGTGTGAGGACGGGGATGCAAGTACGGCGAGATCGGGGACCTACCTCGTCTTCGTTGTTAAAGGACCGCATATCTCGTTCCCAGTCCTCCTCATCGCCGTCGTGGCCAGCGATCGCAGACAAGCTATTCATGGTTCGCGGGGTGGAGTTGCCGGCTTGCCTTGACGCTTGGGTGCGGAAGGCTGAGAGATGGGGTGAATGAGGGACAAGAGGGACAAGAACGGCGGGGGCAGACCTCTCTTGGAGTTGGTGGGGAGGGAGCTCTGTCTGTGGAGGGAAGTCTTCTCGCCGACGGCGCCAACACCGCCGACCCAGTCTTCATCGACGGGTTCATCGTCGTTCCAGGGTTGCTGGTCCTGGGACTCTTCTGAAATAGTGGCGCGTGCGCCTGCCCTTGCTGTGCGGGACGAGGCGGAGATGGTATGATGGCGACGTACGCCGGTGGAGGGGGGCGATACGGGCACGGGAGGGGGGGAGATGTTGTGGGACATGAAATACGGCGTATGTTTTATTTTTCCTGGAGAAAGAGCAGGGGACGGAATGCGGACAAGAGGTTCGCACCCTCGGCCGCCGCCACATGACACACGGAACACGCAAGGGGACTGATGGGAGCTCAAACATGCATAACAACAAGAGTATGAACGTAGGACAGGTATGCTAGCGGAGGTATACGGCACTATCAAAGGTGAGAGTGTCGCCTAGGTATCAGGCACCAGACCAGGGGTGGCGAACAAGACGACGGCGATAAACTCGGTGACGACGGCAAACGGGTACCAGAACGCCTCGTTGTTCTGCTTGGATGTCTTGTTCGCAGTCGCGGTGAAGAAGGCCTCGCGCACGAGGAGGAGGAGGGAGATGACCAAGAGGATGAAGATGCCGTAGCTGGCACCGATCTGTCCGGTCGAATCGCGATAGCCATCCTCTGCGAGGGGAGACGGTGAGAAGGGGAAGACGAGCGGAAGAAAAGACACACCTGAGAGCTCGACGCGGGCGAGGAAAAAGGTCTGCAGGAAGACGAGGACAGAGCAGGCGAGGAAGATGTATATGGCCGCCCTGCGGAGGGTGTTGCCGGCGTTGACGGTGTTTAGAGTGGTGCCCAAGCCACTCTCGACGGCGCCGGTGATGCCGATGGCGACGGCGGCCATCAAGGCGATGCGGAACAAGAAGTGGTGGCGGAGGAGGCGGGAGATGGGTCCATTTGGGGGATTCTTCGCGGCGGCGACGCTGGGCAGGGTGAGCGGGGGACGGTGTGGGGTGCGGGGAGGACGTACCGGGCGGCGACGAGCGTGTACGCCGAGTAGAGGAGGCCGAAGAAGCCGGTGTTGTAGAGGATTTCATAAGCAAGGAGCACGTGCAGGTTCTGGGCGTCGGACTGGACGCTGGCGAGCAGTGCGCGGAGGATGAACGCGGCGACGCGGACTGCAAGACGTGAGTGTGCGCGACGCGAACGGGGAAAGGGACGGACTTGCGCAGAAGAGGGTGATGATGATGTAGACGTACACGGGGCGTGCGATGGCCCTGGAGAGGAAGAAGGCGAAGAAGGGGAAGTAGAGGATGGCGAACACGACGGGGGCGGCGAGGGACTTGATGCCGAACAGGGAGGCGTAGTTGACAGCCATGGCCAGCAGCTGGGCAGGGGATGGGCCCGGGACTCGTCATATAAGCCCGTCCGAGGCGGTGCACTGTGGGTCGTGTGATGATGTCGCGTCCCATCCGCGCCGCCGAGTTCGCTGCAGCGCTCGGGCGGTGTCTGCCCGTCGTGGCCAGCCAGCGCATCGCCGTCGCCAACTCGGCCGGCCCGGACTCGACCTGTCTGCTCTTCCTCCTCCGCCGGCTGCTCCCTCCGCACGCCCTCCTCTCCGTCCATGTCGTGCACCGTCTTCAGCCCGCTTCCGATCACATGGCCCTCCTGGCCGCCGAAAACGCCCGCGTGCTCCGCGTCCCCCACCGCGTTGCACACATCCCCTGGGGCGTCCCTCCCTTCCCCCCCGTCCCCACAGCAGGTCCCGTGGAACGCACCGCACGCGATGCCCGCTACAACCTCCTCTTCTGCGCACTCTCGCGCGCTCGCATAGCCCTCCTCGCCCTTGGCCATCACGCCGACGATCAGCTCGAGACCGCCATCCTGCGTCTCGCACGCGGCTCTTCCCTCCTCGGCGCCGTCGGAATGCGTCCCTCTCGGAGATGGGGCATGGGCTCCGATTCCCCTCTCGCGGCATTTGGTCACCATGGCCTCGACGCCTTCATCCTGCGGCCCCTCCTGTCCTTCCCAAAGGTCGCTCCATTTCCTTCCTCGCCGTTTCTCTCACACCCACTCCGCCCCAGGAGAGGATCCTGGCCACGTGCCATGCCCATCACTTGCGATACATCAACGATCCCACAAACGTGCAGCCACACATCACTCCTCGCAACGCCATCCGTCACGGCCTTCATTGCGATCCCCCCTTTTCTCGCCCTGTCTCTTTACCTCCCACAGCCCCCGTTTCCCTCGACGAAATCAAAAACGCCGTCCTGTCGCTGCAAGCTATTGCCCCCGACGTCGTCGGCGAAAAAAAACGTCTCCATGTCGCTGTCACGAAACTCGCAGCCAGGGCAGAGCACGTCAATCGCAAAGGCACGCTTCTCACGCTCGATCCACCTCCCTCCTGACCTGCTTGTAACAGTGACGTCTCATCTCATCCAACACACCCTGCCCTCTCCCATCGGCACTCTCCTCCTTGCATCCGACCAACTCCTTGGCGTCACTGACCCCGACGTGCGTTCTGCACTCGTCTTGCGTGTCATCCGGCATGTTTCCTTTCATCCCTGGGGCTCCCTTCGTGCAGATGCAGACAGACGCCGGAGCAGCATACATCGCATCGTTCGCGCCCTGTGGGCCTCTGATCCGCAGGCCCCTCGAGCCACTAAATTCACAGCCGGTGGCGGCGTCCTCTGGACCCCTGCTATCTACCACCCGAACAAACCACTCAGGGTTGGAGATCAATCTGTCCTTTCGGCTATTCAGCCCGGCGACCGTTTCTGCTGGTTGGCCTCGCGAACGCCTCCTTTCTCCAAGAACCCACAACAGCAAGGCGCTGGCTCCCCGACCAAGCTGGTCGTCGACCTCACCGAACGTCTGGCAGACGCCATGATCTCTGACGCATCTACCAGTCCTTTCAAAGTCCTCTACGACTGTCGCTTCCTGCTTCGCGTTGATCCCTCCCGGATGCCAGCGCACGTAAGGTCGACCTTGAAGGAGGACAAGACGACAGCGATCAAAGTACTGCCATTTACCCAGTATTACTGGCCCAAAGTCGTTCTTCAGCGCGCACGTCATTCCGACCGTGTTCTGGCTGTGCCTCGGGAGAAGGGCACCGCGGATGCAACGGGAACCCCGCCATGGATCTCGATTCAATGGGTCCGCCCGTTGGATGCCACTTGAGCAACATTTCCCTGTGGTATATAGTAATCTCGATTCTGGCAGGCCACTGCCACGTCGGGCACCTTGTTTGTGCGGTGGCGCAGGTCCACCCGTAATACAACCGATGCAGTATCCCCCCGTGCTCGGACCGTTAATGACTCAGGCGTTGCTTATGGTGATCGGCACTAGCGTGTTAGTACTTGATTTAAACTCCACCGTTCTGGTCACTCGTCTAGAGCTCGGACGCTTTCGGCTTTCAGGAAACATGCACGCCCGCTCGGTACTTGGCAGATACTGACGTGCTTCCTAGAATGTCTACCTTGAGAATTATCAAATGGGTTACCATTTCATATTCATTTCGCTGATTCGCGCATCAGATACCAAGAACAAACGAGTGTATGTCCCGCGATCGGTCCCCCGAAATGACGTTCCCAAACGGTTCCCCTTATTCCAACGTTACTGGGATGCGTCCGGTGTGGACAAGCTAGTCGGGTGGCAAGTTCAAAAGTCAAACTTGATACTATGATTCTCCATCTATCAACGCGTGCGAGGACCTTCGTAAGCCACATCAGTGATCGGAAACACTACGCACGGTAATCTCTCCGCCCCGATACGAGCCCCGCTTCTTCTTGTTTTTCTCCTTGCGGAATCCAGCACCGCGGGTCACGATGAGGTCATGATGCGCACGTTTACCATAATCGTTGGTAGAAGCACCCTGTGTTGGTTATAAAATGCTCCGCCAACGGGTGACAACTTACGACCTACCCTTGCCTCGTAACCGTTGTCTAGCAGTAATCCGGGCGTCATGTCCTGGACTTTGACTCGCTGGAAGCGTTCCTGGCCCTTCGGAGCTGGCTTTGCTTTTTTATGCGAAGCGCTCGAATTCTCTTGCGACCTGGTAGACACAGCGGTCGTTACAGCAGCTCCACTTTCCGATGTTTTACGCTTTTTCGAGACATGTGCATTTTCTTTGTGTTGTGGTCTTGAATTCGATTCCTCTTGGGAATCTGAGCTCGAACCACTCGAACTCTTGTCCTCTTCGGTGGATTTCGTCGCATTTGGTGGAGCCTTCCCGTTTTCGCTTGCTTCCTCCTTGTCGCTTGAATCCGAGCTACTCGAAGAGTCAGAGGTGCTAGATGACGTCTCAGCATCGGAACTTTTCGAAGAACTGTCTGAGTCCGAGCCGTCTGAATCAGAACTGTCCGACACGGAACCCTTGTCCTTCATTTTGGTCAACTTCTTCTCTGCCAGTACCTCAACTTGTTTAACTTGTACCGCTCGCGAAATCTCTCCGGCTAACTTGTCGATCAATACCGAGAAAGGTGAGAGGATGACACAGCGAACCTGATGACAACGTCACACTCGTATCTCGTTCGACGCCTTTTTTTGGCAACTCCTTGGCGCTGAGCTCCTCGTCCAAATCATCACTGCTGGTATCATCATCCTCGCTTTCAGAACCTAAGATTAGTTAAGGCAAACGATAGCATCGATCAACGGCGGTACTTACCTGAGGTATCTTCTGAGCTGATTGAAGTTAGCACCCGATACATGCACGACCAGCCAGTCCGACCACCCACCTCGAATCAGACTCAGAATTCGAGTCATCCTCTTTATCGGACGACAAATCTAGCAGTAACCTTCAAACCAGCATCGACACGCGCGGGGTGTAAGAGAGCCCACCATCAGAAGATTCAGTATCCTCGGACGAGGCTAAATGCGGGGACTTAGTCGCGACGACAGAAAGGCCACGCATACATACAGCCTGCGTCTCCACTAACGCTCGTGTGATTGGCACGTCCATGTGAGCCAGAAGCACTGCGGCGATGACTCACGATTTGGTATTTTCTTTCGCCCTCCATTCCTTGATGATATCCTCAAGTGGTGGTCCTTTCTGTTCTATATCGTCGTGGAGTACGACAAAGGGTTTTGCAGCCTTCTTGACGGCCTCGGCGGCTTTGTTTTGAGATTGCTGCTTCAGAAAACGATAAACGAGAGCATACGTCGCTGCGGAACCGTCGTCAGTCGCGAGCGCGACTTGGGCACTGGCGAGTCACAGGCATACCAGCAGTGTGTCCTTCCATTGGTCCGACCCAAAGAACAGCTCGGCAGCAAGCGGGACACGTGAAGATCAGAACAAATAATAATAATACGCGACGCGAGCCGCGTCCGTTTTCTACATCACCACTGTCGCACCACGATGAGCTCTATCAAGGGACCCTCCACCAGTCAGTACGACGGGTCGTCCCTCCGCGTTGCCATCGTACACGCCAGATGGAACAAAATAGTCATCGACGCCCTCGTTGCCGGTGTCATCTTAAAGCTAAGGGAATCTGGTGTCAAGGACACCAATATCGTGGTGCAGTCCGTGCCAGGCAGCTACGAGCTCCCTCTCGCATGCTCCAGGTACGTCCTCTCCCGTCCCACCACCCGCATACGACGAACGTTTGGGTAGAATCATCGCGGGCTCCCAGAAACAAGCCAGCTCGTCTGCCACGGACTTACTCGGCTTCAATCCGGCTCCCAACGAACCTTCATCTACGCCCAACACACCGTTTGACGCCATCATCGCGATCGGCGTTCTCATCAAGGGCTCGACGATGCACTTCGAGTACATTTGTGACAGTGTGTCACATGGTCTAATGAGGGTTCAGCTCGATACGGGCGTTCCGGTCATTTTCGGCGTGTTGACGGCCCTCACTGACGATCAGGCGTTGGAGCGTGCGGGCATCGGCAGAGGGGAGAACAAGGGTCACAATCACGGGGAGGACTGGGGACTGGCAGCAGTGGAGATGTCGACTCAGTGCAGGAAATGGTCAGCTGGGACGTTCCTGTAAAGTGGATCCGTATGGTAATTGTTGTATGTTGTATGTACTACACACTCGCCGTCTTCTTACCTTGGACGACTCCTTCGTGTCTGCCCCGGTCGTAGTGATAACACGCAAGATGAAGAAAAAGGTACGCACAGCTGTTTCACGCATCGGAATGCCTGATGGTACTCCTTCGTGAAGGTCCTTTTGATGGGTGCATCTGGGAGCGGAAAAACGTCCATGCGATCCATGATCTTGTGAGCCAAACTCGTGCATAATCCACCAAGTTGGAAATCCTGGTTGACGGCCTCCGAATTAGCTCCAACAATCCAGCATCTCTAACGTCCCGGTTAGGCGCCACCATTGACGTCGAGCAGAACCACGTTCGATTCCTTGGCGATCTCATCCTCAACCTGTGGGACTGCGGTGGTCAGGACGCTTTCATGGACTCGTACCTTTACGCGCAGCGCTCCACGATATTCTCGCATGCTGGTGTCATGATCTACGTGTTCGACATCGAAAGCCGCGAAGTGGCGAAGGACCTAGAGTACTATCGTGACTGTCTCAGTGGCCTGTCGCATTTCAGCAAAGACGCAAGCGTATTCCTTCTCGTCCACAAAATGGATCTGGTCCGTGAGGGCGAACGATCTGCCATCTTTCAACGCAAGGCAGCAGAGTTGGAAAAGGCAAGCGGCGATTTCCCTGTCAAGGTGCTTGGGACGAGTATATACGACGAGACGTTGTACAAGGCATGCGGGGTCTGCCTCACTTTTCAACGAGCGGTGTCTCATGTGTTATACTGCAGGCTTGGTCGAGCATCGTCAATACGTTGATACCCAACGCTCGCAACCTCAACAAACACCTACGAATATTTGCAGAGGCCTGCAGCGCAACGGAGGTCATCCTTTTCGAACGCGCCACTTTTCTAGTCATCGCGACATCGTCATCTTCCGATGCGTCCGATTCCGTCGCGACCCACTCACTGGATCCAAAGCGCTATGAACGTACCTCGGAGTTGATCAAAGCCTTCAAGCAATCATGTTCGCGGTTACGCGAGGAATTCTACTCGCTCGAGATGGAGCTCGCAGAATTCACTGCGGTTCTGGATGAAATGACAAAGAATACCTACGTTTTGGTCGTGGTCCACAGCCCAGTCATTGGTAGGGAGCATTTCGAGACAATAGTCGAGTCTGCTAAATCACCTGCCTAGAAACTGCAGCGATCAAGATGAATATTCGAATGGCAAGGAAAAAATTCGAAGAGCTTCAAGGAGATACATTGATATCGTAGAATGAACAAGCGTGTGTTGTCATGGGCCCTTAAGTGCCATGGCTTGTGACGACGCCCTGATGACTCCAATATTTCGGCGCCGAGACGCAGGAAGCAGCCGAGGTGAGCCTACGATGCGGTTTTGATGGAGACGGCGAAATCCTAACGTCCAATAGGTCTGCAAGTGCTCTGCACAGTCCACTGTAGACCTTTCAATCGTCGTTCAAGAAACGAAAGTGGTTTACTGAGCTGATAACGATGTTTCCATTGGTATAACTGTATCTAGGATATCATGCATGCTGTTGTGTTCAAACTGTGACCTTGCTCCCACCATCCTCCAGTACATCTGGATTCACGTCTTGTGAATGTAAAGCTTTATGCGAAAGGTGTTGGACACCCGAGTACTGAACCAGTGTTCCCACCAAAACCTCGTCCTCCGCAGGTATCGCCGTGTATTCAATGACGGACACACCCGTGTTCAGACAGTGACCGATCTCAATTCCTTGGCGACAAGCTACTAGTCCGTTCGCTCGCAGTGCCGAAAGAAGGACCGCGATCCAGGCCCCATGAGAGATCACAAGGATGTTATGCGGCTCCTCCCTGGGAAGACCAGCCTCGAGCGTGGAGATCATGTAGTTGACGATCGATCTCGAGTACCACGCCAGACACCTCGCGATAAAACTGGGTCTCGTCTCCATCGACGGCGCTGGTTTGTTCGATGGTGCAATCTCCCCTTGCAGTTCGCCCATGTACTATCAAGCGACGCACGCGGTAATCAGTAAGTACGGGTGGGACACGGCCAGGGAGGAGGTTTGCTTACTCGTTCCCTCATCGACTCATCTAGCTCTAGAGCGATATCCGGGTGGTATTGGAGAATGCACTCTGCAGTCTGGAAACGGGATCGCACCGACTTGGAGGTCGACAAGCCATGGTACTCTCACCTTGGATGCCCTTTGTAGATCACTGCTGGTCGCTCTTGCGAGTGGGACATCTTTCAGCGCTTCGGCCAGCAACTTCGCTTGCTTCAGCCCGGTCTCATTGAGCGGAACGTCTGAATGGCCCTGTATCTTGCGCATTTTGTTCCATTCCGTCTCACCATGTCGCACGATGTACAAGCGAAACTGGGCTAGCATCGGAGTAGCGCCAGAACAAAAGAGGGGGATATAAAAACTCCGGTTCTGCAGTGTGTTGAAGTGTTTTATGATTCGCTGGAACGCTTGTGGTGGAGACAAGACAAGCTAAGTTGGTGTAATTGCACTTTATCCAGGGCCATTGTCTACTTCAGTCATCTCAGGTGATCAGTGTGTCAATCTCCAGGGAAATACTGCTGATCCTCCCGTCATCGAAATTAGATCGCGCCGTGCTCACAGCATCCCTCAGCTCCTCCACTTGTGTAGATTTCAGACTCAGTGCCATGCCTCCATCTCTGTTTTCATAGAGCTGATCGGGAGGGATCGATAACTATCACGCACGCGAGAGCTGAATACGCTTACGATGTTTCCGAGGGCTACAGAAGCTCGATAGACCACCTCAGGATCCTCTTTTTCCAATCTAAGCACCTGCGACGAGTCAGTGGGACGACTTGGTAAAAGATAAACTCAACCTTGAGGATAAGAGAGAGACACTGGTCACGCGTTGCTATACTAGCAGGTGTGTCCAAGTGAATGCACGAAAAGCTAAGAGGTATTCTTGAGTCGTGCCGTGGATTTCCGTGTGAAAAGGACAGACTTGAACAATATCGACGCCAGTGCTACTCGTTGTGATTTAGAGAGTAAATGGTACGGTGCTTGACTTAGCGCCTCAAAGATCTAGCAAAGCAGTCAGGCAAGATTGAAAGATACGGGCCTCCTCACTCTCTGAACCCACTGCCCATCGTTTATCGGGGCGCCTTCTCGAAAGTAATTAGCGACGGTGCGCAGTAGCAACAGGACATTTGTCTCCTGTGGCTTTAACATCGAGCCCTCGCGTGATACAACAGACGTCCAACCCGACGCGTTAAATAGGCAGCCGATGAATTTCCCGCGTTCGCTGGGGGTAGCTGGCGTGATTGGGCAGTATGCGGCCACCAGACGACTGAGATCCATCACTACAGTCGGTGTATCAATGAAGACTCACGCAAGCTAGCGGGGTGCCAGTACGCACCGGGAAACCTCTGAGCATCTGGCCAGCGATTTAGGATCGATGCGATCGCTTCAATATGTGGTCCGCCGAGTGCAATCAAAGTAGACGGCGCTTGTTTTGAAGTGGTTTTGGAGAGGAACGTGAACACTTCCTCGATCAATACTTGTTCCTCGGGGTACATCGCGCAAGTTGTGGTTGTCTGTGAATAAACGTAGGTAATGGTGCGTGGTGGTATTGTGAAGAAAACCGTCATTGAGGCTCACAGTTTCACTGCGGAGAATGTCATCGAATTGATGCAGCTTCGCCCGCATGGCTGGTATATTGGATTGTTTAAACGCAACGAGAGTTTTCTGTGAAGAAGTGGGAATTAGTGCATCAGGCAGACTCGGCGTGCCGCAAAAACAAACAAAAGGGAGAATCTTCGTCTGGAGGTATTGAATAGACGCCGCATGCGATGTACCGGAATGGCGAGATACACCAGTGTACAAGCCGGTGTAAGGGTCTACGTGGGCGGATGGCGGTGCAGTCGGGGATGATTGTCTTGTGGAGGGCTGATACCTCGATGCTCCTGTGTGGGTTGGAGTAGTGTACTTATAAAGGCTGCGCGTGAAGCGATATGTCAAGACTGACCTGTGAATGGATCCACGTCGCTGTTATTACTCCCTATATTCACCGCTGCAGTGTTCTTCTCGATGAACCTCGCAACTTCGTCAATATAACTCATGGAGATCTCGTTTTGCTGCAGAAAGCGTTGGGCAGCCATGTAAGGATTCTCTGGGACACATATAAGCAGAAACTCGCTTGGCCCATCACATGGCTAACTCACCAGAGATACTGTAAGGAAGTTTTAACGGAGGTGCGCCCTCTTGCATATCTACATCGAACACGTAGTCATATTCTTTGCCATCATATAGTTGTTTACGGCCAGATCCGACGGCATCTACAACTTCACCGATTTTTTGCCAACTAGAAGATGTGGAATCCCACTTTTGGGAGTAGAGTTAGACCTGCTGACGTTGATCAATAGAATAGGATTTACCTGGTACGCTTCTACAGTATCTCCGACTCGGATCATCCTCGCTTCTCCGGCCTTTTTCCCTAGTTTCGTTCTTCAATACGCCAAGCGAGGTACTATGGGACTGACTACCTGGAGAAACCAAGACTTCCGGGCCCGGCAAGTCGGCTTTCCTTACGTCACCAACTTGTTGGGATGGGAGCACTTGGTTGGACACCTGGTCCTCAAATATTTTCTGGTTAGCTCCATTCGCCCAGCGATCTTCTGAGCTGCTGAATACTCGAACAATACCATCACTACACCCGCTAACGATATCACCATTTGGCATGGTGGACACAGACCACACAGAAATGGCGGGATGTATTATGACCTGGGCACACTCCCCATCTGTCACCACGGTGTCAACCTGCAAAGCCTGGGAAATGACAGGGGAATTGCACCATACCGCGCCATATCCGCAGTGAGCGGTCCTCTCCAGCAGAAACAATGTCGCCATTGGGTAAAACTGATAAGCTGTATACGAAGGAACTATGCCCTGACAACGTATAAACCAAATCACCACCTACTGTCCATACTCGAATTTCGCTGAAATATCACATGTCAAAAATACATCCCGAGGAAGATATACACTCATCCCACCTATCGTTCGAACAGGATGCAAAACCAAGTCCAGGTATTAATGCCAGACCACGCACAGCATCACGGTGACCTTCGTAAATCCGTATCACTTTGTTCTGCATCCAAAGCCTGATGGTCTTATCTGCAGATGCTAGAGAAGAATTTCAGACGATTCAGCAATAAATTAGAGTCTAACAAACCTGTCAACGAATGCGAATCCTCCAAAGCGAGTACTGCCCAGACAGACTGTTGGTGACCTTTGAGATCATATTGAAGTGTAGAGTCTTTCCAGACTTTAGCAGTCCTGTCCCCACATTGAACTAGTTCCGATTTATAAGATGGAAGGGAGCGAACCTGTCCCATGAGCCGGAGATGATGATACCATCTGGGCCGACATGGAGGGCACAGACATTATCCGTGTGTCCGACTAAAGAATATTTGGGGTCTTCTTTGTTGGACGAGTCAAGCACGAAGATGTTAACAACCATGTCTTGCCCTCCAACGACAGCATATCCTGACAGAAGTGTTTCCATCATGATGCCGTCTATTCCAGACAGGGATAGAGTAAACTCTGACCTTGCGGTGCGTCCGCGGTTGGGGGAAGGTACCCCACCGCGTTGACGAACTTGGAACCTGATCGGAGGGTAGAAACGGGGGAAAACGACGAAGGTGAATTCCTCAGCCAAGATATCGCAGTTGAATCGCGAGAAACGGATAGAATTAGGTTATTCGCTGGTGATACCACCCCACGAACCTGACGTTCCGCATCAGGCATTATGGAGACTACAGAACCGCGCATGATAAACGATCACATACATCGGCAGAGTGGCCCAGTAACGTCGCTGAAAGTTTGTAAGGCATAGGTGAAAGAGATAGCGAATCGTTACTAGTACGCAAGGACATGACAAGCATTACGTAATTAATTTGTGTCTGAAAAGGCAATCCACGTGATCGTAAAACGGCTGGGGTGCCAGTAAAGACGGTTCCCAGCGAGAGTGCAGTACTGTAAATTGGTTGCAGTGAGTACGTAGTAATAGATTCAACTATTAGGTTGGCATGTATGCTATCGCAATAAACCTTAAGAGAGAATATATCTCCCACCTAACAACTCATGTACTCAGCGCTCAGGGAGCGATGAGCGGGAAACAACTTAGAAGTATCTGAAAACCCAAAGTACCCAACTCTTGCACCAGGACGGAGCCAGTTGAAAGACAGCGCTTGATGTGTCCGCGCTTCAAACCTTCGCCACTTGGGGGAGCGAAGGAGTAGTGCAGAATACTCATATGTTCTTTGAACACCAAAGCCGTTTCACTTAAACGGTATGAGAGTACGCTAGAATGTAACAAGCGTTTTACACATTGATGTGCGATGTATATACAGTCACTTGCAAGTCAGTATAATATAATGACAATGAGATGTACACCACCCTAACGATCCTACAGCTATAATCAAAGCAGTAGGGAGATACGGAGGCGTATCCTATGCCGTGCACCATTACTTCATCTCCTGCGAGGGCCTCCCGATGCAGATGGTCGAGCGTAGGGAATCGATCGCGACCAGTTGCCAAAACGTGAGGGGCTATGAGTGGAAAGAGAAGGAAAAGGCAGCAATATAGAGGCTCTAAAACGGTTTAGGGCCGGCACTTGCGACGAATATTCAATTGTTCAGCTGCCATAAGCGTACAGGATAGGAAGACACAGCAATATGGACATTTAGTCGCAGAGGTCCACCGCCGTTCCAATGGATACTTTAAACCTTTTCATAGTCTTGTTGGGATCACCCTCGGCTTTGCGTTTCAATTTATCTGCTGGTTGATGAATAAGGGCAAGTGTAGTGTTTTGAGTTTGTTCTTGGGTTTGCGAGTCGAGTGGGAGCGTTTCGCCAGATCCTTCGCCTTTTTGTTCTGAACTGGTGTGGGGCTTCCTCTGGGTATGGCTCCTTGAGAGGTTCAAGTCAACTGGATTCGCAGGCAACTTCCAAAAGACTCTTACACGTTTCCATCCACGAGACCGGCTACAACAATCTTAAAGATCGAGGAGAGCTCACGCTAATGAATAGTGTAAAGGGAGATACAGACCCAGTTTGTAAGACAAAGAAGACGACTCTCGACCTGGGGATCCGCGCAAAAGTACTCGAGGTACGCCCGGCTCCTCTTGGACGAAGGCAGGAATACGTATTTCGTTTTTTGCAATTCTTTTTGCGCTTTCTTCCCCTTACTTTTTGTTGATTTCTTGCCTTTCCTTGTGTCAGCTCTTACGAAGCCGAGACTCTCGGATATCGCATTCTCTGTGGCGATAAATCCTATAGGGAGAGTCAGGCACTCGGTTACAACAGAAAACGTGTGGTCAACCCTCTTCCTCTAGTCTTATAAGTAACTGGTTAACCAGAGAAGCGGCACAACCTGAGGGCAACAGTGAGTAGCTAATGTCAGTGAAAAGGCTTACGAACCGATTTGTTCTCTGAATTGCAGGGCAGTACTAGGCCTGTGAATTTCGAATATCTTGATTGCGCGCCTAATACCTCTCGCGATTAATGACAGGTCATCACAAAGACAGATTCAAGGAACCTGAATAACGCAAGATCCTTGAACCGACTGATCATATCAGCATGCGTTTTCTCCGCGATGATGTCCCATTCAGGGGACCGCCTCAGGCGACAGTCAAAGCATATAAATTGTAATGGAAGACGCTTGTCTTGTGTGCCGTGATACCTGTGAATTCTTCAGTCAAGGGTTCCACCTGTTTTATGACCAAAACCCACCCCATGCACCTGCAAAGATTGGTTTATGAGTTAGAACTACGTGCCCACAAACGATAACAGAACTTCTGACCAAACATGCCGCCATTTGTCGCATCCTCCCTCACAGAGAATTGAGGAATCGTTAACCTTGGTAAAATATATTAGCCGAGCGGTTCAGGTTTTGCGAACGATGTCGAACGACCATTGTACCACAATCACAGTCAACATGGCCATCATCTTCCGTCGCATCTACTACTCTCGCCGTCTTTGCGGTCCTCACTGTGATATTAGAATCATTTTGCTCCATGGCGATCCGACCATCTACGTCTAGAATCATTTGGGACCCGCGAGAGTAGCGAGGCTGAGAAATGGCGTATGACATACTCAAATTTGGTTCAATCTGATTCCTCTCGCCATCCCACAGCCTTTTCCGAAGAACAAAGGTGTCAACCTGCTGGGTCGAGACGAAAGAAAAGGATTCTTGGGTATCTGATGCAGGTAACGAGGAGTTGTGTTGCAAACTCGCCAATGGTGGCGGCAGCATGTCAATCTCTTGAGTCGCCGGAATCACCTGTGTCTCCTCTATATCTGAGGAGGCCACCTGTCTGGATTTAGCGTTGCGGAAGGAGGACTTAGCAAGAGCTCACGAGATATCTAACATGCGTTGGTGTGGGGTCTCGATGACCCTCGTATTTGACTACATTGTTGGATTTTACCTGATCTTCATGCATGGGAATAGACACGATATTCCCTTCGTCTCCTCGGACACCAATAGGTACCATGGCGTCGCTAGTGCTGCACCTAGCTAAAACAATGCCTTCATCAGAGATGTCTTCGCCCACAGCATCCTCATCGGGGTCTGGGTCTGCATCCCATACGACATTTCTGCTCAGTGCATCCTTCTTCTGGAGCTCTACATCCTCGACTCGAAGCTGAGCTTCTTCAACCGGAGTCAGCTTTGGAGGGCAGCGGGTAGTGAGACCCGCAAACGTTGCATTGTTGTCTTCGGTAGAGGAAGGAAGAAAGGACGAGACAGACACGACCTTCATGTTCACGCTAGTAGTGCTGTCAAAGCAATCTTCCGCAATGTGTATAGGGTTGGAGACGTACCCATGCCAGCCAGTTTCCAGACTGCCGATTCTTGTACTTTCGGGTACTTCAGCCGTTCGATGAGTCGTGAAGAACCATCTATTCGAGTCAACGTCACCAGCTTGGAAATATGGTGGTTGATAATCATCGGGGGTATTGTTGTTGAAGAATAGTTTGAAGTTACCGTACCGACATTCTAGGACCGTCACTCCGAAACCACGAGATGCTTTCGGAAAACTCACTTGGCAACGTCTCCATCTGCGAAATAGTGGTAATTAGCGTCTTAATCATCAACTATAAAGTCATGCAATGAATCTGGGCTCGAAAGGGAGGATAATACAAAATATACTTTGAGGCTACGCTTCACGTCGCCCAGTGTAGGCAAGGTTCCTTGCTTGAGCGCATCGACGACTGGATCTCCACCCACGCGATGGAGTGACATTTTTGACAACTGGTCTCCTAGAGACATGATGGGTACAACAGTGTCCGTACCTGCCACTTTATAGTACTTTACCCTGGTTAGACTGGAATGGAGAAAATCAAATTCACATACCTGGAAATTGAAGGTGTAAGCCTCCACAACGCTGCGAGATATTGGTAAGCTGTGTAATAACAGAACTTGGGCGATAATACTTGTTAGGGTCCTTGCTATCCTATTGGGCGACTTCGAGCAATAGGGTATCAAAGGACATGAACGACTAACCAGATATATGGCAAAAATAAAGCGGCGAAGGTACTGCTTCTCTATAGCCTCGAATATGCCCTTTTCCTAGATAAAATATATGCGATGAAAATGTATCATACAGTAACCTATATGCGCACCAAATAGTCCAAGATCCTGTCACCTTCGTTGGTAAAACCCCGCTTTAAACTCATAATGGTCACACCGCTGACGGTTGGCCTGGTCTGACTATCGAACGATGTAGCCGAGGAGGTTAGCGGAAGTTGAGCAGACAAATGATCTAGAGAATTGCTGTGGGCAGCTGGTTTCCCGTTCACGGCGATGCTTACACTCCGAGAAGTTCTCGTAAGGTAATAAGCCCCTGAAAATATCTTAGTTGGCAATTAAAGAAATGGCTACTAGTAGACACCTCAGGTATGCAATACACCCCACTCCAGCTTTTAGAAGGGTCTCGACGCATAGTAGGCTGGTACCGCTGTTGAGCGTCTGAAAAGACATCAGCCGTACCGGAATGGGCATCTTCTGAATCGAAAACTTCACCTGAGCCTCACTATTAGCCATAGTGGCTTGTGCCTGCATCACGAGAGTCCAATGTTGGAACGCAACAATCGGAAATGGACGATGATGACGGACAAGGAGTACGTAATCAGTTTGAGACGCGCTCGCGTTTTAAGCAGCACCCAATCACGTGGACGAGTAATCAGCAATCAATATAGCTTGCACGTGCCAATACCAGCAACGAGAATATAACGGGTTGATTCTTGAAGCTTGAAGTTCAGATGTGCAGACTGAAGAGCGCAGTGCTCCGCAAGCGAGCTTCGTTAAGACATTGAAGCTGTATGAATTGCTTCACAAGTCCTCAATAGCTTCATGCAAGACGTCATTATCCCGTCCCTACCAATGCGGCTATTCGAGTCTCAAAACCATCACTACGGATGGGCATTTCCGGTGTATAGAATGGATTCTTCATGACTGCATCCGCATAAGCCTCATAAACCTTCTGCAAGACACCCTCCGCGTTGGCGTCCGACAGGGACGTTAACAGCACGAATTTGGTGCCTTGCCCGCAAGGTCAGTCATGCGCTCCTACAGGCAATGAACACGGAATACGCACCCGTGGCTGTCAAGAAAATTGTTATTTTGAACAACTCTCCTTCAATTGCATGTGCCCCGGAACTGAACCCTGTGGGCGAAAGTCGGCTAGTGATAGCGTGAATACCGTGTAGGGTTCCGGCGAGTACGAGGTATTCATTGGAAGTCAGCTGCGCGAGGCCATCTAAGAAAACATTAAAGAATCCCAATGAGACGCTGATTGGATGTAAACCTGCGGAGTTGCGCTGATAGACAAGTCCACCAGCCTTGTTGATAACCTGCAACATTCATTCAGATCGCGTGTGTCGTTCACCCATTCTAGTCTTACCCAGAGTCCGAAGATAGTCATCACAGTAATATTCAGAGTCAACGAGAGGACATCGATCCGGTCTTGGTCATGTGGCAGAATTTGTGCCTGGCTTGCATGGAACCAAAGTATTCATGTTCACACGGCATTTGTTTCATACCCCTGGTGTTCTCTTTACCTGGGCATGAGATTCAGCCCTTTTCGAGTTGTTGGATCCAGCGTCTTCGTTCTCCTGTCATGGGTTACTCGGTCTAGCCAGCTCTCGAGACTTGGCCAGAGGGACTTGCCGTCACTGTCTACCGAACAAATCGTAGCATTGGCGAATTCTGTAGATCCAGTTAAGAACATCGACACACGGAATCCGGACTCTCACTTGTCAAGGTTGCTCATCCCACGTCCTGGTGCGCTGCATTTTTTGATCCCCGATACATGTCTTTCATGCGCTGGTTGGTAGTCGGAAGCGAGAACAGTACTTTTGTTCGCGGGAACATCACCAGTTTTCTGAAAGCTTTGAATTGGCACGTGGAGGAAGATGGATTTATAGGCAACACGCCATATGGTGAACAACTCTTTACCAACGTCGTTGCTACAAAGGACCCGACCGCCTCGAGGAGGGTCATTGTTTCTGCTCATTATGACAGTAAATTCTTCCTTACATATCCGGAGAATCAGGTGCACCCCGCAGAGCTCGTGTTTTCTCTATGTCGTTGACGGCTCCTAGTTCGTAGGGGCCACAGATTCGGCGGCTTCGTGTGCAATGATGCTTAACCTTGCAGAGGCTCTGAATCCGCTACTGGACGACCGGGAGCAGCGGTTCCTAGATGGGCGAGAGAGCGATGAAGATTTGGCCGACACTACGCTACAGCTAGTATTCTTTGATGGTGAAGAAGCCTTCAAGGAGTGGACAGATGCAGATTCGGTTTATGGTGCAAAGTAAGCTAGCCTCACAGCATTCGCGCTGTCTTGCATTGCTAAAGCATTGGACGTAGACATTTATCCGAGAAATGGTCAACAACATATGTGGCTCCTCACGCGAAACGGCGATTAATCAGTCACTCAATGACGGAACTAGCTGGCATTGAACATCTTATTCTCCTAGACCTCCTGGGAGCCCCGAATCCGCTCATCCGTTCGTATTTCGCAGAGACCGCATGGCTGTTCGATTCACTAGTTTCCGCCGAGCGGCGGTTAAATGAATCCGGAGTACTTGCAGGCTTGGGAAGCGCCGCAGATTTTCAAAGCTTCTTCCTACCTCGTGACGGCGGCGAGTTCACTTATGGGTATATAGCCGACGATCACGTACCGTTCCTCCAAAAGGGTGTGAACATTCTCCATCTGATCCCGTATCCATTTCCCAGTGTTTGGCATACCTTGCGAGTAAGTCACGAATCACATGGACGTCACGAAACACTAGTCGTTCTTGTAGGATGACGCAACTGCTCTTGATATATCGACCATGAGACGCTGGAACCTCATCTTGAGGCTATTCATGTCGGAATATTTGGGCCTGCAACCAAAATTGAATCGGATACAACCGAAGCACGAGGGTATAAAACGCTCTGAATTTGAACTTGTGGGTATAACCTCGCAATAAGGTGTTCTGGAGTTCAACTTGTGTTTGCTCAGTAGGTTTATTCATAGTTCATGGGGCACCTGACGTTCGGCCAACCCTAAAGTTCAAGACCAATTCATGTAGTCAAGTATACACACGAGGGTAGCATTAGGGACAAGGCAAGCCAGCATTCGTAATTTACGGGGCAGTTCAACAACGAGTGCAGTTGGGGAGACAAGATAACCATGTTTATCTTTCGTGCACCGTCATGTAGCCATTATCAGGGCCTTGTAGTGCTTCATCAACTCAGAAGCGTCCACGGTGAGCTACCATAATCAATGTGCTTTACGATAGACCACGTAGGGCAACAAAACATACCTGCTGTTTCTCTCGACTCTCGTCTAGACGGCGTTTTGCTCCATTCATTATATCTTTGCGCGACTTCTGCATTTGGGCTGATTGAGCCTGGGCTGATCGACCAGTAAGGATCATATATGCGGTCATTGTTCGTATGTTTGAACAAGAGGACTTACTTGCTTCCTCTCCCACTTGAATTACTTGCTTGCGCCAAGCAGCAAGCTCGTTCAGAAGGGCAGAGTAAGTTGAAAGGAGGCTATCGAACTTCTTCTGTGATGTTCCGTCAAAAATAACCCATGGGGGTGACATTGGATAACGACCTCGATCATGTTTGGGTGTCCCCGTACGATCTGAAACCCGGCATGTTTGCGAAGATGCACCTCTTCGAGCTGACACAGTAAGCCGAGCATCTTGTCACTTCAACGTTTTATATCATGTATCCTCTCCTCATGCCCTTGTGTAAGACAGCAACTTACGCGTATGCATTCGTTTCCTTTGCAGTACTTTCTATATCATCCCGCGTCGTAGTGAATGCAGAGGCGACCCGAACTTCAAACGTTTGCTCCAGTTTCGACTTGTCTTCTAGGGTTCAATCTCTGGATTATTTATCTTGACCGAAATCGCACCTTTAGCATCAACTCTGTACATGTGCCATGATGGGGTCAGGGGGTGTCATCAAGGAGAGGATTCGTAGCATCTACCGGAGTGAGGTCGAGTCATGGTTTCCTGTCAAGTTTGGTGCGTTCAGCGATCAACAACCCGATGGGCACCAGCTGGCCTTACTTCTGCGATCTATTTGCCATGGTACAATGAGAGAATTTAGTTCGCATGTATTGTGATCGAACGGGCTAAGGCTTTACCGAAAGCCATGATAAGATTTCAAAGCTTGTCAGGACGATGTGCCACAGCGGCGAGCCAAGATGCGTGGTTTTGTACTAAGTAGCATATACTGTCGTCCAGTCAAACGTCACGTACAGAATTCGGCAAAGGCGGCAAGCTCTCGAGCTTCTCCAAGCATTCCAACACCACGCCAAGTCCAAGCAGACCGAAGCTCTCAGACCCAAAGTTTTCCCCAGGGGTCAGAGGGGCCTTATCGAGGCTAAACAACCAAACGTCCCACGCGACAGCGAGTCTTTCCTTCAGCTCGTTCTCCGAGAGCCTCTCTAGCCTCCCAACGAGCTGTCCCTTGGTCTCCTGGACGAGAAATCCTACGTTTTCCCTCATCGCATGCAACCTGCTACTTCGGTATCGCTTCTGAGTACACTTGCCCAAAATAGTCCCTATCACAAGCTCTTCCTCACTGAGCCGGGAGCCAGCTACTTGCGATAGAGAGTAAGTGCTCGCCATATACGTCAGCTCTTCGCGGTACGTCATATATAAGGAGTCTATCCATGTCCTCCGTGTATGATCAGGTGGCCCTGGAAGGTGACGACGGACAAAAGGCCACAGCACCTTCGAAATCGGTTGTACTTCCGTTTTCTCTTGATGATGAGGCAGGGTCTCCGATGGGTCCTCCAGATCAAAGCTGCGGAAGAGGTGACCAAGAGCACGATCAGACCGGTAGTAATCCGAAGATTGAGGGGAGTCTTGCTCCGCCATGTCCCAGTCAGGCTTGAACTTGATTAGCGATCTTGGCATGTGTGTAATATCGACTTTGTTTCCGTTCTTCGGATAGTCCACGGCCTGACTGTGCATCTCGGCCAACTTCAAGCAATCCGGATCAAGTGTTCCGAGCTGTACGAATTTCGAGTCGGCTTAGCAGGAAACGTAGAACAATGCATACTTTGGATTGGTCTGTTCAACGTCGTGGTAACGTAAGGCGGCACTCTCCGCATCCCATGGGGCCAACTCACCTGCAATCGTAATGTGCTTCTTGGAGACCAGCCCCTGTGATTCAAGTTCATGAACACCCGGGCAAGTTTTGAAAAGAGAAAGCGATGTCTCATACCACAACATCTGAGTTGATGTATTCGACGATAAAGTCACAAACATCATCAATCGCGCTAGGCCTGTCCAATTTGAAGGGCTCTACCGATGGATATGAAGCGGGGTCGTGATGTTCTGGAACCAGGAGATCGCCGTACTGAATCACTTCATACATATCGCTAAAATAGAATTATGATGTTGTGTCCGAGGAAGAGCCTGCATTCATACCCGTCGAGATCGCCCCCTCCCAACCCATTGGGTAGTGACCAGCTTCCTTTGGCGAGATGATTGTACGAAGTTCGAAGCGTCAGCTGGGCTCACACTTACCGGTCGTCGGGAATACAACGACATTCCTAAGATGACCAAACAAACATACAAGATCTTCAGGGGGAGACCCAATTGCATATACCCGCTGTACTATTTATTCATCAATAATCTTGTCGTACAGCAGAAAGCATATCCTACCGTCCCCAGGGTGAATGACAGGACTTCGCGATATGAGACACATTCCTTGCAGATAATGAGGCTTCTCATCTTCAGGGTATTGTACACACGCTTTGAACAGATGAAGCTATTGATTTCAGTAATTGAGCCGAACGTACCGAAGATCTTCCCTTGGGGCAGGCAATACAAATTCTTCAAACCTTTCTTCGCATACGCAGGGCCCTCGTCTGCAACCCCAACAAGCATGTAGCTGTTCGGAATCGGTATACGTGCCTCGTGCTTCACTTCGCGTAGTACGTGATTGATTGCGCATAAACGGAGTCGTGCAAGGAATGGCGTATCTAACGATTGTTGTAAATGATTTGGCTTCAGCTCTAACCCCAACGCGTTGAGTCTCCTAAGGATCGTGGCGAGGCGGTAACCGTAACACAGCTGACGTGATTCGAGCAATTTCGCATAGAGAGCTGCAGAATCATGGGCCATGCGTGTACTAGCAACAGCATCTGCCTGGAGCTTCATGAAAACTTCCTTTGGCGCACCACGGTCTTCAAGTACCATAACCAATGGCCTATCGACGATGAGAAAGTCTGTCGCTACGAAGATGAAGACTCAGAGCAAACCTATTTAAGTGAGGTGTGTTAGGTTTGCCAACGGCGCGGGCAATCTCTATCGTTCCATATTCTTCGCCGGGTACATCGAACTTATTCATTGAGGGCCGAACGCACATTTGAATCCCTTCTAATCTGAGGTCGACAGAAACGACACCTTTGCATCCTAAGAACCGAATCTGATACTGGGCAAGTACCAAGTAAGGGTCGCCGAGAATACAAAATATAAGACTTACGGCGGAGGGCACGATAGAATGAGCTAAAAGAGAAGGGTTGTCCTCACATAAGGCCTCAAAGATCAGCGTTGCCAGCCCAGGTGATATCGTTCCAACGCCATCAGTGAAGTTAACGCCATTCTCTTCGATGTCGGGTATCTCAGACCACTGGTCCCTTCCGATGCGGACTGATGGGTCTGTTCCCGAGAAAGCTTGCTGGGAAATGGTCAATGAACGACATTTAGGACACGAAAATTTGACTAACCGCCATCCGCGCACCATACTTGGATGGACTCGTGATAACCCCACTGAAGTCTCCAAGGGAACCACGGATATTTTGAGCGGTTATCACCCCCTTTTCAGGGTGATGAAACGTGCATACGTACCAAACAGCATGTTCCCTGAGAGCTGATGACGAATACCCCAAGAACTCGAAATGCCTTCCAGCAAGATCAAATCCCCCTTTCAGCAGTGTACCCACGCGTTCTTGTAGGTAAGATGCACCGTCGACGTCTCGATCCCA
Organism: Nevesoporus exiguus; assembly: GCA_038089155.1. Taxonomy (NCBI): domain Eukaryota; kingdom Fungi; phylum Basidiomycota; class Agaricomycetes; order Boletales; family Boletaceae; genus Nevesoporus; species Nevesoporus exiguus. Next base: position 306,507 of record JBBPKI010000001.1, read on the forward strand.
CCTGTATTGAAGGCGGTCTTCGTCGCGAAAATCGACACGAAGGAAGTGATCCTCATAACCATCATATTCACGTATGACTCTGTTGGATTGAGTCACAGTTGGCCCTTCCAAAATCAGTCGGGTTGGCGTAAATGTGACATGGTGGCAAAAAAAGCGACCTCTTGGAGGAGACGTTCGTGGACGCCGAGATCTTTTCTTTAGGACGTTCTCGAAGCATTCAGATACACGCTGCCCCAGGGGCCGTCTAGCAGCGATTTCCACGAAGTGCCGCATAATATCACCCGCCGAATCACCGGAACGGCGAATCAGCCCTTCAATGCGTGGCCGAAGCTCCATTACTTCCATCGAGTTTGCAACGCCGTTGTGCAGAAGTGCTTCAATCTGAAATGCAACCCGCCAATTTGAAGTTATAAGAGGGGACCGTAACCAGATTGCGACTTCATTGAGTTTCTTGTGGCAAAAAAAGCTTTGGCGACCATTAGCCTCTATAACCACCCCCTGTTTTGGCGGGTGCAGAGATGAAATGCGACAGTAATGATCGAATCGCTTTAGGACATCTCCAAAGTCGTTGTCACCAGTATCGTATAATATGATGCGTAGTTGATGTGCATAGGGAGCGACGACCGCGTGACCCGCATTCAAAGAGCCTACGCGATGGCGATACTTGTCTTCCTTGGCATTTGAAAGGGGCCGGAATATTTCTTCTTTTTGAAACACAGGAGGGATAAATAAGTCAAAACAAACGTCTGTCCACACTCGTAAGGAGTTGCTTGATCAGAAAACTTGAAGCACCCACAAGGGTTTCCGAAGTCGTATCCCATCGCCATTTTGTTGATACTTGCAAATCGAATAATGACGTTATAGAATGTTTGCTCCTGTGTTTGATCACCAATCTATTACAGCTTAGAGGGCTACTCAGCATTTAGCTACATAGCCTTACCTGGACTCGAAGGCATTTATGTTCATATTCGAAGAAAAGCCACCCTATACTCCGTTGGCGAAGGTCTTGATCCCATTCAATCGAGAATGAGCGAGGGTCTCGTGGGTGTGCACCATTCGGATGATAGAAGGTACCTAGAAGTGGAACGCGGGTTCATCTCTACGATCCACTCTGCTGCAACAAATACAGACCGATCTGAACATGCTTGACTAGAAAGGGATCGCGGAGGGCACCGATTTTCTGTGAGCGCTCTTTTGCGATATCCGGATTGATGAAGGGGCCTTTTTCGAGCTCAAGGAGTAGCCCCATTTGAATCGTGCTTAGGTTGGGAAAGAATTTGAGCCTCTTGCCCTTCACCATTACGCTGATCTGACCCTTCTCATTGAAGCGCTTAAACTTTTTCCCTAGCGATTTCGTCAACGTGAATGTTCCAGTGCCATCATTTTGTACTCCTCCCGCTTGGCTCTTGTTCAGTTGAATCTTGAAATTAGGTAGCCGTTCCTCTGGATTGGTAACAAATAGCCCGGGGCAGACATGGAGGACCTGGGCTGCAATCTCTTTGGTTAGCTCCCATTCATCGGTCTTGAAATCGATGTTCCTGATATCGAATTCCATGACTACAGAATAGAACGAAGAGCGTGAGGTGAAATGTAGGCGACTGCTGTTCCACAATCAAGCTGTTGCTCTGATTCAGCATCATGAAGCGGGGATGCCCGAGTGTGGATTCCCACGTGGGTCCTTCAAGTCAACTAGTAATCGAGCAGGGCAAATCAACGATATATTGATTAGCGCGCTGAACTAAGGGAACCAAAGTAGGTGTTACAAGGCTCTCCGAGAACAGTAGCAGTAGCCGTTTGGGTGCCAGAGTAAGAATGCAAGTTCCTCATAAATGCCGGATCGCGCAAGAGTTGGTGAGTAGAATAATTGTGTAACATCACTTGTAAGGGATGCCTGCATAGAGAAAGGATCAGAATCGATACCCGCATAGGTTATATGCAATCAAACCGTTTTGAAGCTGTGTAATTTGTCAATGAAAGATTAATACATAAATCTGACAAGAGGACCCACTCGCTGAAATTCGTCATACGCGGTACTCCTGATATTTTCATGTGCGTTCCGTATGACACCCATCATCCAGTCCGCAGCTTGGCGCTCGTTTAATCCGAGTACAAACCGATCCTTTAACCGTTTGATAGTTGCTTCACCCTTGAAAGACGGTAGACCAGTTCCCAACATGAGCTGCACTGCGCTGACCAGTTGATCTGCGTGCGGTCGTAGAGCAAGGAAGGCCTTGACAGTCAGTTGCTGGAAGAGTTCGTATCCTTGAGAATGTCGGCCACCCATTAGGATAACCATTTCATGATTGAGTTTGAAGGAACTTGGTTCAAATTTGACACCCTGTAGCACGAGAATGAGCCAGAGTGATTCTATTCGAGAAGTACTTACTCCAGGCCGTAAATATCGCAAACGGGGCTGTGTCAGTAATTATGGCAAAATTGAAGAGGATATACTCATCTATGTCGAACAGGAAACCAAAGTCTTAATGCAAAGTATATTGAGTCGCATGTGCTGTCATCTCGAGTGACACTCACCTATATGTACAATGTGTCCTTCGGCATCAATCATGATGTTGCCGTTGTGTCGGTCCTTGATCTGCAAAATATAGCACGTCACAGAGTACGCTGCCATGGACTGAATGAAGTTAAGGCGAGCTCTCTGAAAAGCGACGGTTTCCTCCCCTCCATATCTTGAAACGAAAAAATCGAGGAGGTCGTTGACTTTGGCGCGACCCATTTCATCTCGCGAGGTGGCATTCGGCACTACGTCGATCACACCGCACTGGTGTGGTCCAATCAACATGTAAAATAAACTCGAGCAAAATAAACCTTACCCCGGGAGCGGTAGCTGTGACTCTGTAGGGGTAGAGGTACAAGGTCAAACCAACGCTGATGAAGATGTTCTTAAACATTGCAATAGTCTGAAGCGCAAGGACATCCTGGCGGCAGTCATCGCCTACTTTGAAAATAGCTTGCTGCCAGACGTCGAATTCCTCACGCTTCTCAACACCAGAAGCGTCCAGCAAGGCCTCTGGGTCTGTTTCTATTACGGTGCGCTCCTTCCTCACTTTGAATGTTGCCATAAAAGGAGCCTGTGGAGTCGGTGAGTTTCACTTATATCCCACTTCGAGGGTCAAATCAACCTTTGCGTGGCTTTGTAACGGGCGGCCAGATAGTTTGTCGATGTCGATAACCTTCCCATCTGGGTTACTTGGAAGGTAAACACCAATGTCAACATTAATTTTGGCCATCTCCTCATCAATCTTTGCCTTGGAAATGGGTTGATTGTGTTAAGCAAGCAAAAGAAATAAGAAAAGAGATCTACCTTCTTTTCGGGTTTAGGTCTCTTTATATACGGCCTCAACTTTCCCGATATTGACGTAACTTCGTGGAAGAATCTGAATTCTCGGTCATAAAATGACCTCGCTTCCCCTGACAGCGACTCGACCACCAGGTGAGTCATCTTGTCAAGAACAGGTTTCATAGGGTCCTCCTAGAAAAGTTGACTTCCTTCAAGGATTGGCCACGACTACTATGTTAGACATACAATTTCCGCTGCGTCATCTTTGTAGCAATTAGCTCTCATATTCCAAATAATTTGGTGACAGAATAGCTGCGATATCATCGCGGTTTCGAGAATGAATCTGGCGATATAGCCTGCATGCATGTTTTTTTTCTACAGCTTTTTGTTATATGAAGCAGCTCACCAAGGTCGTCGAAACGCAGTGCCTGTACAACTTGGGGTACAAAGAAGAATGTCAACTCTACCGGGTGTTCTTTAAGAACACGGTGGGCATATTGAAGCAAATAAGGATCGTTGTTGTGTTTCTTCTCGAAAAACGTGGCAGCGATTACCGGTGGGACGGGAACCCAGAGCAGGATGTGCTGTCAAACATTATCAGCCTGACCTTAGGACTCCACGAGAGAAGGCGAAACCTTCAGCTCTCTCTTCTGATTCAGACGAATGAGATCATCGATTAGGTAGCGCAGGCCTTCTGGGGCATGCATAACGACAACGGGGTTGGCACGAACAAGCCTCTGGACCTCGACATGTGCCGCAGGACTTTTGAAGCGCTCCATCATGTGGATGGCTATAGCTGGATCTATCTCCCATACGCTGCGTGCTATCACGGGCCAATTACTCTATTCAGGTATGAATCAGACGTTCCAGAATGACTGGACCAGATCCCACCTCCGATATCGTTCGTTCCAGAGTCCCAGGATGGTCATGGCCCCTATTCGTGTCATTTGTGGGGTTGGCCCATACCGTGAGCCGATATATTTCATTCTCCACAAGTAACCGAAGCGGAAGATTGATGTTTTTTAGACGAGTTGCATAAACTGTTGGAGTTAGCCTAACCCATAAAGACAAATTTATACGCACGCGAGTTCTTTGTGATTGATTGAGTAGCAGGTAGACTGGATACCAAAAGAAGCGCTCTCATCGAGTCAGTTTGAAGATGCCCAACGAATTCCGAGAGAATTTTGATATCGGCGATTACTTGAACACGGCTCGCCCCAAACGACCATCTAAGGAATACTCAGCAATTAAGACACGAAAGACACAAGGACATTTACTGTGGTCGAACAGTAAACCACGCATAGGCTGTACGATATAAGCTTTCACGCATCGTACACTCGGAGAAGACATCTAAATTCGAGCTCTTCAAGGTTTCGAAACCAAACAAAAGGAAGGAATAGCGCAATTCGCGGGCAAGAGGGTGGGTGCTGAAGTGGAACCAGCTCAAGTATTCAATGTGTCACTGCATGTAACCCACCTGAACAGCTTATGGGCATGGGTAGAGCGCAAGACTAGCTGCTGCATAAGAAATATAACCGTTGATCGACGATATCGAGCAGCTTGCAGCCGACTGAATAACATTTGCAGGATAAGGCTGTGTGGCAAAAAAAGACGTCGGGCATTAGTGGTCGCACGATCGATTTCCTCCTTGTCTGTGGGGCTATATCCTATCGGATGGTAGAATGGATCGTCGTAGCTGTAGGAAACGTGAGATGTGGCAGTGATCACGATGTGATCCGAGTGAAAGGGCCTGACTTTAGGCATTGCGAAAACACTCCCTTCCTATCTCTTGCAGTAGCAAACCAAGCCGCCAAAATTTCACTTATCAGAACAACCTCCGCGGCTGGCTTTTCTGCTATAACCCACGTCCAAACCTCAATGCCCGCAGCTATGGCAGCTGGTGTGAACACCTCGAATGGGAGAGTCACGAGATAGTGCAGCAGAGTGTACTCGCACTATGAACCATCAATTACAGGAGTCCAAATCAATGATGTTAGAGCATACATTATCCAACGCTATGACGGTCGCCGCACAACGGAATAGCAGGCGCTTAAGGTCCTGAACAGTCAGCGTACTGGTCTTTCCCAAGATAGCATTCCTAGTGTCTTCCATCTTTTTCTTCAGTGCAAGGATGTCAGTGAGAGTTGCGTTAGGCGGAGGAACTTTGTCCAGGACGTCTTGCGCTGCATTTTAATGTGAATAAGCTATCCCGTCCTTCTCACGCAGCTATCTACCTTTTCGACTAGCTAGCCGCAGGCCGGCGGCTTCACCCGCGAAATAGCTTTTACTGGCAAGCTGGCTAGCAAGTACTTTCGCGCGATCATATTCCCAGTTACAAAGGGAACGAAGTGAGGCTGAAAGAGTCAGAAATTCGGTTTCCGATCAGGACATCACTCACTCAGTTGTCGATGCGGCGGCCCGAAGGCTTTGGCAAACTTTTCTGCTATGGATGCGCCTAGTTCAGATGTGTCTGAGCCGACAGAAGATTGCGTCGCGGTAAGGTATTTCTGTCAAGATATTATATTTTTGTCTGTATGCAAAGGTTTGAGGGAAAAAACCTGGAGAGTTGACTGTAGCTCTATCGGGGCACGGCTCAGAGCAAGCTCGAACCAATTACTTGCATGCTGTTGTAGCTGCAGGAGAATATCGCTCCTTACGTTGTAATCATCTGTCAGCTGTAGACATATGCCCGTGCGTTCGGAGTGAAATTCGTATACAGGATTATACTACCGTAGGAATGTGAGTCCAAGAACTTGTGATCAGAAAGTGACACAAACCTCGTCCAGGTATTCGTTCTCGCATGCACGTCTTAGGAGAGTGAGACACTCGAGAATAGCGTAGACGAGTGTTGCGTCACACATCAACGACGGAAATGAAGTGATTAGACGATCGAGATACCTCGATGCGACCTCGCGAGCACGCCCGATGCGGTGGGTACTGGCCACAAGCAAATTGCACAATTCTGAAGAAAGATGGCATGGAAGTGCTTGCTCCGCAGCGTGAGTATTGAGATCAGCACTGCACCCCCTGATTACCTGCGCACTTCATTAATTTCCGCTGGAAACCGGACGAAAGACAAAGCATACGCTGTCAGCAACAGCATCCATGCAGGTATTCAGTCCGCTTTGTTTGTTCAAACTTGGACTGGTGAAGTAAGAAACCAAGGAGGACGGAAGCCCAACCGCAGAGCGCATCGTCTCTATGTCGTGCATCGCCAACAAAAAGATGACTTGGCCAGTTGACAATGATCGCATATCACTTGCACTCAAGGAAACACGGCGCATAAGGTAAGCACGGTGCTTTGCCAAGACCTTGTAGTTGGTCAATGTCTTAACCTCACGACAAAGGAAAAAAAACATACTGAGTGGGCGTACTCGTGTCTTAGAGCCGTTCGATACTCCAAGTCGCTCACTGCATCCGATACGTTCTCGAGGACTAGACGGGGGGTCTTTATTGCGATCCTTGCGAGCGCGGGCGACAGCCACGTCATGGCACCCTTTTCTCTCTCCTCCCCGGAAGTAGTAAAACGAAAGAGAACACACAAGAACCACAAATTTCGGAATAGGCTAATCAATTCAGAGGGGGTACGGAGGTGAGGTGTAAAGTCAGCGTGATCCAGCAGAGCTTCGATAGGAAGAAGGAGTGAGGCAAGCTGTTCTATCATCTCCTCCGTCTGAAAGATCCCGTCTCTCGTTAATGTGGGCATCAACAGACAAGAGACAAGGGCCGACCTTCCTATCGTGCCCTGCAGCAGCGGTATTCTGAATCGCCACACCTTTGTCGGAGAAGAGGCTAAGGAGCTCCTCCAAGTACACGTCATAAAGATCAGACCGTCTGCCGATTTCGCGAGCAAGTCTAGTTTGCGCTGCCAGTACCTGATCATGGCAGTATATACGGGCACTGGGAATCTCCGCAAAAATGATTTAACTCACCATATTGTTGGAAAACCTAGGATCTTCTGGATGTGCTGAGCGGTTGATAGCCGAAAACGCACGGATGATATCCACGAAGGCATCCTCAGGAGCAACCAATGCTAAGTCTACCAGATTGTAGGCGATAGCAGCCTCGACTGTAGGTTCCGCGGTACGGAGCCTTTGCAATAACATGGAAATTGTAAGTTTCGTCACCTCTTCTTTGTCGAACTCCAGAGCAAGCCGCGTCACAATGGATATAGTAGTGATGCCAATGAGACGTTTTTCCTCGTCAGAACGACCCCGAAGACCTACATCCTCGCTCTGAAACGTAAGCTGATCAGGGGAAGAGGACAAAGGTGTGTACAGTGGATTATGTAAAAGCTGTTGCTGTGAAGAAGACTCGAAAATTTCTTGGCTTGTTGCGGCAATGTAATTCAGGAGAGAATACATATTAGACATGACAGAATCTTCTCCTGGCGCTAGCTTTTCGATGAAATCAGTCGGCAACTTTCCACGACCTCGATTAGGAACCTACCTTAATGCACAAACCAAAACATTTTGACGCGGCTGTAAGTGGCGGCGGAGAGCGCTTCTCGGTGTTGAAAGCAAACTCAAATATTGGAAGAGGTGAGGTGACGAAACGACGTAGGTGGTGTACTAGTTCCTTCGCAATTTCTGGAAAGCTCTGGACAAGCACAGTCATTGCCTTGAGAGCTGCCTCCTGAACCAAGTTGTCCATGATTGGCGTCTTGTCGCTCAGAAGCAAACCAAGGCACGCATAAAGGTCAGAGTCAAGTTCACCCAAAGCAACTGAACATATAGACGCTAATTTCTGCAGAGTAAATTAAATCCATCTTTGCCTGCCCATTGGTGCAAGTGAAACTCACCAAACTTTCAGACATCGTCTCCCAAGCATATGTATCAATAGGAGGCTCGATATCCATATCCTGTATTTGCACCAAAAGATCCCTGAAGCACTGCAGGGATCCTCTCAGGGTCGAATTCAGAGTGTCCTTCGTCGGTCCATCTTCCACAGCCATTCTCTTCGCAGCTCTTTTCATTAGACTCGACCAAGCCTTGTTGGCAGCGGCAGCTTCCTTCAACGGTCCTCGAAATTGGACACCCTCTGCCGAGACCGCAACAAGAGCTTGAGCGAGCACAGTCCATTGTAATTCCATGACACAGCACACGATGAAGTACCCGCTCAGAGGTCTTCCGAAGTTGATATAGCGGGTAATGAAAGCATGACAGAAGAGAAAAATCCCTGATGAGTCTGGATTTGCCTCCGCTTCCTGATGAATATCAAGGAGTGGTCGGTTGATGCATTCAAGAATGGAATCCTGGACTAAGCCAGTAAGAGCATGAGATAGAAGTTGCCATTGAGTTACTGTCCAAGGAAAGATTGTGGAGGTGATGGCGCGATAGAGACCATGTACAGAGGGGGTTAGCTGCGTCAGAACCTCGAGTGCTGATGGATCGGATACAGGTTAAGGACTTCAAGTGGAGAATGCTTGCAAAGACTCACGGCCCGCTACTGGGAGTTTTTGCACTACTTGATTAATGAATTGTAGGATAGTATCGATTGCATGATCTACTCGGTCTGTGTGAATAGAACAAACCCTGAGGATAGCAGAAGTAGTCGAGTAGACAAGCTGATCCGGGAGGGCCCATTCTACGAGGATTAGAATAGAGCTATATAAAAGTGAACAGGCTCACCGTCCCAGGACAGCGATCGGCCGTATTCGATGTGGGGCGCATCCTCCAAGATACCAACAAGAACGGTGATGAGGGCATCGACTTCGTCTCGGACATGCATCTCTGGAAGGTTTACGACCATTTCTCCAAATGCGATATTATAATGTGCTCGTGCTTCCGTCTTACAAGACGTTCAGTGCGAAAGCTGGAAACGCGACAGTCGGACAACGTACTACGCATACCTTGTCGCTCGCTTTCGCCGCCCTACTTGGCTTGGCATTGTCCTGGAGAGGTGATTGAGCTTTGGATTGAATAAGGTGTTGTATCCTCAAGAAGTTATCGTCAGAGTCTGGCTCGTGCGCGGCGAGGTCGGATAGAATGTGCTGCCGAACGTTGAGTTCCAGACTAAGAGCAAAGGTCATTAACACTCGGAAACAGAGGGCTGCAAAAACACAAACCAATCCATGCCACTCCCTTCAGCAAGACACGGTTGAACGGAAACGGGGATAGACGAGCTTGGCAAGGTTTCGGAGTAGCTCGAAGCGAGACCAATCAGGGTCGCCAAAAGTAGACATCATTGTGCCATAGTACAGTCATGTTTCCACTCGCAACAAGACAGCTCTAAGGCGCTATAGCCAAGTGGTTACGGCGACAGATTCGAACACCAGGCGATATCTGTTACTCTTTGAGTGCGCAGGTTCGAATCCTGCTGGCGTCGTTTTTCTTTTGCCCCTGCCTCTCTGCTCAATGTCAACAATCTCGCTTGACACAAGTAGCTTGGTTAGTGCGAGCCGACCATAAACGATTCCCCATCGACTTCACCTTGTAAATACTTCTAATTCAGAGCGATGATATCTTGTAAATGATTTGTGTCCCTGGCGTGTGCACTATCAGTCTGACAATTTACCAGAGTCTCAGTCAGCACTGGCAAGGCTTTGCAGCCACTCCAAATGACCACAGCTGGTGACATCGCATTCTGGGACGTCTTGAAAGATAGAGCTCTCCCTTCTCGTCTCGATACCCTCACAGCTCGACTTGTCTTCTCTTGGGACAATCTCAAACACCCTGCGCTAGTCCTTTCATGCTTCCTTTTGCTCGTCTTTGCATCTATGTGCTTCAAGTTTTTGGTATCTTCGCGAGCCCAAAACTTGATGGAAGACCACATTCATACCAGGTCTGCTCTCCAAGTTCTCGTGGCCGTCGTGGTACCAACGTGTTCATTCTGGCCGAGCCGCTACATCGAACTCGCGAGCATTCTTCCTTCATATATCAACATACCCTTTGAAATGATCCTTGAAGATACGATTAACGGCACTATGGAATTTCGCAACCCCGGTAATGACTTGGCGGTCCTCATGGATCTTGGGGCAACTGTAGATGGGCATACAATATACATAAATATTGAATGGAAGTGGTGGGTCAGGTATTTTAAGTGGCGGATGCTCCCCGAGGTTCGTATTACCCACTATTCATGAGATACTCAAGTTACACAGGAGGCACTAATTGAATAGTCCGAGTTAGGTATGTATATGCGGCGGTTCAGTTCAGTCGAGCGTGCATTCACTTTACGTTCCCAACGTATATTAGGGTTGTCTGTTTGGCTGCATCGCGATATGCCCGCCACCAATTCAGGGCCTTTGGATCTGTCGCCGTGTCCACTTGCCCTGACTTCCTCGACCTTAAGTCCTCTGCAGTCTCTCGGCTGCCTCCCTCACAACGGAATCCCCGCCTTCAATGCAAACCGCAAGGTGACACGAGAGTTTATGGTTTTTTCCCCATCTCTTCGAACATTCAGCACGGCGCAAGTCATCTCCGCCATCCCGTTTATGATTTCCGAACGTCCGCGTCGCCGACCACAGCCCCTCGTTTCCGTCCTCAAGGAGCTTAGTGCATCTTACGGTCCCAATCTGGTTATCAATTCCATTTCAAATGTTTCGGTCGACTACGAACATGCACTTCATCACCTATACGGGTCTTTGTCTAGGGAGCAGAAGATCCGCGAGACATGGGTGAATATTCGCGGTATTGAAGCATGGCGTCGGGAGAGGTTCCTTGTAGCTCTTGAAGCTGCGCTTATCCGTCGGGGATGGATTGAAAGGTGGGCTGTCCAAGTTACTGTTAAGTGAAGAACTGTTCGTCCTCGTATTCGTTCACCAACGTTCCACACTTATTACGCTTCCCACCGTCCGAACAGCATACTTCATAATCCTTAGAATTGACGAAGGGGTTTGTGGCTACTGAAGCGACAAAGGCGCACCGTAGCTACATAAAATAAGAAGCCACAACATACGCATAATTTAACCTTGTATCCTTCTGTCTCATATGAGATTCAAGACCTATACGACATCCTGCAGGTCTGATATTGACAGTGGCTGCCTCCCATGCGCTCGCCGACGTGGGTTCCCAGGCGTTACAAGTGGCCGTACCCACATCCTCACATGGCCGTACTTTGTTGCTGTTAGCAGTGCACGAGGGAGGAATGTCAGGCAGCTTAGCACATCAGCCTCAATATGTTTAACCTGAGCGCACGTTCGATAAGCAAGTGAAAGTGGAGAGAAAACAAATAGCATACCAATACTGGTTGGACTGCAGATACCTCGTTTCTGGAGGGTGCAGGGTGATACCTTGGTGTTGGAAGCTGGGTGGTTGAGACAGCCCCACGACGATATGCAGCGGCCAATGAAACGCTGGATGCCATTGAAACACGCGGATGGTGGCCATGTTGAAGTTTTGGTCTGTGTAACGCGCCGCTAGAAAAGTCCCACTGTAAGGTGAGATCAGCATCAGCGCTGATTCAGTATAAAGACAGACAGACTAAAATTAGTTTATTGTCCTCTCCAACGCTGCCAAACCGATATGTCCGACCGTCGCATTTCGGTGCATCAAATGCCACAGCGGATACGAATGACGAGTGCCCTTGACACCTAGCGACCACACGCTGTTCCCACGGTGAAAAGATTGTCAAAAGGTCGTCTTGTCCACCCGTCTGCGAGATAGCACCCAGATAAGAGGAGCAATCGTGATAGGAACTAGAAAGAAAACACCATACCAGGATGAGTCGACCATCTGGTGACCATGCAACTGAGGTCAATGCACCGAAGTATGACGCATAACAATCAACAAGTCTAAGATATCGTCAGGGGAGAGGGACACGAAAATTATACCACTCACTGTTCAGCAAATGCATCGACTACTCTTAGACAGCCATCCTCTGATATGGCAGCGACGTGCTTGACGTCAGGAGAGAACGCAAAATCTATAGATTAAAGGCTCGACGCGCTCACAAGTTCAAGGAATAAATGACCTACCAACAACAGCGCGTTTACTCAATCTCCAATGACTGACCGGGTTTTTAGCAACCCCCTTGTCTGCCTTTACTCCCCCATTCGCGTTGGCTTCAGGATGCCATGGCGGGACCGTAACGTGCATAGTCGTCAATGGATCCCATTCCACTGTTGGCTGAGACTGACTCTGAGAAGAGGACAAATTGGAATGCAGGAGAGTTGGGATGGATGTTTGAGTGGTGGGGACTGGGGCATTGAATACCCCATCGTCTCGTTCCTTGTCATAAACAATTACCGTGCCGTCTGCATGGGAAGCGAGAAAGAGAGTAGACGACGCGGGAACCCACCGCACTGCAGTACAGGGTGAGGAGGAAATGGAACCCTCGAAAGCCAACTTGAGCGACGAACGGTGTAGTCCAGCCGGTAATCACACCTGTTTGTTTAGACGACCATATCGACTCGCTATTGGATCTGTGAAATAGCACTGCTTAGCAGCTTCTCTAAATAATGTTAAGTCATGACACACCAAACCAGACAAGATCGCCGGTATTAAACCCAATGACAACATCAAGCCTCTCGGGCGAAGCAGTAAGGGTGTTCACGTCATGAGAAGTCGGAAATGCGGAAAAACTGATCTTGGTAAGTGGCTCCTGTCGTTCGATTGCTTGACCATCAGGGGCTGCGCAGACAAGTTTACATTGTGTGCACACCTTGGCTTTGGTACCGACTTCATACCAGAGAAAGGTCTTACCAGAGTTGTAGAACATGAACGTTACCTCGCCCTGCTTGCTGGCAAGAATTTTATTCAATCCTTCGGCGCTCTGCATGCGCGTTATGAAAGTGGATGAAGTCGTGCGCATGTTGTGCTTGGGTTTGGAAGAATTGGACTTCTTCTTGCCGGAGACGGACGGGTGAGCAAAAAGTGTATGGTAAGGTTCCTGGGACATGACTGGATCTTGTACAGTGGTCATTTGAGGCGATGTTCCATCCGGTGGGGTGAGGTTGTCATCCGGGGTGTCGCTGGACGAAAAGCTGCGATTATCGGGCAGGTGTTTAAGATCCCTGTCTCTGTCCTTTTCTTTCTCCCGTTCTTTGTCCCTGCGCGAATCCTTGTTGAGATTCGCGCCAAGCAGCTGTGCCAAGCCTGGCGAGGCGGCATGTTTGGAGTGGCTGAAGTGGACGGTGACGGTGGAGAGTCGTGTGGGGTGTAGCTGGGCGGCGCTCGACGGCGCTGGTGTGATGGGTGGCTTGTGCTCTTCGGTGACGGAGTACACGCCTTCTGGGGCGACGAACGCACTGTCGCTCTCCATTGCCAGTACTGCTGTCGCCGTTGAGTCTGACCGCGAGAACCTCGCTTTAGCTTTATGTTTATATTATACTGCAGCCGTGCGATGCGACTCGACGTCGTCCTCCAAAGAGGCCCGTCGAGCTAGAATGATGCGGCAGACTCGTTGAACGGGAGTGGTCAATGTCCGGCTAGCTATATGATCAGGTGAGGACCGACTCGGATCTTGCACAAACTTAGCACCGCTAAAGAAGGGCCAAGAAGGAAGCCACGGTTACCAACTGACCATGTTCGTCACCAGCCCCTCCGTTCTCCGACCACTCACTCGTCTGTCTACAGTTGTACGTCTCGTCGATACGGCTTGTTTGGTTCTGCTAACTCTGACATACGACAGACGCAGCTTTCTCGACGATGGCTTTCAACCAGCGCCGTTGAGCCGCCGTCAGCAGGTGGCCATCTCACTTCTGTAGCATCCTCACAGCTCCTCTGCACCACCCGGGAAACTGCCCTCCGTACGCCAGGGCTGGCATGGACCGACGAAGGTGGTTCCAGTCCTGTGCGATCTGTAGTGGGAGGTCGCGAAACAAGGAAAATGAACATGTATCAAGCCGTAAGAGATGCGCTCAGGTACAACAAGAGGGTTTGGTTGTCCGCATTACTGACATGTTGGCAGTATTGCACTTGCAAAAGACGATACCGCTGTAGTCTTCGGAGAGGACGTTGCGTTCGGGGGCGTATTCCGCTGCACGATGGTATGTTCCATACCTTTTCTACGTCTTGTCCAGCTCTGACGTACTCCCCAGGGTCTTGTAGAAGAATTCGGTATGTTTGCTATTGCATTGCTTGTCCATGGCGACAGACCCAGCGAATATATGTACACGAATAGGTCGTGAACGTGTTTTTAATACCCCTTTGACGGAGCAAGGGATTGCTGGTCTCGGTATCGGAATTGCATCCATGGGACATACTGCCATAGCGGAGATACAATTCGCGGATTACATCTTTCCCGCTTTTGATCAAGTGTGTCTTACCGATACACACCCGTTTTCACTCCTTCGTACTCAGCACTAATCCAGATTGTGAACGAGGCTGCGAAGTACAGGTACCGCGCTGGTGGACAATTTTCGATTGGTGGGTTAACAATCCGCACGCCAACCATGGCCGTCGGGCACGGAGGTTTATACCATTCGCAAAGCCCGGAAGGGTTCTTCATTGGTGCTTCAGGACTCAAGGTTTACTTATTTCACACTTCTTGATTGTTGAAACCGACGGATGAGCATGTCTTGATTACAGATTGTTATCCCCAGGTCTCCGATCCAATGCAAGGGCTTACTCTTGGCATCAATCCGTGACCCAAACCCCGTTCTCTTCATGGAGCCCAAGATTCTGTATCGTTCCGCAGGTAACACCGTCTGATACTATGATGTTTGTTTCTAGTATACTCACACCTCAGCTGTAAGTTGAGCAAGTCCCGGTCGATGATTTTGCCCTCCCTCTCTCCCGTGCTGAGATTCTTACCCCGGGGTCTGACCTAACCCTTCTCTCCTGGGGCACCCCGATCTACCATTGCGAAGCTGCCCTCAATATATTGCGTTCTCCACCAACATCCTTAGAGCCTCTTATTCCTGCCTCACTGCGTGGCGCAAAGGTAGAACTCATAGACTTGCGTACCATATTACCATGGGATGTGGAGACTGTCGCGGAGAGTGTAAAAAAGACCCGCAGGTTAGTTGTCGTACATGAGGCGGGATATACTGGTGGGCTTGGAGGCGAAATTGCGGCTGAGGTACAGAAGCGGGCTTTTTTGCGGTTAGAGGCACCTGTGAAACGAGTGACCGGTTGGGAGTGAGTATTTTCTTGTCCTTTCGCTGTACATTTTCTGATTCCCGTGACAACAGCGTGCCTGCCGCGTTGCAGTTCGAAAAATTCAACATACCGGATGTGATCAGGGTTCTGGACGGTATCATTGAGACTCTTACTTATTGAGCACCTGGTGGTGGACACAACCTTTCTTTTGAGAGGTTCACAGTCCACGGTTCGCAGTACAGGTGGCGGTTTGGTTCAACATACCCTTGTAATTACAACGACAGTCTGTCATGACGAGCCTGGACGAAGGAGCTCTATAGTGCTATACGTAGCAAGAGTGTGGTGAACACTAGCCGTAGTGCCCACTGACCGATGGTCATCCTAATGCCCTAAGCGCCCGATGGCCCTCCCTCGAGTTCTTCTGTCGTACCTTCCTCTACTTCATCCGAGTTTTGTTCTTCATCCATGTCTTCAATGTCGGCGTCCAAGTCTTGTCCAGAGTCTTCATTCTCTTCGTGGGGAGGTGTTGTACCATCGTCCGTGCGGCCACTGGATGATCCCTCCGACTCCTCTTCTGCCTGCACGTAAAAGACAAACTTAAACGTTTCTCGAACGGGATCAAACAGGATATGCACACGAACGTCATTCTTTTCTTCGAGTTGTGTAGTGTGTCTGCCTATCGGAATATACCATACAAAGCCGCGGTTTCGGACGTGTAGATTCTGATTCCAGGTACTATGGACGATGCAGTAAACGGTTTTCGCGCGTACTTACGCAGTCCTCTAGGTCGTTCCCTTCATCTGACAGATCATCTGCCTCGCGTTGTAGATCTCTTGCATGGTTTATGCGGCCCTGGTATCTATCGACTTTGGGTAGAGGGGTTGGGCCTACGTGGGGTGTCTTTGGGAGAACAAGCGGGACGAGGGGGGGCCGAGATATGAGTGTCGGCGAAGTTATTGACATGAGACCTGAACTAAGGGTGTGCTACGTGATGGTTTTAGCCAATCGGGAGTCGAGGACTGGTGACTCGGCGCGCCGCCAGCGGCTCGAAGTACGGTACACTATCTCATAGTGCATAGCATCCATCCCCACCTTTGGTCATGCACTACTATGTTGTACTATCCCTAGTGTAGTGGGCAGAACTAATCCGAGTGAGTATTGCCAGTAGTACCGGCAAATCTGGCAAAACCCGGGGTTTTGCCAGATGTGCCAACGCGGCAGGACTCAGTAGTACTCACTCTTTGCTGCCGACTACTACGGGCAATCTAAGCCATTCGACGACATCAATAACGCCACATTCCATCCCTCGTCACCTCTCGCACTGTGGTCCACCACTTCGACAAGCTCGTCAACGCCTTGTTGAGCGGTTCAGAGTGCTTCTTGTG
Organism: Nevesoporus exiguus; assembly: GCA_038089155.1. Lineage (NCBI taxonomy): Eukaryota > Fungi > Basidiomycota > Agaricomycetes > Boletales > Boletaceae > Nevesoporus > Nevesoporus exiguus. The sequence continues at coordinate 323,174 of JBBPKI010000001.1, forward strand.
CTTCCAAATAGAGACAATCTGCACCGAGGTGCTGGCATCAGTGGCATTTGACCAGTTCTCGTGAGATTCAGCCCAGTATGAATGTTGCTTCCCTTTGCACATCAGGAGAAGCATTTGAGCAACCATCAGCAATATGTTTGGGAAGGTTATTGTCACATCTTTGAACTCGAGCACCTTTCGAGCCAGGTGTGTTGCTGCAGATGTTACATTTCCGATAATATCAGTTAGATTTGTTGTCCACTTTGTCGATGCGGGTAAAATTTGCAGTAATAAAATCAGGAACAGGGCAGCCACCAGCACTGGAGGACATGATGAAGGTGCTATCGCCTACCACGAGGTTATACAAACCACGAGTTTACACAGTCACGAATGTCACCGAATGTCACACATGTGTCATGTGTTGCTAACTCGAATCCTGCCTGGCATGGCCAATGAGTGGATTATCCATTGTAGGATGTGTGTAGCATAGTATGATTATAGAATATATGTGCAGGAATAGGGGAGCATGACAGCTGTCGAGAGACAATCTCAGTCATCATGCAGTGCAATGGACTAAATGTATTATCTGTCAAGAGACAATCTACATACAGGTAAGTTCAGGTAGGTAAGTATGAAAGATAACTAGCTCACCTCAGTTGTTGTGTGGTGCAATGGACTGAGATGTCTACATATGATATGTATGTAGGTCTTATATACTGTACAGAATATGAAGTAAACCATAAGGTTGTGAGTAGAACGCCTGTTAAGCTCAGGGAAAATCAGGTAAAGTATATTATGCATGAGGGTGCTGCCAAATGTTCATGGCACATATGCACCACTTGCGCACCAGTGACTAGTCAGGCTGGATGAGATTGGATGGCAGTGCACTTGCTAATTCCAACATATGATACAGGTCATGATTAGCATAAAATGTGACATGGATGTACACTATCAAATAAGCAAGGAATTTACTCATTATAATGGTATAAGCTTGATATACAGTATCCAACCTGAGTGGATGGCTGGATTATCCCCAATGGACATCCAGATGAAATGAATGGGCACAGGAGGAAGGGAGCATGATGGCTATTGGGAGACAAACTCAGTTGCTGTGTGGTGCAATGGACTAAATGTATTACCTATTGAGAGACAAACTATATAGGGATAAGCTCAAGTAGGTAGATATAGATAATAGTTAGCTCACCTCAGTTGTCATGTGGTGCAATGGACTGAGGTATCTATGTATGGGAAATGGGCTTTATATATGGAACATATTGAGCTCAGAAGAATGGAGCATAAGGCTATTAAATGAAATAGTCTGACAGGTGCAAAGATAACAAAGAGATCATGTGTGTGTGACACTCATCTGACATTTATGCCACATGTAAACAATGACATTTACTCAGTTTGCTTGCACTGGTGGCTGTGCACATACTTGCTAACTTGACATCTATTTCCAATACCAGAAGGGGTTGAATAAGTTCTGTTGAAGAATAAAAATATTGAGGGAAAGACTCTGACTTCAACATGTGATATACAGGTGAATCCTGCACAAATAATGGTTGTTATGCAGAGGAGCACCCTTCTTGGTGTGACAACTTATACATACCTTCTAGTCTTTCTAGAGGGAGGCACTCATGAAGAGGTGCAACATCCTGAAGAAGACAGAGGATAGAGAATGATTGGAGCAAAGCTTGGAGAGCAAGAGCTAGTGCAACCTTGCACAGAGACCAAGAAGAACACTTGTAATTGCACAGAACTAGCTAAGGAACTATTGTACAAGGAGACCAGCTATTTAAGGAGAAGACTGCAGTGCACAGACCAAGTGGCGGAGCCAAAGGCTGTATGGGAAGGTTCTGATGGAGTTAATAGTGATGCACTGCCCAAGAGAGAGATAATGGTATGTGTTAAAGTTTGACTGGAGTTGTGGAGTTCTAGGGGTTAATGGAGGAGTTAGTGTAGGAGATGGACTGGAGGTCTTGTCATATCCATGACATCCCATCCATCTCTGCATCCTCCGGCCTCATCTCCGACCAACTCCAGTCACCTCTGTCACCCTCAGTCCACCTCCGCTTCCTCCACGCTCAGAGCTCTGCTCCTCCACTCTGGACCAAGGCTGTGCTTGCACAGGGACTTGGCTATCCTCAGACCTGATTATCATTTCATATATTCTCATTTGTACTTCCCATTGCTTCCTTTGTCTCTTCGCCATCCCTTATGGGACCCTTGATTCTGTTTCACCTGTTCCCTGACTTTGATGTCCCTGTTGACCTCTTAGTATAAAACCTCTGTACCTCCATCATGTATCCCTTAGCACGAATATCAACTAAGTCACCCCTCCTGATTCTCATTGTGATCTCCCTCTCCTCCTGTCAGACCTCCACTCCTCCGAAATACAAGGACACAGACCTGTTCAAAGGCGTGACACATAAGTTCTGCACTGATGTCCTTTCCTATGCAACTCCACTCCAACACCTCTGCTCCAGACTTCGGTCCAACTCCAAGACAAACATCGTTGACCACCCCTCAGCACCTCTGGACCTCCGATTGGACTTGAGTCTGGAGAGACCGGACTTAACAGGTCTGAACAGAGGAGTTGGAGCAGAGGTACTCAGGAGGGCATTGGTGCAGGACTTGTGTGTTGTGCCTCTAAGCAGGTCCATGTCCTCATATTTCGGAGGCACAGGAGTCTGATAGGGAGGAGATGGGGTGATTGCAAAATGAGAGGAGAGGGACTTTTGTTGATATTCATACTAAGGAACAGTACAGGAGGTACATAGGAGTTAAATAGGGCAGAGTAAGCAGAGGAGATAATAAACAGGATGAAAATAGTATCTGACAAAGATGGAGAACACATGAAAATATTCTAGGAGATAAGAAGTGAAGTAAGGGTTAAGGATTGTCAGGGATACAAGTAAAGACTAATCAAGGGTCAAAGAACAAAGGAGTAGACAAATGGGGATAATGTCTGGACAGTTCTGAGCGAGCACAGCCACAGGTCTGATCAGAGGAGCAGAGCTCCAAGGAGCTCCATGCATGGTGGAGATAGAGGTGGACTAGAGGGGAATGGAGGTGACCAGAGTTGGTTGGAGAAAGGGCCAGAGGAGGTGGAGATGGCTGGTTTGGCATGGATATGACAGTGTGGAAGGAAGTTGTCTGCAGTAAAGATCAGTAAAGTGTTAGAAAGCAGACAGTGTTATGGTTTTGTTCCTCTCAGGACATCTTTTACTTTTGTTTCTTCTTCGCCTTAGAGAGGGTCTGTTTACATATGAAGTATACATTCTATATCTTGTTTTCCTTTATTCTGATGACATCTGTTTGATTCCTTTACTATGATCTACTTCTTTTTGACCTACTGCTGTGGACAGAGCCTCCCACATCACTATCTCTATCTTGGGTGATGTGTCACCTTACTACCATCATCTTCTTTTGCACTGACCTAGCTTAGCCAACCTGGTCTGTGTGCTGCAGTAGTCAGTATATGTGTTAAAGTCTGGTCTCTCTGGACTCAAGTCTGACCAGAGGAGTGGAGTTCTAGGGGTTAATGAAGGAGTTAGTATAGGAGATGGCAGATCATTGTTGTTGTTCTTGTCCTCCGCCAAGCAGATGTCAGGCCAGGTCTTGATATTGGATGTGCCAGACATGGTGGTGGGTAGTGGTAGTGGATGAAGTGATTTTGAGCATGCAGGTTTTTTTTTAACAGACAAACCAAACTCTATTTTGGACTCTGAAACCAATCAATAGAGTCATGTGCTAACGGCCTTCAGGGGTTCAGGCCTAAGAGGGGGATACTGTCATATCCCATCCAACTCTGGTCACTCCAGACCAACTCTGGACCAGTTCCCCCAGTTGCGCACACATATGCAACTCTGGACCAACTCTGTTGATTCTTCAGTTCATTCTCATTCAATATCATAGACCTTGACTTTGGACCTTTTCCATTATGTTCTACCTTGACATCTCTCTGTATGTTCCACTATGACATCTCCATTTCTGTTTCATCTTGACATCTCTATTCCAAATCCATTTCAATGTCTTATCTTGACTTCCATTTCACTTACATAGTTACCTCTGTGCCTGCACACATTGAAGACTTACCTGATCTCATCTCTCTTAGTATATAAAGTCTCTACTTCTGTCCATAGATACCTTAGTTTGAATCTCAACTTAACCTCAATTTAACCTTGTCCTGTCCTTGTCTTGATCTGACGATCTCCTCTTGTCTTGAGTCTGAGACTCTCCTCTGAACTCCAACCCTCTGCAAATTTAGGACACCAGACTTTCTGCAAAGGCACACCACATAAGGTGAAGCCAAGTCCCACTTGACTAACCTAACTCCGAAGTCCAGAGTTAGTCCAGAGTTCATCCCCAGTGTTTAACAAAGATGCTGAAATGCCAAAGGGAAGAAAAGAAACAGAAAGCAGGTAAGGCCAAGAAGGAGATAAAGAGGAGATAAAGAGCCCCAGAGGTGGGGTCAGAGGTGAATGTAGAAATAGACAGAGGAAGGAGACAAATAGATTGGAGAAGACTGGAAACAAAAATGATCTGGAGAAGGAATGGAGGATGTAATGGTGTAGAAACTTAAATCTGCCTGCGTGTGAGGCAAGAGAAGGGTGTGGGACAATATGTTTGTCCCAGGGAGTCTCAAGGCAAGACAAATGGCCAGAAATAGTATAAGAAAATGGTCGAGAAAGAGTATACCACTGGTGTGGGCAACTCCTATGAGGGCCTTCTCCAAAAGGAACTGGATACCAGACTTCCTGATACGTTCCTGGACTTCTGTGTGCAATGCAGACAGTGAGGGAGGACTAGGACTGGGCTTACAGGCTTATACTGGGCATTCTAACATGAAGGAGGAGGGAAAACTCTATTAGATAAGTAGTGACATGCCTATGTAGTGCTCAACTAACATAAAACAATGTCAAATATGTAAAAATAGCTAAACTGGGCCAAAACAATGCAAACCAGTCACAAACAAACATATCCGGACACCAGAGTACTGGGAAACATCACCAGGAAGTGATCCCGGCTGGTATAAACCAACTCTGGCCGGTTTCTGTGCAACCTGGTCATGTAGAGGATCGATCCTGACCAGAAATGTACTGGGAAGCCATCCAGTCTACCAGGATAGTGTCAGGATGACCAGGATAACATTGGATGAGGTGTGATGTCATCGGATGCCCTATAATTCAGAAATATAGATGTAGGGAACGACAGTTCTCTACAACGGTTGTGGCATACTCTTGCCTATGATGCCCTTCTACCTCTGGACTCTCTGGTCAACCTAGACAGGGAAGGCACTCACAAAGAGGTGCAACATCCCCGAATAGCTATAGAAGGGTGGACTGGGTCAGCAGGGCAACTCCTTAGAGTTGGCTGATGACACTCTGTCTCATAGAGTGTGCTTGACTAGTGGGACAACCCAACAGGGGTTTGCTATTGATGGGGAACAGACTCTCACTGAGTACTAAGGGTCACTCTCCTTAATAGGCAGGCGAAGACAAGAGGCTCTCTCCTTTGGTAAGGTGAGTGGAGTGAGCAGGCAATAGGTATACCACAAGGGTGATAAATAAACTACTACATGGAGTACTGTTTAGCTAGTACTTCTAACATGTAGCAATGAGAGATAATGAGTCCAGATAAGATATAGTTTGTATACAGGGAGAATACCTATGGCATGGCCTATGGCCCAATGGGAATCCTATTCACTTGAGGATTCTGGATGCCTTCCCTCTCTACCATGCCCAAGGGGAGGTACTCATGCAGAGACACAACATCTCTTGTGGTAGAGAGGCCTTAGTGGAAGGCTGCTGAGGTCAAGCCCAAGGGTGATATGAATTGGCTGAAGGACGGTTACTGTACAAGAGGTTTCTTAAATAAGGTCTAGCTAAGGAGGCTGCACCCACAGCTGGTGATTGTAACAGTCTGATGTGGATAGTAGGTAAGAAGATGCATCACCAACAAGAGATGGTGATGTAGGAGGCTATGTCCAAAGATGAACAAAAGATGGGGGCTGCAAATGATGAAGCTATAGTAATGGGATTAGTCTTATGTCATCTGAGTACAGGATGATGAGGTAAGGAACATAGACTTCCCATGTTATCAGTCCCTCCCACAGGTGAAGAAGAAAAATAAGTAGAAGGTGACCATGAAGAAACAAAATTGTAACATTACTCCCTTTGTAAACTCAAAGCCCTGCTTCAACATTTGACCTAGTCCCATCAGTCTCTGTCAGGTCCATCGGGATCCCCCTCATTGACCTTGTAGTCAGTATAATCAATCTTGAGGACTACATTACATACACCCGAGTCATGTCCCATCATCCCACAAGTAGAGCATTGGGTGGTGGGGCAAAGACAGGCAGAGTGACCCCAATGATGGCACATATCACATTAAATAGAGAGACACTGAGCACTATTATGCCCAGGGGTCCATTGTTTGCACTTTGGGCAATGATATTGGGGGCAGTGCTTTCAAAAGTGTCTGAGCACTCTACACTGAAAGCAGTGAGTCATGGCAAGATTCTTCAGAGAGATCTTGGGATGGGGTGGAGAAGGGAGGACTTGATCTGGTATGGAGATTCTCTGACTAGCAGGGGTGATAGTGGCAGGTTGAGGGATGGGTGCTCTAATGGGGGTGGGGGGAACAGAGGATGGCAGAGTAGGCTCTGGTGGAGAGACACTTTGTTCCAGGAGCAGAGCATGGAGGATGAGGTCACACTCTTCATATTTGTTGAGCTCTTTGTTGGTGAGTGTGGCATATATTGGTTGGAAGATAGGCCAAATGTCCTCAGGGTCAAGGGAGATGATGGCATCATCAAAGCTAACAGTGAGAAGAGCATTGAGGATGTCATATCCATGCCAAACCTGCCATCTCTGCCTCCTCTGGCCCCATCTCCAACAAACTCTGGTCTCCTCCATTTCCCTCTAGTCCACCTTCGTCTCCACCACGCATGGAGTTCCTCGGAGCTCCAATCCTCCGATTGGACCTGTGGCTGTGCTCGCTTAGAATTGCCTGGACATTATCTGCTTTTGTAATTCCCTTGTTCTTTCATCCCTTCTCTGTTCCTTGTTTGACCCTTGATCATTTCTTGCTTGTTCCTCTGACATTCTGATGTCCCTCTTGTGATAAAAACTATTTTACATCCCCTTATGTACCCTTGACCCTTAGTCCCTCAGTATTTAACTTCTGTAACTCCTGTATGTACTCCTCAGTACAAATATCAAACAAAGTCACTCCTCTCATTTCATGATCATCCTATCTGTTACATCCAGCCATCTGCTCCCCTATAATGCCAACTCCGGCCAACTCTGGCCCCTCCATCTGCCATCCTCTATCACCTATCCCTTGGAGTTTCCATCCTCATACTCAACTCTGGTGTCTCTGGTCTCAACTCCACCACAACTCCAGTTGGTTTTCCTTCACCCTTGTAGTTTCCTTATTTGGACTCTTTCATAATTCATCCTTTATGACATCGTCATATATCCCAACCCTGTACTCATCCCTATGTTTCACTTATCCCTTGATTTCTGTTATTCCTTATCCCTGAACTCCTCTGTTTCACACCTTGCATCAATCCTAGAATTAGTCACCCTTCTCCTCAGTATATAAGTCTCTGTACTCCACTCTGTATGTCCTCAGTACGAATATCACATAAGTCTCCTCCTACTCTTGTTCGATCCCCTTTGCCTCACCTTCCTCTGTCCCTCTTTCTCTCTGGAACCTCTGCCCCTGCATCCTCTGAAATTCGAGGACCGGACTTAGACAAGGGTGCAACATATAAGTCCTGCGCCAAGTCCTCATAAGTCCCCTCCGTCTCTGCTCCTCTGCTCAGACTCTGGTCCATCTCTGCTGCTCACCCTCTACTTCCCCCTTAGCCCCTTTGGACCTCCAGTTGGACTTGACCCAGAGGACCTGGACTTGACAGTATATTCGTACTAAATACTTGTCTAGGTCCATACTATTCTCGATGTCTTCTCATGCGTGCACCATCCAATGTGAGCATGCACTGTGGACTGCCTTTGGCAGTTCTCGCACCATCCCCGGCGAGTTCGTCAGCCTGACCATCAGGCCTGGTGACTCTGCCTCAGGCTATCATCAAAATTGAAGCCTTCTGTCTCCTCTGACACCGTTGCCAGCAGACTCAGAATTCCTTGAAGGACCCCGTTTTAGGGAACTACAGGAGGACAAAGAAGAAGTAGGGCACAGTGGGTCTGGTGGCCCTCCACCTCCGGTACCAGGGGACAACGGCAGAGATGATGGTGACTCCTCCAGCTCCGACTCCGAAAACTCCGACAACTCCAATGACCCTTGGGGTCAAGGACAAGGTAACGCCTTCGATGCCACAAACAATGTCCCACTGGCCTTCAAACCATTTGCTCAGCTTGCTGAAGCAATCTGGGACATGACCAGACAGGCATTGCATCGCAAGAAAGGCTCTGACACTCCGAAGACGAAGGTCCATGAACCAGACTGTTACAATTTTATCCTTACATCCAGGCCTCCTTCTCATCTCCGAGTCAATCCCTTTCATGTATCCGCACCCACATTCAAAGTATGTATGCTTTCTTGTGACTTTCTCTCTTGACGAGTACGATTGGTCTTTTACCATTTCCGTTCTCACTTGATAACTCCTCTTTTGGACTCAATCTCCTAACAGCATTCTCTCGCATGCTGTCGTTGTCCTCATAGCCACCCGCAGTTATTCCTTTACCTTCTTCTCCTTTCTATGCCTGCCCTTATCTTGGTCCGTGCGCGTATAATGGACTATAAAGTAGCTAGCCTACCTGCTTGTAACTCAAGTTAGACCTATGCAATCCACCTCTTCTCTGGACTTGCTCCTGCCTGAACTGTTGCCTCAACAGTTCCACTTGTCCTCATCTTCTTTGTTCGTCGTGAGACGTTGTGCCTCTTCGTGAGTGCCTCCTCACAAAGAATCCTTGTCACTAGCAGTCCAGAAGGACGTGCTCCGTAACAAAAGGTCTAACTTTCTCCTTTCCCCTCCTGCCAATGGAGTAGGGAATCCATTATCAATACGTTGTCACCAAGAAGAGTCACTGGGTCGCCAAACCCAAACTATCCTCCTGAGCAACCGCATCGTCAAAATGCCTTACTTGAACAAGCCCTCCACAGAACTGCTGCTAGAGGAGAGTCCCCTGATCCTGAACTCATTGAAGTAGATATCGGACCCATTCCTGGACCAGGAAGTTCCTCTGATCCCTGGGCTGCCACTGCCCCATCTGTACCTGCATGTCGACCAGAAGCCAATACCTCCGCCGCCCTCCCACTTTCAGCATATACTGCTCCTACACCTGTCATCCCTGTTCATCCTCAACCTCCTCGTCGCTCCCCCTCCCCAGAACCTTCTGACCGTGAAGATTCAGACGAAGACATGTCCTCCAAACCTACTGAGATCAAGATTGGAGTCCCCGCTGATTATGATGGAGACGCTTCCACCGCTGAGTCGTGGATACTTTCTGTTGATACCTATCTTCTAATCAACAAGGAAATCTATACCACAGAGGACCGACAGATCGCTTTCGCTTTATCCTATATGAAGAAAGATTCTGCCCTCGCTTGGGCCACTGTTATGCGCCAGGAAGCAATGAACAAGACCCCTCCTTCCTTTGGAACTTACAAGGACTTCAAGGACGCTTTCAAGGCAGCTTTCAAATTGGTAGATTCTTCCGCAGATGCCATGAAGAAGCTTGTCGCCTTGCGACAAAATACTGCTGCTGACCTACATAAATATGTTTCAGAATTTCGCATCCTTGCGACCACCACTGCTCTTACCAACGACCTCGCCCTCATTGGCCTCTTTGAACAAGGCCTCCATCAGTACCATCGTTCTAGGATGGCTGGGTTGGAAACCTTGCCAAAGAAGATCTCCGACTGGTATTCAAAGGTTGAGCAGTTCGAAGCCAATAGAATTCGAATGGCTCCCAGAGTCCCTACTACTACTAGAACCACCCCCAATCGTACCTTCCCCCAAAGATCTTTCGCCCCTCGCACCACTCCCACTAGAGATCCCAATGCTATGGACATCGATGCCCTGAACCTGTCCCCAGACAAGCGCAAGTGATGCCTGGATAACAAGCTGTGCTTCATCTGTAAGCAAAGTGGCTGTTCCACCAGAAACCACCCCAATCAGTCTACCTCCACTCCCCCACCTCGCCCCCCTCGTAACCCCAATAGGATCCGCGCTGTGCAGACACAGCCAAATGACTCCCTGACGCAGTACATTAACTCTCTCACCGCTGGAGGAAAAACTATGGACCAAATTCTGCAGGAGTTGAAGCAAAGCTTCGAACCTACCTCAGAATCCATTGCTTCCATCACGGAAATCACTGAGGATTTTTAACCAGGAGAGATGAATCGTCGCTCCCTCTCCATAATATCGCCCATGTAATTATGTATATCATCAGAATCTGAGAAGTCTATCCACTGTAAAGTTCTAAATGTGCCTGCGTGTGAGGCAAGAGAAAGGTGTGGGGCGATATGTTCGTCCCAGGGAGTCGCAAGGCAATGTCAAATGGCCGGAAATGGAATAAGAAATGGTCGAGAAAGAGTGTACCACTGGTGTGGACAACTCCTATGGGGGCCTTCTCCAAAAGGAACCGGGTTCCGGACTTCCGATGCGTTCCCAGACTTCTGCACGCAATGCAGACAGCGAGGGATGACTTGGACTGGGCTTACAGGCTTAAACTGGGTGTTCTAACACGAAGGAGAGCAGAAAACTGTATTAGATAACTAGTGACATGCCTATGTAGTGCTCAACTAACATAAAACAATGTCAAATAGGTAAAAATAGCTAAACTGGCCCAAAACAATGTAAACCGGTCACAAACAAACATACCCGGACATCAGAATACCGGGAAACAACACCAGGAAGTGATCCCGGCCGGTATGAACCAACTCCGGCCGGTTTCTGCGCAACCCGGTCATGTAGGGGATCGATCCCGACCGGAAACGCACCGGGAAGTCATCTGGTCTACCGGAATAGCGTCGGGACGACCGGGATAACTTCGGATGAGTTGCAAAGTCGTCGGATGCCCTATAAAACTGGAATACAGACATAGAGAACCAAGGTTCTCTACACCGGCAAGTGGAATGCCAAACCCCCACACCTCCACTCTGGAGCGCACTCCAGAATTGCCACTGCTCTCAGACTTTCACCCTTCCAATTCCTTGTCAATGCCACTCCACTCGTGTGCGCATGCAAGATGGATTGCCTAGTCCACTTTGTCAGCCACCTCTAGCTCCTCGCTGGGGAAATGTAAGACACCTCTGATAGGAAAGTCACCCTCACAACATCTGACCTCCCTCCACCCTCAACTCTGTGACCTCTGACCTTTCGGACCTCAAGTCCGGAGTTCACTCTGCTTTCTTTGTTGCCAACTCTGGCAAGTCCAGATGCCATGGTTTTGGACCCTCTAGAGGTCCTTTCTTCCTCTCTTTGTTCTATTTTATTTCTGCTTTATGTCCTTCTGACGTTTCTTCCTTTGTTTCCTCTTGTTCCCTTCCTCTGACCCTTCCTACCTAAGGACCAAAAGTCCAAAGGTAACTCTGTTTGTTGTTTGCTGACTCTGGCTTATTAGGTTAGTCTAGACATCAGAGTAAAAGTTCCCCTTTCAGTTCTTTTCCTTTCTTTCCCTTTCTTCCTGTCCTCTGTTCTTGTTCTAATACTGGGTAACAATGGTCGACTCCTCTTCAAAGAGTGCCATCATCGGTTGAGGAACACCCTCCGTTTCACTCCACTTCTTGTTCATGAACTCTGGTTGTGTCTGGTCAGTCCAGACATGAAGGTAAAGGTGTTATGATTTTATCCCTTCACCCGGGCCTTCTCCTTGTATCCGAGTCCGTTCCATTCATGTATCCGCATCCACACGCAAAGTATGTTCGCTTCCTCGTTACATTTTCTCTTGACGAGTTCAATTGGTCCTTTACCATTTCTGTTCTCACTTAATCGCCTTCTTTTGGACTTCATCTCCTAACAGCATTCTCTCGTATGCTGTCGTGATCTTTACTACCACCGACTGATATTCCTTTACCTTCTTCCTCTTTCTATGCCTGCCCTCATCTTGGTCCGTGCGCGTATTGTGGACTATAAAGTAGCTAGTCTACCTCGCTTGTAAACCAAGTTAGACCTACGCAATCCACCTCTTCTCTGGACTTGCTCCTGCCTGAACTGTCGCCTCAACAGTTCTACTTTGCCCTTGCCTTGCCTCTGCTTTCTTTGTGAGACGTTGTGCCTCTTCGTGAGTGCCTCCTCACAAAAGAACCCTTGTCACTAGCAGTCCAGAAGGACGTGCTCCGTAACAAAAGGTCTAACTTTCTCCCTTCCCCTCCTGCCAACGGAGTAGGGAATTCATTGTCAATACGTCGTCACCATCCTGAAGAGTCACTGGGTCGCCTAACCCAAACTATCCCCCTGAACAACCGCGTCGTCGAAACGCCTTACTTGAACAAGCCCTCCGCAGGTCTGCTACTAGAGGAGAATCCCCTGATCCGGAACCCATCGAAGTAGATATCGGACCCATTCCTGGACCAGGAAGCCCATCTGATCCCTGGGCTGCCACTGCCCCATCTGTACCTGCACATCGACCAGAAGCCAATACCTCTGCCGCCCTTCCGCTTTCAACATACACCACCCCTACACCTGTCATCCCTGTTCACCAACCTCCTTGTCAGTCCCCTTCCCCAGAACCTTCTGACCACGAAGAATCAGACGACGACATGTCCTCCAAGCCTACTGAAATCAAGATTGGAGTCCCCGCTGACTATGATGGAGATGCTTCCACCGCTGAGTCGTGGATACTTTCTGTCGATACCTACCTGCCGATCAACAAGGAAATCTATACCTCCGACGATTGCCAAATCGCATTCGCACTCTCGTACATGAAGAAGGATTCCGCCCTCGCATGGGCTACTGTCATCCGCCAGGAGGCAATGAATAAGTCCCCCCCGTCCTTTGGAACGTATAAAGACTTTAAGGCCGCCTTCCAGGTAGCTTTCAAACTAGTAGATTCTTCCACCGATGCCATGAAGAAGCTTGTCACTTTGCGACAGAATACTGTCTCAGATTTGCACAAATACATCTCCGAATTCCGTATCTTGTCCACCACAGCTGCCCTCACCAATGACCTCGCCCTCATTGGCCTTTTTGAACAAGGCCTCCATCAGTACCATCGTTCCAGGATGGCTGGGTTAGAAACCTTGCCGAAGAAGATCTCCGATTGGTACTCGAAAGTTGAGCAGTT